>JAJOZX010001683.1:60000-375000 GCA_023014485.1 Bathynomus jamesi | reverse complement strand
GCCATATTTTCATCAATGTTTCTCCGCGCCCTTAGGATCGCCAGTCCGGAATACATCGATGCCGAATTGGAAAAAATCAACGGTATTGGAAGTGATTTGTGTTATCCATCTGCGTTTATGGAATCTTGTCTCAACAAGGCAAAACGAACTTTCTATCGTGTCAATATTAACACTCGTACTTTGTCAAAAATATTTTAGTACTTCCATTTTTCCCGGGCTTTTTAGGCATTGCTAATGTACTTAAACTTTTGATATTAATGTAGTATTTTCATATAACAATATTGTGAAAAATATCATAGTAAAAAAGCCCTACCAATAATTCAGGCATTATCTATAAATTGGTTGTAAACAATGTGATTCCTTTTACATAGGTCAGACGGGAAAGGATTTGCACACACGTATAAAACAGCATCAATATTCCGTTAGAACAGGACAGTTGTCCAGTGCCCTTTTTGTCCATTTGTCAGAGTTAGCCCACTGTATTGATTGGAATAATGCTTCAGTTTTATTCCATTCAAGCAACATTGTTAATAGAAATATTCTTGAGTCTGCCATTATCCAACTTTCAATTAACTTCAACATAAGCAAAGGTCTTTTTCAACTCGATCCTGTTATTTTGAATTCCTTTAAAACAGATTTAGATAAGAAGGGTAAAACATTAAATCTTTGGTAAACTTGTCTTCTACTTTATTAACTTTTAATTTGCATTTTATTTTTTTTATATATCGAAACCTGACCATAGGCAGCAGTGTGTTAAAACCCGGACAAGTTCCAGTATAAATTTGTATTTTTATAATCCATTTGATCTTGTGCTAAAAATCGATATTTTTCCTTACAAATCTGTACGCCTCACTGGTAATCCTTTAAGGTTTTAATTTTTTATTTTTTATTTTTACTTCTCTGTTTATTGTATATATATGTATGTATGTATGTATTTGTATATATATATATATATATATATATATATATATATATATATATATTATATATATTGTGTGTGTGTGTGTATGTATGTTATTTATTTTTTCTTTTTGTAACCTATATATAGGCTTAACCTTTTTATGTACTTTTAGATAAGAAGGGTAAAACATTAAATCTTTGGTAAACTTGTCTTCTACTTTATTAACTTTTAATTTGCATTTTATTTTTTTTATATATCGAAACCTGACCATAGGCAGCAGTGTGTTAAAACCCGGGCAGAGTTCCAGTATAAATTTGTATTTTTATAATCCATTTGATCTTGTGCTAAAAATCGATATTTTTCCTTACAAATCTGTACGCCTCACTGGTAATCCTTTAAGGTTTTAATTTTTTATTTTTTATTTTTACTTCTCTGTTTATTGTATATATATGTATGTATGTATGTATGTATGTATTTGTATATATAGATATGTATGTATATATATGTGTATATATATATATATATATATATATTATATATATATAATATATATATATATATGTGTGTGTGTGTGTGTATGTATGTTATTTATTTTTTCTTTTTTTCTTTCTGTAACCTATATATAGGCTTAACCTTTTTATGTACTTCAGTGTTCCTGAGGATGTCATTAGACGAAAGCGCTTGAGCACCATTTTGTGTTTCCTTTCCTTCGTGGTTTTATTCATCATATATATATATATATATATATATTATATATATATATATATATATACACAGTAGCTATAACTAACACACACTTTTGGTAAATAAAAATTGCTGTAACTTTTTTATTTTTCATTTCTCCAAAAAAAGAATAACCTTTTTGAACTCGGCATCAGGGATGGGGTCAAATACGTATTTGTATTTGTATTTACAAATACACAAAAATGGATATTTGCATTTGTATTTGAGAATTTAAAAAGCTGCATATTTGTATTTGAGCCTTTTATTTGCCGTATTTGCTTCAAATACAGTCAATACACTAATGTAATATAACTGTGCATATAACTACAAATTGATATGAACAGTAAAAATCAAACATTGAGAAATATGAATTTATTTTCTTTAATTATGCAAAAGTGCAGAAATATCAAGAAGTGTGAAATAATTTTCTCTAATAAAATAATAAACAAGAGAAAATTTGTTACTTTTCTTGCCTTGGTGTGAAAATGAGTCTACTTGATAAGAGCCAAAGTATTGCAATGTTAAGTTTTATACAATAAGTACTATACCAGTATTGTCTTACTTGAGGGGTAGCCAAAGTCAAGTAAATATTATCCATTTATATTTAGGATGAAATTGGTACGAAATTTGCAATACAGTAAAAATTGTATTTGCATTTTATTTGTATTTGAAGCTTCATATTTGTATTTGGGGATTTATAAATTTGAATATTTGTATCTGTATTTGAATTTGGCCATAAAAAAAATAGTGTATTTGTATCTATATTTGTATTTGGGCAATTGTATTTGACCCCATCCCTGCTCGGCATGCAAAACCATATAATAATAATAATATAACTTTCATCATATAAAGAATGGTCTGGATTTTTTGGAAAAGAGCCATATTGGTGAACCAGCAACACTGGTGAAATGTACCAATTTATTTGCAGCTTATATTTACTTACTACGCAATTGAGCCAAAACATGGCTTTCAACTTTGAAGAAGATTAGTTTTGGCTTCATCTACACAGCAAATGAATATCAGATTTGAATGAATCACATTAAATACTCCTTGAAAAATGCATTTTAGTATGATTTTGCAGGTGATGACACTTCCTTAATATTTACCATTAGCTGATTTGAGATTGACATTTTGCAAGATTTTATTATAAAATATAGCTTATGACTTGGATAACCTTGATAGGCCCCAGTGGCTTCATGTTTTCCAAATGAAATGGGTAAAAATTGGTTATTACACCCAGTTGGATTTTTTGACAAGAACAAAGTTTTCTGGTCAAGTTTGAGTTGTTTTGCACAAATATGATATCCATTTCCTGTGCAAATGTGTAGTTTTCAAGATATCTTCACCTAAAGACCTATCCTCACTTAACTAAACCTAAACACCATAAAATAGCAATCATAATTATTATTAAAAAAAATATATTTAGACCAACTTGCACAAGATGGATATTTTCTTGGTTAATTATTTGTGCAAAACAACTCAAAATTGACCAGAAAAATTTGTTCTTGTCAAAAAACCCAATTGGGTGTAATAACCAATTTTTATCCATTTCATTTGGAAGTCATAAGCCATATTTTATAATAAAATCTTGCAAAATGTCAATCTCAAATCAGCTAATGATAAATCTTAAGGATGTGTAATTCAAGTGTAATTCACTATATGGTATTGTTTAAACTGGGTGAAATAACCAATATTAACCATGAAATGTAATAAAGATAAGATATATTTTTCAATTTTGCTGGCATAGTCTAAGCTACAAGATGAACAATGTGTTCAAATTTTCCAAGAGATCATTACACACAGTTTTTCATAACACTCGTGCAGTGTTATGGGAGAGTTTTAACTCAATTTCCTCATGCCTGACATGTACAACAAAAGTTTAAGGAAATATTAGTTTTAAATTAACACGAGCAATTTTCATATTGATCAGGACTTTCTCAAGTGAAGAGTGAACATTCTGTTGAAAATAGGATCATAGAGCAAGAATTTTAGTCTAGCTAAACTACACCAAACACTAACGACTTATTTAGAACCAAGTCTTGGCTGTTTGGGATTCAACTCAATATTTTATTTACTAACTGCAAAAATTACTTACTGAAGTCACCCACACCAGAAGAATTTCAGTGTTAATTCAACTTAAGGATTCAATTCAAATAAAACTTTCAGTTGGATTGATTGATTAATTGTAGGGATGCACCAGAACCAACATTTTAAGTTCTGGTCAGAACCAGAACTGACCAGAACTTCAAAAAGTAACTGGCTGGTTACTCTTTTGTAGCTCTATATAGGCCTAGTTATATTATGTACGTGTACATTTATTAATGTAGCTATGGTATAATTTTTAGTGAATACGGTATATTAAAAGAAGCTGGCAGCCCTGGATGTTACTTAGTACAGTAATGATGATAAATCAAATTTGTTTTATTTTCCAGATATCATTTGAAGTTTAAAGCAAATTTTCTATAAAGTCCTTTTTAAATAATACAAATAGAACTCAATTTTTTTGACATCATAATATCATTAGCCATTGGCTAATGCAGAAGCATTATGTCTTTTATTTGGAATTTCTTTTCTGTAGAAAATCAAGCTGATGAAATTGCAGAATGCAAATTATGTAAAAAGGGCATAAGGAGAAGTAGAAAAGTTGTCTCCCTAAAAACTTAGTACCACACCATTACATAAGCATATGAAAGCAAAACATATGCTTCAATATAGAGAGAATGAATAGGCAAATTCAAAGCAGCAGAAAGTGAAGATGCTCAACCACTCCCAAAACAAAGGATACTGGCTGTGATGGAATGCCAAATGTCTCTGGAAGAGTGTTTTAATAAAAAAAAAGATTTGGGATATTGACACTTTCGCATCCACACAAGTACCTATTTCTTACCCACTAACCATTCTAGGTTTGCAAGCAGTTCGCTTCACACATGGGTTTCTGCTCTGATCATGTTGACAGTCTTTGATTAATTTTATATTTAATTTTACTGTATTGTTTTATAACTACAACTCTACATTTCTTTAATGAAAACTCCATAATATAGATAATGAATCAAAAAACTTGACGAGTAAAATAAACAAACCAATAAATTTTATGAAACTTATTGTAACTTTGTAAACAAGTATTCTAACAATATTTTAATAACTCTCTTGTTATGAAAAGTTGAATAAGACCTAAAGGAGATGATGGAATTGCTTCTTGCATTCCTGGATAATTGTAATAAAACTATTTAATGTTAACACTCTAAAAGAATATGACATGCAAAATACAGCTGCTGAACCTAACAATCATATGAGCACATGTTCCCCCGTACAATGTCTAAATAAACACCAAGTTTTCGCCCCTTTGTTGTCATATGTAAAAACACATCCTAAAATATAACTTCATCTTCAAATGACAGAAAATAAATCAAAACATGACTACTTTAGAATATTTTTTTCTACCAAATGATGCAAAATGGAACTGGAACCTTTACGCAAAAAATTTTTTTTACACAATTTATGTCATTGGAATGCGAAAGTGTTAATGACCAATGAGCCATTGATAATCATCACAAAATTATAAACATGATTACTGTGAACAATCAGTCTTTTACCATTGTAGAAGATCAAGGCTTCGAGTTAATTGCCCACCTTCAGCCAAGATACATGGTACCAAGTGTATATATATATATATATATATATATGCATTTAACTGCAATGACCACGCAGTATATAAATGAATAGAAACGACATAATATTAAGGAACGTTTCTGCACACGCGGAAGAGAAATAACGAATAAATGAAAAATGAGGCGAACCGCCCGGGAATCGAACCCAAGGCCTTCCAATTGCCGGTTGGATGCGCTACCATTACACCACGGACCTCAATCATTCACAAATCGAAATTCTCCTACATAGGGCGGAAACCAATGCCCTGAGAGGGCACCCTCGCAAATCGTGAATATGTGCATTTAACTGCAATGACCACGCAGTATATAAATGAATAGAAACGACATAATATTAAGGAACGTTTCTGCACACGCGGAAGAGAAATAACGAATAAATGAAAAATGAGGCGAAACGCCCGGGAATCGAACCCAAGGCCTTCCAATTGCCGGTTGGATGCGCTACCATTACACCACGGACCTCAATCATTCACAAATCGAAATTCTCCTACATAGGGCAGAAACCAATGCCCTGAGAGGGCACCCTCGCAAATCGTGAATATGTGCATTTAACTGCATTTAACTGCGGTTCGCCTCATTTTTCATTTATTCGTTATTTCTCTTCCGCGTGTGCAGAAACGTTCCTTAATATTATGTCGTTTCTATTCATTTATATACTGCGTGGTCATTGCAGTTAAATGCACATATTCACGATTTGCGAGGGTGCCCTCTCAGGGCATTGGTTTCTGCCCTATGTAGGAGAATTTCGATTTGTGAATGATTGAGGTCCGTGGTGTAATGGTAGCGCATCCAACCGGCAATTGGAAGGCCTTGGGTTCGATTCCCGGGCGGTTCGCCTCATTTTTCATTTATTCGTTATTTCTCTTCCGCGTGTGCAGAAACGTTCCTTAATATTATGTCGTTTCTATTCATATATATATATATATATACACACCTTTGTTTAGCTCCCGCCCGAATTGTTCATTCTGACGAAGGTCAAGCTTTTCACTCCACCTTAGACCTACAGTTTAACGTGGGATCCGAACCACGCCCCATCAGCAGCCCAGCGTCTTAACCACTAGGCCACCTAGGGTACCCATTTATCTACCAACCACTTTCTTTATTGTGTGGAAGGATGAACAGCTGGGTTTTGCTGCGCGCCGGCTGCCGTCGGGTCTCGAACCCGGGGCCGATGGTTTCGTAGTCAGCGACGCTAACCACTACACCACCGAGGCGCCATATATATATATATATATATATATATATATATATATATATATATATATATATATATATATCTGGACCAGTCAACACTCAACTGAGTCATTTGTCACTAACTGGGCATTGGATTAATAAAGATTTTCAAAAGAGGAATGCAGTACTCTGCCAGGCATTTTCCTGAGACACATTCAGGAGAAAATATTGAGCATATGGTTTATAAAATGACGAGTGGGAAATTAATACTGAAAGACATGTTTTAGTTCGTGATGAAGCTGCTAATATGGTCAAAGGTAAGTTTTCATTTTACTATTATTTAAAAAAATTCAAAGGATAAAATCATTTCTGTTGTTGACTAATTACTATATTATTAACTATAGTTATATATAAACAAAAAATTCAAACAAAATTAAAAAAATACTAGTACCCTAACTACAGAATTTGTCAAGTCCTAAAGGAAGAAATCCAGAGAGATTTCCTCAGCTGTTATGATGCAGATGAAGAATGGAGGCTTCAGAGAGATCCTCGGCTATTGATAAGTTTCAGAATAAAAGACGAAGTAGACCAAACATAACATACCTAATAAATGAAATAGAAAACTATATGAACACCCCTTCCATTGATAGAGAAATGAACCCATTACAGTTCTAGAAAGATAAAACATTGGTATACACAAACATTTCTAAATTAGCATGTCAGTATCTTTGTCCTGCTTCATTGATTTATTCAGAAAGGCTTTTTCCGAAGCTGGAAATATATTTGAAGAGAGGAGAACACCGCTACTCCAACAGACTGGTGAAAACTCTTATTCCTTCATCACAGCCTCCCTCAATTTAACAATGAATAGTTTTTGTATTATTAACATTTAAGTTCATGTTTAAGTTACATAATCAATAAAGTCAAGATTAGTCTTTTTGGTTTCATGTGGAAACTATAGTCTGTTTAAAAAAAAAAATTATATATATATATATATATGGTATCGCATCTGACCGGCAATCGGAAGATCCCGGGTTCGATTCCCGGGTGGTTACCTCATTTTTTCATTTGTTTCGTTCTCTCTCTCTCTCTCGTCTTGCGCGGAATATCTCCCATACAAGCGTCGTTCTTTACGTTATTTATACTGCGTGTTCTTTGCAGTTGAATGTGTGTGTATATATATATATATATACAAAGCTGGGCACAAACCGTTAATCCGTTAATCGTTAATTAACGAAGTTAACTTTTTCGTTAACGATTTAACTTTTAAGTTAACTTTGAAAATCATTATCGGACTAATTAACTTCCGTTACATTTAACTTCCGTTAACTCAAGTCCGTTGACCCAAAAAATTCATAAATAAACGTTTAAAAGTTTCTATTATTTTCAGTGCTGCGACAATCTTCAGGCTTAAGGACTTGAAGTCCAAGGGCCTCGTCTACTGCAGCGCCTTGGTCGACGCACTTTTGGCAGGCATCGACAAAAGGTTTGGGCCCCTCCTGGAGGATGACGAATGCCAGCTGGCTGCTGCCTTCCATCCCAGGTTTCGCCTCATCTGGTTGGATAAGTATGACAACACCAAGGTCGCCAGGGTGAGGAAAAGCATGGAGGGTACAGTCGAGGAGGCCATGAAGCAGCAGTCCAACGAAGTGGGCAGCAACAGTGGAGGCAGCAACAACGAGGAGGAGGAGGAGGAGGATGACTTCTTCAGTGCTGTCATCCAGACAAAAGAGAGCAGCAGAAGCCACAGGTCACTCAAGGGCAAGGCCCAGAACTTGGTCAAGACCTGGCTGGAGACCAACTCCAAGGACTTGCTGACAGATGCTGCCTTCTTGGGTGAGCAAGTGTTGGTGGACTTGTTCATCAAGTTCAACACAGCCATCCCCTCCAGTGCTGCAGTGGAGCGTTTGTTCTCTATGGGCAAGGACATCCTGAGGGCCAAGAGATCATCCCTGTCTGATGAAAACTTTGATATGCTAATTTTCATGAAGGGCAACATGCATCTCATGGACAAAATGGAGAACGAGAAGAAGAGGGAAAATTAAATTATATATATATTGTGTTTTTCATTTTTTTTATAATAAAAGTTAACGTTAACGGTTTATCGGTAACTTCCGTTACATGTTTAACGAATTAACGGATCAACGGTTAACGAAGTTAACCTTTTGGTTAACGGATTAGCAGTTAACGAAGTTAACTTTTTGGTTAACGGTGCCCACCACTGTATATATATATATATATATATATAATATATATATATATATAATATATATATATAAGAACAAAATTTTTTGGAGCTATTGAAGAATAGGGACCCCAGCCTTCTTTAGTTAGGCTTATAAGGCTAACTAACGAAAATATCATGACCTAACCTAACCAATCGTTAGGTTAACTGTACGCCCTTGACGATTGGTTAGGTTAGGTCATGATATTTTCGTTAGTTAGCCTTATAAAGCTAACTAAAGAAGGCTGGGGTCCCTATTCTTCAATAGCTTTGAAATTTTTATAGTGGGCACACTTGGGGCCACTTCGGCCCATCGAGGTGGCTCCACTATGTAAAAACTACCTGTACATTCGCAACAACCAATTTTTACAAAACTAAATAATTATCAATTTAAAACTAAAGATAGAATCTCTGGATCCAGAGGATCAAGTCATAATAGACTACTATCCTGGACAGTGGTGTAGTGCTGTGGGAACGCGTGGGAACGGCGTTCCCTTACTTTTTTGGTAGACGGAACGGCGTTCCCTCACTATTTCAAATAAATCCGAACTTACAAATCTCTAACGTCATGAAATTTTAATTCCCACCCCTAGAAGAAATATGAGAAAGAATCATTAACTGCTTCATTTCTTTTAGCTTTGACTGAGGCAATGCTAACCTATAAAGATCTGGTGAAACAGTCACCACGGCGTACCAGTTGTTAACTTTTTTTTAGTTAATCATTCCAGTTGTTAGCTATTTTTATTGATCGTACTGGATGTCGTATATCTAATGACACTGGAAATACTGCATCTTCAACCTTGGAATATATCCTAATATCCAGTGCATATGACCTCAAAATATCCCTGAAATTGGTCAGATTTCAAAAGATTTCCCGGGGGGCTTACAGTGCCCCCGGACCCCCAGCTGTATGGGCTCGCCGCGCTCGCCATTGTCCCCCCCCGCATTTGAGTAACACTTTCAAAATGCGTTCCCTCACTTCTTTATTTAGCACTACACCACTGACTATCCACAAATATGTTACACTCTATATCTATTTATAATTATAACTGACAAGCAAATACTGTATATCAGATCCAAAGAATCCAGTCAATTTCATTACAGTATCCATCAATACCAGTACCTTGCCAACCAAAAATAAGTCACAGTCCATAAACATTACAATATACTGTATATACTTAAGAGGAAAAGTGTAGGTGTGGCTGTAAAGACTGTACAGTAATGCAGAAATGTGTGTGTGCACCCATTTTGGGTCTCCCATTTAAAGGCGTTTGTGGGGCAAGTGAAGATCATGAGTTTTTCAATACCTCACAGTACTATGGGAGGCACCGTTCGGCAGAGGAACCTCTTTAAATGGGGTGTGTAAGGACAAAGAGTATCCCCTAACCCAAGATGCTGCCTCCCTATATCCCACAACACTTGTGCTGAGCTGTGGGATCTATCACCTAAATGTACATAATATATATGAAATAAACTAGTACCATTTATGCAATAAAAATGGGCTTAAACACTATCACTAGATGTCCCTTGCAGACATCAAACTATCCAACCTTCTTTTGAAAGAATCAAATGTATCTGAAGTCACCACTTCTTCTGTCAGACTGTTCCAAAACTTAATTACTCTGTTTGTAAAACTATGTTTTCTTAAAATTTGTTCTACATCTTGGCTTAAATAATTTCATACTATGACCTCTAGTCCGGTTATTGTGATCTTTAATGAAAAGAGAATCAAAATCTATCTTATCCAACCCTTAATTTTACTTCCTTAAACTATACCCAATCTATCAACATATGCGTCTAATCGATTTTTAAACATGTTTATAGACGTGCTACTAATTACTTCTACCGGCAAACTATTCCAGCTATTTACTATTCTATGCGTAAAAAAGTTTTTCGCAACTGCTGTCTCGAACCTTCTACTTGTCGACTTACACCCGTTATTTCTAGTCCTATTACATTGAGATATTTCGGAAAAGCTATCTCTATCCACGTTATCGAACCCATTCATAATTTTGAAAACCTGGATCAGATCACCCTTTAGCCTCCTAGTCTCGAGTGTAGTCAATTTTAACTCTTTAAGCCTATCCTCGTACGACTTTGACCTAAGCGACGGAATCATCTTAGTTGCTCGTCTTTCAACTCTTTCGATTTTGTCTATATCTTTGCGCATATGCGGATTCCAAAATTGGACCGCGTACTCCAAATGGGGTCTAACTAATGATTTATAAAGAGGAACTATAGGGTGTCCCAAAAAAAACTATATACTCTTTATAGCATCATATATTTTATAATTAAAAAAAACCAAACAATATATTGTTATAGCAATTGCCAATGAAAGGTAAATTAGTAATCTAAGTGATCAAAATGTTATAGCGAGTTGTTTGCATATAAAATTTAATTAACTACGCCAAGTGCTCAAAATGTTCTCCGGCGGCATGAATGCACTTTTGAATGAGTCGACTAACTGATTCGCAGACATGGACTAATGTGGATGCTGTGATGGTCCCGCACTTTTCCCTAATTGCATCCTTAAGGTGTTCGAGTGTTGCAGGTCTTGTACCATAAACTGCATCCTTCAGGTAGCCCCACAAGTAAAAATCAAGTGGAGTCAAGTCCGGTGAATGTGGAGGATACTCAACGCTTCCTCTTCGTCCTATCCAACGGTTAGGCAACGTTTCATCGAGGTACCTTCTGACATCACAATGATAATGAGGGGGTGCTCCATCTTGTTGAAAGTAAAAGTCGTCGTTTCCAAACAACTTCCGAACTGCAGGTATAATTTCTGTCCGCAGCATGTCGAGATATGCGGCACCGGTAACTGTCCCATTAAAGAAAAATGGTCCAACAAAACCCCTGGATGATAAACCACACCATGCTGTTAATCCTGGTAAATTAACATGTTTATCCACATAAACGTGTGGATTATCAAGTGACCAGTACCTGCAGTTGTGTCGATTTACTGTGCCATTCAGCTTGAAGGTAGTTTCATCAGACCACACGATTTTGTTGTATTGAAAGTGCATTCATGCCGCCGGAGAACATTTTCAGCACTTGGCGTAGTTAATTAAATTTTATATGCAAACAACTCGCTATAACATTTTGATCACTTAGATTATTAATTTACCTTTCATTGGCAATTGCTGTAACAATATATTGTTTGGTTTTTTTAAATTATAAAATATATGATGCTATAAAGAGTATATAGTTTTTTGGGGGACACCCTGTATAATATCGCGCGATTTGTACTCAAAATTCCGAGCTATAAAACCTAACACTTTGTTCACTTTATTGACCGCTGCTGTACTTTGTTTCGCTACTTTTAAATCACCAGTGACTATAACTCCTAAATCTTTTTCCTGCTCTACGCTTATCAACTCTTTCCCTGACATACTATACGCAAAATTACCTGTGAAAAAACTATATAGGGCTATGGGTTGATTGCCTGTGCCCTCATCCGTTGGAAATTTCCAGCAGACTTCAGTGGAGGGTTACCGACAAAAGCCCTATGCTTTTTCGTTAGAGAGTTATGAATATGTAGGTTGTTAAAAGGACCTCTTTATATTTATATGATTATGGTAATTTTTAGCGTCGGGATTTTAGACGCCTACATTAGAATGAAAATGAAATTGCCTCACCTTATTTTTTTTGCTGGGTCTTAGTTTGTTTCGATGTAGGGCGTTACGATCATTTTCGGTGTAGGGCCGCCACGATGGAGTTACTCAATGAGTTAACTTCTTGTAATAAATATAGGCAGTCACAATATAAACACTTTAGGGGATAGGCCTATCCTTATTTTATGTATTAAGTTTATTATAAGGAATTCACTCAGAACTTTAGGGAAGACAGAAGCACATCCTCCCTGTTTAAAGCGTTCGCTGTAACATAAACAGCCCTGAGAGCCGTTCCTTGGTTCGCTTGTATTTCATTATTATTTGCCGATCTAGCAAAATTTTGTTTGGTCTACTTCTCTGTGGTAAACTAAACAATAAATTGGGTTTTCTTGTTGCTATGTGAGGCTGATTCATACATACAGGTTCTTTGTACGTATGGCAATTATTTCATTCCCAATAGGCTATGTCGCCAATCCCGAGGCAATTTTGTATAGATATTTAATTCAATTAATTAATAATTTATATTTAATTATGAAATAAAGGTACCACATATGATACCATGTTGTGAGCGCGTATAGTTTTTCCATATACTGGGGGGGGGGGCCGGAGAAAAATTTGTATGTCATAGATCAAATTTTTTGACAAACTGTGTAAAACATGTAAAAAATGGATTAAAAGAATGAAGTAGAAATTTAGGAAGAGAGAGGTTACTCAAGACCTATTTAAATATAAAAGTTCAAGAGGCCAACTTCTCAAGTTTAGTTAAAGTTATGTCAATCAGTTTGACTCCCTTTAGGTATAGGAACTTTATGGAATTAAAGTTATTATTAAGCATTTTAACTTGCTCAATTTGTGTAAGGTTTATAAGTCACCAGTCTTAATTTTTTCTTGTAAAAGTTTTCTGGCTTTCAAAGCAGTCTTTCTTTGAGGCCTGTCTGGTTTAGTCTGAGTTACATCAGGTACATTGAGAGATTCCTCCCCAATAGTATCCTGATCCATCCTTTGGGGTAATGGTTCTAATTTAGCCCCACACTCCAAAGGATATAGTAATGTGATATCTCTGGTGGTTTCACCAGTTGCTGTTTTCAGTTTTACAACCCTGGTAATTTCATCTTCGCCAGTTTTGAGTTCCAAGACTTTTCCCATTGACCAATGTTGTCTTGGTGTCTTGTCATGTATCAACACAATGTCCCCATTGTTGTCTTTTGTTATTTGTTCATTTAATTTAGGAGAATTTAAAAGAGTTTGTACTGTATTCAAACCTCCTACCACTTCAGACAAGTCAATACCCATAGTTTTAGTGGAGTAAATGTTACTCCTTCACAGGTAGATCTGGAGGGCTTGGGGCTTTGAATCCTGTACTGTTTTTGTGTTGCTTGGTCTCTGGCCATGGGAGGCCATAAAACCCTTGTAATAGTTTTAGTCCAGGCAATTTGTAGTTAGACCTGGGCAAAATTGCTTCAGAAGCTTTCTAAACTGTTTCCAGCTCAGGAACCATTGCCGAATAACATATCCAAAATCCGACGAAATTGGACCCCGGGAACACCCCCAAAAATGAAATTCAAAATGGCGGACTGGATGTTTCCTACGAAAAAAAAAAATATATAATTTACGCTTTTATTTATAGAGATACATTTGATGCTTTTTCTTTCAGTTGTAATGTTTTAAATAATTCAACAATATACAACACAACCAGTTATTACGCAAATATAATGTTATATAGCTTTTTACAGATTTTTATAATCAATAATACAACAATTATTTTTTTCCCAGTTTCAAGTTATGTTCATTACAGAAGAAGTGATACCTGGTCACAAACATACAGAAATTAATCCTCTTCATCACTATCATCGGATAGATTACCGGTACTTGGGTTGTTATCGCAACCACTGATTTGGCACTCGCCACAAGCGGCTGAACAGGCATTCCATTACGCTTGCATCCACATCTTGAAGTAGCACATTTCGTCTTGCAGGAGCAGCGGATCATGTTGAGTAGATAATTTGGAGCTGGTGGCTTGTCGCAGGCTGTAGGGTAGTAGGAATTATTCTTTACATACCAACCCCACTGTTCTGCATCGATCTTCTCTTCTGTAGACTTCCAGATTAGTATTTGAAAGTATGTGCGAAAGCTGTGGTACTTTGTGGACGCATCGGTAGGTGGCAAACGTTCGGGTGTAACAAAAGATTTAGCTGTAGCTACCTTTTCAACTAACATTCGATGACGTAGTGCGTTAGTGGATTCAAGTGTTTTGCAGCCATACAACAGAAGCATTGCCTTTCTTCCAGCGGCTTCAATGTCAGAGTGTTGGCAACAATCAGAACAGAATGTATTTGCAACTGAACGGAGTTCAGCCACCTTCATCAGTGTGTCGAATGCTTTGGCTTTACCGATCGAAAAAATTCTGGATGTGCTATCACAGCCCGTGAAAGCATGCACAAACAGGAGATACTTGCAGATGTCATTGCCTAACAATGATTGAATGCTGAGAATATCATACACAGGATTAGGAGATGGTCCCCGTCTTATATCGCTGCGATAGTACAACTTGAAACCACTGTCCTTGGCATGGTACAGAAGGAGAATCAGCAAGTCGGTGTCTTCCCCTATTACTGTTGTAGTTGCATTTTCTGATGAGGAAACTGCTGCACGAACGATGTCCACATCAGCATCCCCATCTGCGTTGTGAACAGTACACCCGTGCTTCTTCAACATCTCACCTACGAGGGAAATAAATGCTTGCTTGTTGTTTTCATTAGCCAAGAAGTGTTCCTTCTGGCCAACAAACTTCATGCTTGGACTGAGATTCACATTTCTGCTTGTCTTGGTGCTGCGTCTTCTGTGGGTCATGTCCTTGATCGTAGGAGAGCTGCTGTAGAAACACGATGTAGTAGAGTCCAATCCAATAGTACTGGTCTGTGCACTGAATTTCTTGAACTTCTTCCATGCGTAAAGTGTCAGTGTATTTGATTATTGCATGAGCTAGCTGAGACTTATCGGGTTTCCTCAAGATACTTCGTGATTCGAACAATGCAGGAGGATATGCACACAGTTCGTAACACATGACATCTTCAAGATTCATGTCTCCGCCAGTGGCAACAGTCATCATTCTCTGAAACAGTAGTGCAGGATCTACTTCTATATCTGAAGCATCAGTGATCACAACGGCAGAAGCAGATCCTAGTGTTTTCACTTTGTCAGATCTTTTGGCAGAATATGTAAAGGCTTGTTTCCCAATCATTTTTACGACAATGTTCGTACCGATTGAATGCAATTGATGAACGTTAACTCCAGGATCAGCAGTTAGCCCTGTTACAATGTTGCAGAGACCCGAGGTAGAATGGAATGGGGATAAGGATTCCAGACGTTCAAGTACTTTCTTCATGTCATTACTGTCCCTGATTTGTCTACTTCCCCTCATTTCCTTGTGCTGTTCACTACTTTCCAACAAAACTCTGGTGTATTCCTGCATTGCTAAGTTATAAGTGGAACACAGAGGCATAGAAAAGAGCCACGTTGTCCTTTGGATGTCTGTAAATCCACTTCCGCGTGTCAGTCCGCCTCTGCTTTTCAGGGAACGCATTAGTACTTGTTCTATCACCAGGTCTGTGCCGAGTCCGGCCCATAATCTGTCGCTTCTTCTTACCACAAACTTACCTTCCTGGAACATTTTGTTAACGGCTGGATTTTCAGAAGGCAAACTTAACATTTTCTGCAGGTACAGGTATATCGATTTCAGGTAATTGTGATGTCCGGCTGCTGCAATTATGGGGATGGTCTCCAGCATAGCTTGCAAGTGCAAATCCCACGAGCCGGTTCTGTCTGCTGTTATCAAGGAACGTGCAATGTTGATCATTCGCTGATATTCCAACCAGAGTTGACTTGTTTGCGAAGTAGATTGTAGGTCAGTTTTCTTCGCATCCAAAGTGGTAGCAATCTGAGACAATGCATTCGAAGATTCCACATCCTCAACTGATTGTTTGGCGGTCATAACATCGTCGAGCAGGTCACAAGCTTCCTTATGGAGGTCATGAGGAGTTCCATCTTCATTACGAGGGAAAACGTCTGCGACTAGTAAGGTACTAAGAGCTGCATCTACTATCATATGACCACGTATCGCTCTTGAAACAGCTTTTCCAGACATCATGTGTTGCACGGCATTTGGTCCGTATATTTCTTGAAGTACTTCAGACAATCCTGAACCATTCATAAGAGTACCGACTGCTCCCAAAAGATTCATCAGAGTGTGAAATGATCCCAGCATTAAAACAATGTCCTGCAGGTCTCTCTGTTCATTGATGATTTGGGAAGCTTTCCAGAACAAAGGCTGATCAAAGGTAATAATGCATGGGACTTTTTGATCGCGTGCTATCTTGCTCAAATATAGTAATGTCGAAAATATGCAGGTCATGTCAGTTGGCGACATATCTATGATGGGAAGGAACGTGATCGACGCCACACCTGGATGTGAGACACTTGATCCACCGTGAATTGCCTGCATTGTTCCGGACCAACTTGGACCTGATCTTTCTGCTGAAGATATCTGCCAGAGAAGACTAAGTCGACTTATGGTGGCAGTGGGTACTGGAAGTTCGCGGAATGAGATGTCCCTCAACATGCTTCTCGCGTGTCTATATTCCCTAATGTCAACGGTTGCAATCTTCTTAATGTCATTGTCACCAACATTACGCCTGTGAATAGAAGGGTGGATCTTGATCTTCGGAGTTATTGCGGCAATCATACCCATTCCATGAAAGGTATTCTTCCCATCCAAAGTGCAGACATCATGATCGACGTTATCTGCTGCTAGAAGGACTGCAGTGTTTTCATCAACAGTAAAAGAGCCAGACCCACTTGCCAGCGCCGCGTTTCTTTCGAATCTTGTTACTTCTGCATACGACGAACAGTAACCCAGCTGATGGAGAACGTCAATAAGGTACCTTGACCTAAAGTTGTGGTGTAGCTGAACCGACAAACCGATCTGTAGTGGACATAGTAATCCTCTAGGACGGGTTGCTTGCATAATGCTCTGCCCAATTGCACCTATTTTTCTTGAAGCATCCTGTCCCGCAAATGCTTTTGATAATAGCAATTTCAGACTGTTGGGAATGTAATCAAGAGCACTTTCTGCAGTGATGTCATTTGGAGATGGATACACATCTTTTCTAGGCGAGTCGACAGACTTGATATCACTTCTGATTATTTTTGCAGCAGCTTCTACTAGGTAAATCTTCTGTAGCTCTATATCTATATCACATTCTTTCGACTTTTTGTGATAATCTATAAGAATTTCATTAGCTGTCTCTCGTAGTGTTACTACATCTGCCTTCCCACTTTCACCTGATATTATGATCTTGTCTCCGTAACGTTCTAAAAGCTTTCTCTTCATGTGCCTGCGTTCGTAGACAGAGCTCTGACTTCCTTGAAGATATTCCTCCATTTTGGAAATTAGGTCTCCAATCAACAGTTGTTCATCATCATTCTCTTCCAGGTAAGCACAGGTCTGAAGGAATGCTTGGTGTTGCTCTTCATTAGTTGGTCTCCCTTTCTTCGAATCATGATCGTCGGAGGAGTATGCGCGAGGAATGTTTTTTCCACTTCGAAAATTTACGCTGCAGGTGTGATGGTAGACACAATCTGCAGCAGGAAGATCACGAAGATAATACTCCAGACGGCCTTTTACATTAAACGACCATTCATCGCAGCGGCTTTCACAGCACCTTTTTATGGTTTCGGAGAACTCTGTAGTTCTTATTTTGACATGCTCTGATTTTGGTTTGTGTTTGGAAAAAAAGTCCACAAAGGTATCACAAAACAAACAGTGAGTAGCACTGGAAAATGCGTATTCATGAAAACGAGCACTTTTCCTTGGTATTGCCTCGGCTGCGGTCTGTCGCTTCTTTATTTCAATGGTCTTTTTATCCGTAAACCTTTTCCTACATACAACGTGAACACTTATTCCAGCTGTTGCAACAACATCGCTTCCACGGCTGCGGCTGGATGCATTTATACCATCTGCTCCTTTTTGCGAGATGTGAACCACTTCCTGTCCGCTGTCCAATTTCTCCTTACAAATCACGCACAATTCTTCAGGGGTCTGCATTCTTGAAGGCGGACGCACACCGAGTCAGCCGTACACCGAGTCAGTCTGAAACAGAAAACACAAATTAATAAACTGTGTTGCAGTATTTAAAAGGAGTACATAATAACAGTTTTAAAGAAAATGACAAGCACAAATACGCAGATTTGATAGTGGGTAGTAGGAATTAAAGAGTTGTATATAATATAAGTTTATAAAGATGTAGCAATGTCCATTCTCACATACACTCCATACAGTATATTTTATTTACATTACGTGACGTCATAGTTTAATACTAGCCGCCTAATACAATTTTTAGTGTCATATAGGTTAATTTAGAAACGAAAATGTGTTTTAAAACATTTTACTGATCAAGAAAAACGTCATAACTCTCTCTACAAAGCGAAATTAAAATTTATTGTATTTCGTAGGAAACTGCCAGTCCGCCATTTTGAATTTCATTTTTGGGGGTGTTCCCGGGGTCCAATTTTGTCGGATTTTGGATATGTTATTCTGCAATGGTTCCTGAGCTGGAAACAGTTTAGAAAGCTTCTGAAGCAATTTTGCCCAGGTTGAAGCTATTTTTGCTCTAGATTGCCTGGACTATTTGGGCTGTGGCCAAGGGGAGGCCACAAAACCCTCGTAATAGTTTGGTCTGTGACCAAGGGAGGCCACAAGACCCTTGTAATAGTTTGGGCTGTGGCCAAGGGGAGGCCACAAAACCCTTGTAATAGTTTGGGTCGTGGCCAAGGTAGGCCACAAGACCCTTGCAATAGTTTGGTCTGTGGCCAAGGGGAGGCCACAAAAACCCTTGTAATAGTTTGGTCTGTGGCCAAGGAAGGCCACAAGACCCTTGTAATAGTTTGGTCTGTGGCCAAGGGAGGCCACAAGACCCTTGTAATAGTTTGGGCTGTGGCCAAGGGGAGGCCACAAAACCCTGGTAATAGTGTGGGTTGTGGCCAAGGTAGGCCACAAAACCCTTGTAATAGTTTGGTCTGTGACCAAGGGAGGCCACAAGACCCTTGTAATAGTTTGGTCTGTGGCCAAGGGAGGCCACAAGACCCTTGTAATAGTTTGGTCTGTGGCCAAGGGGAGGCCACAAAACCCTTGTAATAGTTTGGGTTGTGGCCAAGGTAGGCCACAAGACCCTTGTTATAGTTTGGGTTGTGGCCAAGGTAGGCCACAAGACCCTTGTTATAGTTTGGGTTGTGGCCAAGGTAGGCCACAAGACCCTTGTAATAGTTTGGGTTGTGGCCAAGGTAGGCCACAAGACCCTTGTTATAGTTTGGGTTGTGGCCAAGGTAGGCCACAAGACCCTTGTTATAGTTTGGGTTGTGGCCAAGGTAGGCCACAAGACCCTTGTTCTAGTTTGGGTTGTGGCCAAGGTAGGCCACAAGACCCTTGTAATAGTTTGGTCTGTGGCCAAGGAAGGCCACAAGACCCTTGTAATAGTTTGGTCTGTGGCCAAGGGGAGGCCACAAAACCCTTGTAATAGTTCGGGTCGCGGCCAAGGTAGGCCACAAGACCCTTGTAATAGTTTGGTCTGTGGCCAAGGGGAGGCCACAAAACCCTTGTAATAGTTTGGTCTGTGGCCAAGGAAGGCCACAAGACCCTTGTAATAGTTTGGTCTGTGGCCAAGGTAGGCCACAAGACCCTTGTAATAGTTTGGGTTGTGGCCAAGGGAGGCCACAAACCCCTTCATGAATAGGTTGGGCTATGGCCGAGGTAGGCCATCAGCCTTTTGATGAATTTGTTGGGCTATGGCCAAGGGTAGGCCATCAGCCGTTTGATGAATTGTTGGGCTATGGCCAAGGGTAGGCCATCAGCCCTTTGATGATTTGTTGGGCTATGGCCAAGGTAGGCCAATGCCCTTTGAAATAGTAGTTTGGGCTATGGCCAAGGTAGGCCAAGGCCCTTTGAAATAGAGTTTGGGCTATGGCCAAAGTAGCCATAAAACCCTTGAGAGTAGAGTAGTTTGTTTGTACGTGTCACTGTCTAACCATATAAATTTTGGCACAAAATTATGTGCACAGAATCAGAGCGCAGCAATAAAGGCTTTTACTCTCCAATCCTTGGTTATGTTTAGACAGGTTGTTGTGTTTGAGACACATGGAAAGAGTAGTGTGTGTGTGTGTGTGTGTGTGTGTGTGTGTGTGTGTGTTGCATTACTCCGAATCCAGTTGGTCTTCAAAACTTGGATTCACCACTCCAATGAAGTCAATACCCGTAGTTATGAATTAGTAAATGTTGTGTATGATAGTATCCTACAGGTAGGTCTGGAAGGTTTGGGGTTTTGAAGGAATCCAATCTGTTTGCAAGGAATGTATGTGTCTGTTGATGAAATCTGTTGTGATTCTCCCTTTAAAAGAAGAATTGGATGTTTGGAGTCGTATGTATATATTTATATACTGTACCGTACGTATGTGTGTAAATGTTATTTTGTTATAGGGTTTTATTTTTGGGTTTTGGATTAGGTTAATCAATTTGGCTGAGTAAAGATCCTCAAACGTTGCATTTGAGACCCTTATATCAAGCCTTGTCTGTTTTATGCCTATATGTCAAACAGGACTTGGTATAGGTTGGGCCTATATGTCAAATAGGACTTGGAATAGGTTGGGTCCTATATGTCAAATAGGACTTGGTATGCCTATATGTCAAATAGGATTTGGAATAGGTTGGGCCTATACGTCAAATAGGACTTGGTATAGGTTGGGCCTATATGTCAAATAGGACTTGGTATAGGTTGGGCCTATATGTCAAATAGGACTTGGTATAGGTTGGCCTATATGTCAAATAGGACTTGGAATAGGTCGCGCCTATATGTCAAATAGGACTTGGTATGCCTATATGTCAAATAGGACTTAGAATAGGGTTACGAATAGGTGTTAGGTGGGTGTAGGTTTGAATTTGTGATGTTACAGTTCTGAGTCGAATTTTGTGATGTTAATGAGTCTTATGAGTAAGTTAAATTGCTGAAATAAATTTTATAACCTACACCACAGGTTGAATTATAAATTTAGTGTTTTTAGTTAGGATAGGCCTTGAGTGTAAAGAGTAAGGCCTACTTTAAGAGGTAGGCCTATTATGTAAGGTAAAGTTAGGTGGGCCTACTAAATAGCCCTATTTTGTCGGCCTATTAAGTAGGCTTATGTTTGGGCCTATTATTTGATAGGACCTTAAATGAGTTAAGCCTGTTAAATTAACAACGCTTTGTTTTGAGTTTGAAGAGTAGGACCTATTAAATAGGCTTAATGTTGTGGGCCTATTTTTTAGGACCTAAAATAAGTTATGCCTGTTGAATGAACAAGCCTTTGTTTTCGGTTAGTGTAAAGGTAAAGGGATTGGTTCCCAGTTGCATAGGCCACCATATGAAAAAACTATAGTGGGGTTATGGTTGAAATTGGGGTTAGGCCTGAGCTAAGCCGAGCCACCGCGTGTGTCAGTGTAAATTTTAGAGGGGTCAGTTCCCCATACACAGGACCACCATGTGAAAAAACTATATAGGGCTATGGGTGATTGCCTGTGCCCTCATCCGTTGGAAATTTCCAACAGACTTCAGTGGAGGGTTACCGACAAAAGCCCTATGCTTTTTCGTTAGAGAGTTATGAATATGTAGGTTGTTAAAAGGACCTCTTTATATTTATATGATTATGGTAATTTTTAGCGTCGGGATTTTAGACGCCTACATTAGAATGAAAATGAAATTGCCTCACCTTATTTTTTTTGCTGGGTCTTAGTTTGTTTCGATGTAGGGGTTACGATCATTTTCGGTGTAGGCCGCCACGATGGAGTTACTCAATGAGTTAACTTCTTGTAATAAATATAGGCAGTCACAATATAAACACTTTAGGGGATAGGCCTATCCTTATTTTATGTATTAAGTTTATTATAAGGAATTCACTCAGAACTTTAGGGAAGACAGAAGCACATCCTCCCTGTTTAAAGCGTTCGCTGTAACATAAACAGCCCTGAGAGCCGTTCCTTGGTTCGCTTGTATTTTCATTATTATTTGCCGATCTAGCAAAATTTTGTTTGGTCTACTTCTCTGTGGTAGACTAAACAATAAATTGGGTTTTCTTGTTGCTATGTGAGGCTGATTCATACATACAGGTTCTTTGTACGTATGGCAATTATTTCATTCCCAATAGGCTATGTCGCCAATCCAGAGGCAATTTTGTATAGATATTTAATTCAATTAATTAATAATTTATATTTAATTATGAAATAAAGGTACCACATATGATACCATGTTGTGAGCGCGTATAGTTTTTCCATATTACCGTTACGCGAACCTATATGCAAAATTTTGCACTTATCGACGTTAAATCTCATTTGCCATGTGACTGACCAATCAACGATTTTATTCAGATCATTCTGGATTTTACCTCTATCTTCGTTATTAATCGCCCTACCATCCAGCTTTGTCTCACCCGCAAACTTTGAAACTCTACTGACTAGGCCGACATCTAAATCGTTAATATATATAAGAAAAAGCAAGGGGCCCAATACAGAACCCTGAGGAACGCCACTCGCTACATTAGCCCAACACGACTCCGCTCCATCAACGACCACCCTCTGTTTCTTACCTCGCAACCACTCTTCTATCCAATCTATTACTACACCCCTGATTCCATGAGCCTTAGTTTTCTCAACGAGTCTTTTGTGCGGTACGGTGTGAAACGCTTTTTGAAAATCTAAATACACTACATCAACCGCCCGATGACTATCGTAAACGTCAACCACGCTTTGAAAAAATTCTAAAAGATTAGTTAAGCAAGATTTGTTTCGCCGAAAACCGTGCTGCGTATTTCTAACTAAGTTATGCAATTCTAAGTGTTCGACTATACGATCCCTAATTATTGATTCCAGTAGCTTACCTACAACAGAAAATAGCTTACCTACAACAGTAGCAGCTTACCTACAACAATATATATATATATATATATATATATATATATATATATATATATATATATATATATATATATATATATATATGAAAATTATTTCACGAAGGTAACACGTGAAAAATATTTATGATGAATAAAACCACGAAGGAAAGGAAACACAAAATGGTGCTCAAGCGCTTTCGTCTAATGACATCCTCAGGAACACTGAAGTACATAAAAAGGTTAAGCCTATATATAGGTTACAGAAAGAAAAAAAAAGAAAAATAAATAACATACATACACACACACACACATATACATATATATATATACATACATATCTATATATACAAATACATACATACATACATACATACATATTATACAATAAACAGAGAAGTAAAAATAATAAAAAATTAAAATTAAAACCTTAAAGGATTACCAGTGAGGCGTACAGATTTGTAAGGAAAAATATCGATTTTTAGCACAAGATCAAATGGATTATAAAAATAAAAAATTATACTGGAACTCTGCCGGGTTTTAACACAATGCTGCCTATGGTCAGGTTTCGATAAAAAAAAAAAAAAAAAAAAAAATTAAAAGTTAATCGATTTTTAGCACAAGATCAAATGGATTATAAAAATACAAATTTATACTGGAACTCTGTCCGGGTTTTAACACACTGCTGCCTATGGTCAGGTTTTGATATATATAAAAAAATAAAATGCAAATTAAAAGTTAATAAAGTAGAAGACAAGTTTACCAAAGATTTAATGTTTTACCCTTCTTATTTAAATCTGTTTTAAAGGAATTCAACATAACAGGATCGAGTTGAAAAAGACCTTTGCTTATGTTGAAGTTATTTGAAAGTTGGATAATGGCAGACTCAAGAATATTTCTATTAACAATGTTGCTTGAATGGAATAAAACTGAAGCATTATTCCAATCAATACAGTGGGCTAACTCTGACAAATGGACAAAAAGGGCACTGGACAACTGTCCTGTTCTAACGGAATATTGATGCTGTTTATACGTGTGTGCAAATCCTTTCCCGTCTGACCTATGTAAAAGGAATCACATTGTTTACAACCAATTTTATAGATAATGCCTGAATTATTGGTAGGGCTATTTTTACTATGATATTTTTCACAATATTGTTATATGAAAATACTACATTAATATCCAAAAGTTTAAGTACATTAGCAATGCCTAAAAAGCCCGGGAAAAATGGAAGTACTAAAATATTTTTTGACAAAGTACGAGTGTTAATATTGACACGATAGAAAGTTCGTTTTGCCTTGTTGAGACAAGATTCCATAAACGCAGATGGATAACACAAATCACTTCCAATACCGTTGATTTTTTCCAATTCGGCATCGATGTATTCCGGACTGGCGATCCTAAGGGCGCGGAGAAACATTGTTGAAAATATGGCCTTCTTAGTGGGGGTATCATGTCCCGAGTAAAAGTGTACGTAGGACAAATTGTTTGTCGTTTTCCGATAGATACTAAACTTAAAACCTGGGCTTTCCCTATGTACACGCACATCCAAAAATGGGATTGAATTGTCTTGCTCAACTTCTAAAGTAAACTTAATGGAGGGGACTTGATCATTTAACTGAAGGAGGAAGCTATCCAGGTCACGATTCATGGGCCAGATACACAAAATATCGTCGACGTACCGCAACCAAGGGATGCCAACCCCCAGGATTCTCGGAATATAGGTATTTCGAAAAACTCCATATAAATATTGGAGAGGAGGGGCGATAAGGGGTTGCCCATAGCCATCCCAAAAACTTGTTGATAATACTCGTTATTGAAAGTGAATTTACAGTCTTTGATGCAAAGCTTAATGAGTTCCAAAACAATGTGTGAAGGTAGTGGCAGGTCATACTTATGTAATTCTTGGGAGAGAAAGTCAAGCATATCGTCAATCGGCACTTTTGTAAACAATGAACAAACATCAAAACTAATCAATTTATCGTTAGTTTCAGTACGTGCATTATTCAATTTTTCCGTAAGATCCATGGAATTTTTTACATGTGAATCAGAGATAGTTCCGAGAATGGGGGACAAGACTTTGACAAGCCATTTGGAGAGTTTATAAGTAATAGAGCCCACCGAGCTAATAATAGGGCGCATAGGGTTACCAGGTTTGTGGGTTTTAATAAGACCGTAAAGGTAGGGCAGAGCAGGTGAAGTGGACATGAAAAGCGGAATTAAGTTCTTGATCTTTGAGAAGGCGTTTCAAGCCACTATTAAATGATTTGATGACGTCATCCTGCGGGTTCTTCCTAAGTTTGGTGTATGTGGCGGGGTCCTGGAGAAGCTCGTTCATCTTTCCGATGTAGTCCACTTTGTCCATAATAACTATGGTGTTAGCCTTGTCTGCTTTAGTAATATGGAGCTCCCCATCTTTTTTTAATTGTGAGAGGCTATTGCGAAAACGTTTAGGAAAGTTATCTTCGTAATTACCATTCGCCGCACTATAAACGAGGCCTTTAACTATGTTAAACAAATACTGAGGGAGATTACACTGTTTTTCAAAACACGCGAGACTGTAACAAATTTGTAAAGCCGAAGGTTTTTTAACAATAAAAAAGGACATACCATATCCAAGGGCACTTTTTGCATCGTCACTAATGTTTTTCGAAGAAAGGTTCAAAACACACTTTGAGCTTGCTTTTTTACTCCACTGACTATCTCGAATGAGACTTTTAATTTTTCGATCCAAAATGTTACGAAGTGAAGTAGTTCTCCGACGCAACTCGTTGTAAATTTCATCAAACAAAGGTTGGATCCACGGTTGGGGAATAACGGTTACAAAATTATGTTTGGCGATGTTTAAATTTTTGAAGGCGGACCACTCATTTTGTCTGGTGACTTCAATATGTTTCTTTAAAATTAATCTGCTGAAGTTGTTGAACGGATGGTCGTCAATTTGTCTGAGGCGAATCGGAAGCAGGGATTTGGGAAGAACTTGCTCCTCCAGACACTTAGTAAGAAACTTCCGTCGGATACGAATTGCATGCCCCTTCATTAATGTAGAAGAAAACACGGACACAAACGGAGACAAGAGAGGGAACAGCAAGCCGAAGGAACGCGTGGTGAGCATTATATGAAAATTATTTCACGAAGGTAACACGTGAAAAATATTTATGATGAATAAAACCACGAAGGAAAGGAAACACAAAATGGTGCTCAAGCGCTTTCGTCTAATGACATCCTCAGGAACACTGAAGTACATAAAAAGGTTACGCCTATATATAGGTTACAGAAAGAAAAAAAAAGAAAAAATAAATAACATACATACACACACACACACATATACATATATATATACACATACATATCTATATATACAAATACATACATACATACATATATATACAATAAACAGAGAAGTAAAAATAATAAAAAATTAAAAATTAAAACCTTAAAGGATTACCAGTGAGGCGTACAGATTTGTAAGGAAAAATATCGATTTTTAGCACAAGATCAAATGGATTATAAAAATACAAAATCCTTTAAGGTTTTAATTTTTAATTTTTTATTATTTTTACTTCTCTGTTTATTGTATATGTATGTATGTATGTATGTATGTATTTGTATATATAGATATGTATGTATATATATATATGTATATGTGTGTGTGTGTGTGTATGTATGTTATTTATTTTTTCTTTTTTTCTTTCTGTAACCTATATATAGGCTTAACCTTTTTATGTACTTCAGTGTTCCTGAGGATGTCATTAGACGAAAGCGCTTGAGCACCATTTTGTGTTTTCTTTCCTTCGTGGTTTTATTCATCATATATATATATATATTATATATATATATATATATATATGGGTGTGTATATATATATACACCTTACCTTACAAAGGTTCCGCGCGATGATTTCTCATTTCGCGAAGGTCAAGCTTGTCGCCCCTCGGCAACCATATATATATATATATATTATATATATATATTATATATATATATAATATAGTCTAAAAGTCACTAAAAGAAAGCTGAATGGCAACACAAAAAGATTAACAGCGGAACGCGGTCTGTTCTTTTACTGGGCTGAACTAAAGGCCATGTATTCTTGTATCTGACTAAATCGTTGGTGCTAAGTTTAATTTGGTGATGCTTCTAAAGTGGTAAAGTAAAGCAGTTGAAGTTGTCTAATTATTATATCAGCTTGGGGTAATGTCTATAGCTTCTAAATTAGTAAAGTTAGAGAATTAGGTAGGTCGTTTGTGGGACGCTGGCACCTATGGTAGGCCCTAAAGAATATCTAAATCAAAGCACCTGTAAGTACCTTTATTGTCTACTTAATAACCTAATACCTAACGGGGTCTAACACCCCAACGTTATTACAACATAACACCTACATCATTTCCATTATCTATCTAATCAATTACAGTCTCTAAAAAGTCTAAGAGATTAGAGAAACAAGACCTTCCTGATCTAAATACATGTATTATTATTCAAAAGTGAAATAATTTTTTTTTATTGCTAAACCCTTCTCATCCAGAGACGTAACATTTATGCCATAAGAACTACTTCACAGAGAATATTCATTATTATTGATTGGTGTCTTCATGTTGATGCCTTTATTTTTCATGTAGGTGTTTATGTTTTGTTTGTATGTTTCAGAGTTCCATCATTGTTTAGCGTTATGGATATTGGTCAATAAACGTAATAACAAAAAGTGGAATCTTATTTATGATGGAACTTTATACAAAACAATAGTGAATCTCAACAGGTCAACATGCCCGTGGTGAAATGTCCAATTGAGGGGTGGGCATATGAGACCCCCCGCACACAGCGACGCCATTGTAGCAGCACTCCTCACAGCCCACCGCACTGTCCATTCCGTGTCCGCAGCCGGCGCCACGGCCCAAGTGGAGAAGGTGAAGAGACCAACAATATCTTCAGCCGGTACGAGCGAGGAATGGTCACGCTTCACATCGCGATGGATGGACTATGTGGATGCCACCAAAATCACGGGTCGTGACAAAGTGGTGCAGCTACTGGAATGCTGCGATGAACCCCTTCGCAAAGACCTCACACGATCAGCCGGTGGTAGTCTGACAGTGAGAAGTGAAAGTGAGGTGCTCGCAGCCATAAAGAAACGCGCAGTCAGAGAAGAGAGCACCATGGTTGCTAGAGTGGCGTTGCACAACATGCGCCAAGACCGTGACGAAACCGTACGTTCATTCGGCGCCCGACTCCGTGGCCAGGTAGGGGTATGCATTGAGGACCCCGAGATTCAACTGGACCTACTGGGCAACACGAACCAGAACATGACATTAGAGCAGGTCTTCCAGTTTGTCGAGGCCGAAGAATCCGGCAAGCGCTAAGCATCACTTCTCCTCGACTCTCAGGGCGTCGAGGCTGCTAACAGCGCCTACAGACAGAACATGAAGGACATGACAGTCGGCAACCATGAGGTGTGCTCATATTGCGGCAGGAAGGGGCACGGCAAAAGTGCCCCAGGCAGGGTCCGAAAGAAAGACTGCCCAGCCTATGGCCACACATGCAGCCACTGCAATCGTGAGAACCACTTTGAAGCAGTGTGTAGGAGCAAGCACAAACCATCAACAGTCGAGATAGTAGCGAATTCACATGCAATATGCGAAGAAAGTGCTATATTCGAGGCCCTCTGCTCGATTGCCACAACTGGCCGACGCCGCATCAGGAGAGTCATTGCCCTTGACCATCATCTTTATCATCGCCTTTCCGACACATGGATTAAGCAAGCCTCCAAACCTCAGCCATTCATAAACCTCACAGTGACAGCCGTCGATGAAGATTACGCTGCATTCGGATTCAAGCTAAAGGCCGCGCCCAAGATTGCTACACTCGGTGCGATGGCTGACACCGGCTGCCAGAGCTGTCTGGCAGGCATCAAAGTCATCCACGCATAAGCCTCAAACAAGCCAACTTTATCCCCGTCACGATGAGAATGCATGCCGCCAACAACGGATGCATCAAAATACTCGGCGCCGTCATCCTGTGACTCCCTGGAAAGGACAAAACCGGCAAAGTGGTAACAATTCGTCAACTCACCTATGTTACGGACAACTCCGACAAGCTGTTCCTCAGCAAAGAGGCATGCATCGCGCTCGGCATGATCATCGACAACTTCTCGATGATCGGTGAGACGTCTTCGCATCGACTCGAGGCAACCTCGGCAGCCGACACTGCGAGCGATGAGGTGCCGGCGAGAGATAGTGCTATCAGCAGCGAGAGCGGTCAGTCCAGCACATGCGACTGCCCGATACGTCAAACACTGTCCCGGCCGCCATCACAACTACCGTTCCTGGCGACTGAGAAGAACCGCGACAGACTGCGGCAGTACTTGGTCGAATACTACAAGTCAAGCACATTTAACACGTGTGCGCATCAGCCGTTGCCAATGATGGAGGGCCCTCCATTGAAACTTATGGTGGACCCTCTAGCTGACCCGGTGGCATATCACACTCCGGTACCCGTTCCTCTTCACTGGCAAGATGACGTCAAGCGTGGACTCGACCAAGACGTGAAATTGGGCGTAATCGAGCCAGTGCCGGTCGGCGAACCGGTGACATGGTGCCACCGGATGGTGGTGTGCGCCAAGAAGAACGGGAAGCCACGTCGTACGGTCGACTTCCAGCCCCTGAACATACATGCCACCCGCGAGACACACCATACTCAGTCACCGTTCCACCAGGCACGGTCGGTGCCTCATGGCAAGAAGAAGACCGTGTTCGATGCCTGGAACGGATACCACAGCGTGCCCCTCCGCGAGGAAGACAGTCACCTGACTACCTTCATCACTCCGTGGGGCAGGTACCGGCAGGACCGTTTCCTGGCAGAAGCAGACTAAGCGGCCGCTTAGGGCCCCGCTGCTACTAGGGGGCCCCTAGACAGGCTTCCAAGTCATAGCTCAGTGGGCAAGAATAGGAATATAGCTGAAGTTATTATTAATATTATTGTTATTATTATTATTATTATTATTATCCTTATTATTATTATTATTATTGTCGTATTAATTAAAGTTTTTGTATGAGACAAATGTGATAAAACGGAGACAAACGAAACGTTTTCATCGTTATGTGTAAATAACTATTGTGAGATCTTATTTCTATATTATTTAACTTTATTCTTACTATATGCTTATACTTTCCTAAATGCTTAATTTTTCTAGTATTGTAAAACATTATTTCACTAATGTACTAATTATTAAGAGATTTTGTAACACTTTAAAACCTAGGATTATTTTCGTTATGTTTTCAAGTTTATTAATTCTTTTCTCATCTTTTTCAGATATGTAATGTGAATTTTGTTCGTTCAAACCTAAATGGTCTGATTATTTGAATGTATTTGATTAACGTTACAATTATAACAATTATTATTATTATTATTATTATTATTATCATGATTATTATTATTTAGCAGATTAGTTGTGGTTAACTAGATGTGACTTCGTGCATCTTGGAAAATGAAACGACATTATCCATCAGGAGCTGAAAAACGGAAAAAGAAGAAAATAGAGGAGGAGAAGCTTTCCAGTAGCACAGGTGAGATGTGCCACTTGTATATTCTTATGATTACAGTTCAGGCAACTAGGTTAGGTAGACCATCAATCTAGGCAAGTGCTCAGGAATCGTGTAGAGTAAGCTAGTCTCTGTAATATTTATAATATTTAGAAATGTGAAATTTAATGGATCACATCACCTCAAATTCTGTTCACACAGATCAATTATCAAACAAGATAAGAAAGAGTATTTTAGCAAAAATTAACAGAATATGTAATGTTATGTTCTTCTCAGGAGCACTACTGAAATAAAGAGCATCATTCCTTCTGGAGTACATCAGCCAGCTTCGCTTTATTTTTTCCCCATTAATTAATTAATGTTCTGTACATGTAATGGTGATGAACGCTTCTACCGTCCTCTCTTTTAGGGAATGTGAGATTTGGACTGATTTGAAATGGTCCTCGAGACACCAGCTCTGTCTTCAAGGCATCTGACAGGACAACTGGCCAGTCATACGGATCAAGCAGTGGAGCAGATCTTGGTTCTTGTTGCTCAGTAGAAATGCCTGTGTGTGGTGTTTGAAGCTGAACAGAAGATGGGCCACTTGTTGGTTCATCAGGCTCTACTTCTATGCAACCTCAAAGTTCCTGCTGTTGGCTCATGATGCTCATCAGGCTTTGCTGAGGATGGCTTTTCCAAATATTTCAGTAGTGTTCCTGAGAAGAACATAACATTACATATTCTGTTAATTTTTGCTAAAATACTCTCTTATCTTGTTTGATAATTGATCTGTGTGAACAGAATTTAAGGTGATGTGATCCATTATATTTCACATTTCTAAATATTATAAATATTACAGAGACTAGCTTACTCTACACGATTCCTGAGCACTTGCCTAGCTTGATGGTCTACCTAACCTAGTTGCCTGAACTGTAATCATAAGAATATACAAGTGGCACATCTCACCTGTGCTACTGGAAAGCTTCTCCTCCTCTATTTTCTTCTTTTTCCGTTTTTCAGCTCCTGATGGATAATGTCATTTCATTTTTCAAGATGCACGAAGTCACATCTAGTTAACCACAACTAATCTGCTAAATAATAATAATCATGATAATAATAATAATAATAATAATTTTTATAATTGTAACGTTAATCAAATACATTCAAATAATCATACCATTTAGGTTTTAACGAACAAAATTCACATTATCTGAAAAAGATGAGAAAAGAATTAATAAACTTGAAAACATAACGAAAATAATACTAGGTTTCAAAGTGTTACAAAATCTCTTAATAATTAGTAAGTTAGTGAAATAATGTTTTCCAATACTAGAAAAATTAAGCATTTAGGAAAGTATAAGCATGTAGTAAGAATAAAGTTAAATAATATAGAAATAAGATCTCACAATAGTTATTTACACATAACGACCAAAACGTTTCGTTTGTCTCCGTTTTATCACATTTGTCTCATACAAAAACTTTAATTAATACGACAATAATAATAATAATAATAATAATAATGATAATATTAATAATAACAATAATATTAATAATAACTTCAGCTATATTCCTATTCTTGCCCACTGAGCTATGACTTGGAAGCCTGTCTAGGGGCCCCCTAGTAGCAGCGGGGCCCTAAGCGGCCGCTTAGTCTGCTTATGCCAGGAAACGGCCCTGCAGTTACGTCTTCACGACGCTGTGATATTATGTAAACTTTACGTAGATACAACGTTGACTCATCGTCTCAAGGATAGAATTTGGTTCCACAAAGGCGCCCTATTTGAAATAGTAGTATGCCGTATGTAACTCGGTTACAATTTTGCAACAAAGAATAATGTAATACGAAACTATATGCTATCGATGTAAAACCTTACGTGCAGACAACGTCTATGCTACGTACAAAAAATTACGTCAGAAGTTTACTTATACTATACGTGTATACAAGGTCATTATACATTGTATCAACGTTGCAATATAACGTCTAAGTTTTATATTGTGACTATGTCAGTACAACGTCAATTTCTGACATGACCAAGATTCAACCAGAATACAACGTATTTACGTAGTGTGTTTGCTGGGTATGCATATTTTTTTTAGTTTTACGGAGTTGCTCGAACAAAATTCGATAACTACAGTATATGCTGATCTATGAATGAACCTATCAGAATTGTTTCATTTGATTATCTTTTGTAATTAAAAGACTAACTGGATTCTGACACTCTCAGCTGAAAACTGAACGCCTTTTTAATTGAAATAAAATCATTATTGGTTGTATATTGTTTGTTTTGTGCCGGTGACGCTTGTCAAATTCGTGCTCCTTGCTCCTATCAAAATTAACAGTGTTTAAAGTTAGTGAACCGTTGTGTTACTTCTCCAATAAAATTTGTAAATATACCAAGATTACGCAGTTACAATATCATCAGATGATCCACAATACTTAACTACTAATAATACATATAATATATCTTCAAAATTTTATAGCGACATCCGGCATCACCTTCATAATCCTATAGGTGGCAATCAGTAACCTTGAAATAACGAACGAGCGAGACCTTTAAACTTACGAACGAACGAATTAACGAACGAACGAAACGAATGAACGAGTGAATTTTAACTGCATGAATTGCTCAAAATATTTTCCAAAGGCCAGGTAAACGCTTTGAAATCTGAACTGAAAGACCTTAGCAAATAAATTAATAGTTTTTACTTTAGATATATTTACTTACTTTCGCCTTTGGAAGTGTTAAAAAGTACGACAGTAGTTAACTTTTACGATAAGCTTCATAAACAATATATAAATTCTTAAAATACCGTAACAGAATCTTTTTGAAGCAGTTAAGAATGTTTCCATTATGTACTAAATTGTAAACACGTTTAAGAAAGTGAAGGCGAGGCATGTGGTGAGAAGGGATTCCTGCATGTAAGATATGGTAAGTGGCGGCCGCCACGAACGCAAACTTGACATGGCAGGAATCACTGATAATTGTAATGATGGTGCAGTGGTGGACGAGCTACTATGCTTTATTGCCAACAAGATTGACTATCTGGATCCTGTAACTATTATTAAATTATGTGTTGATTTTTACAATGATGAAAAAATTGAACGCTCAAAGAAATTGATGTTTGATTTAGGTGTTAATAATGATACAAGTAGGTTAATTAAAAGGCAGGGCCCGAAAAAGAGTGCTCAAAATATTGAAGACATTATCAGAATGTTTCAGCAGAAGGGTACTGATACCCCAATGTTTGTAGCCCAAGATTTGGCTAATCTGCCCACGGTGTCAATGGAAAATATGGATGTTTGTTCGTTACTTGCATTTATCCGGAATGTGCAAGAGGAAATGGTCCTCGTGAGAGGGGTGATGGATACTCAAGCTACAACCTGCAGTAGCTTGGTAGAAATATGTACTGTCACTGCTTCCCGGATCGACGCCCGAAAAAGAGGGCATTTTGTAACATTTTGGCAGAAATTATAGAAATTATTTAACATACTCTTTATACTCACTAATGACATAATTATCTTAAAATAAACTAATTTTTCACCAAAAAATAAATAAAATATTGAACTGACCACTGCTTGTGATACTACCTATATTTTTCTATAAAATCCTGAAAAAATGAAGAAAAATTTAGGTATAAATAAATTTCTACTGACTGTTAAATATTTGTTAAAAACAAACAAACGGTTCGGTGATCTAATCAAAATTTAACAACCGGTTCGGGCGAACCGGACCGAACTGGTCCCAGCACACATCTGGATTAAGGATACTATGGATCTGGATGTTCCCTAATCAGGCCACCATCCCCGTGTGGTCTGAAATAACACTAGCATTATCTATATATAAATATTCAACGTAAATTTCATATTTACATTTAGGATAAGCAGTTCTAATTGTGGCATATGTGCGTGTATTATATGTATTTATATGGCTTCCAAGACAATTCTATTTTTACAAATTTGGAAAATTCCTCGTCTCCCAGTACCCTAAAATTTCATTTACTGGGCGACAAATTTTCTTCACTGGGTGACATTCATGTCGCCCACTCACTAGGTTAAAAAATGCTCTGCCTTATTTCAATAAAAATATGCCTTTTAATTAAGTAAACCAATAGCGCTGGCGGGTGACATAGGCATTTTATCTGAAACAATTTCATAGTATTTTGAATCTTTGACCTCAATATTAATTAGTGTTTCACCAGGTTGCAGTGTATTTAAATCAAGAATATAAACAAGTTTAAACAACATGCATTGCAAGCACTTTACTTACCAAAATTATACTTCATAACAGTTTCCACAAAGGGTCTGGTTCTACATGTATCTTGTGGGAAGAAGCTACTCTTGTCCTCGAGTCTTCTGCCGATCTGTGATACCGCAGCCATATGACATGACATACGGTGCTGGATTCCATCCACTGTGTCAAGGGAGGTCCATGTAGTCTTACAAACATTAGTGCTGATACCCGGTTTACGAGAATTCTTGAGCGTGTTGGTGTTATTATTAAGTTCATATGGCTGAATCCTCGCTCACATTCGGCACTGCTGCTTGTAATAACTTGTGTGCAATGTATTAATGGAGGTAAGTCCTGAGGAATGCACTGTCCACCTGCCTCTACATAATCTCTAAATGCATTTAATATGGTGGTAGATGACAATTTAAACCGTCTGCAGAGAGAAGATACTGCGGATTCTCCATAACCAGGTAGAATTTCAACTGGCCAATAGTCTTTCTCAAGAACACGTAATTGATCAATCGACAATCAAAGATGCATAACTGGATTGAGGTTCAGATGAATGAGAGGTTTTCAATAAGACAGTTGTGAATAATTTAAATAGAATGGTCACAAGACTTTTAAGAAACTGTCCATAATTTATGCCAACAATCTTGCTGTTTCTTCCCAGTAAAACCATTCCAAATTTCTTCTGTGCAACTGCGGCTTTGGCTTCTAGAGTGTTTGTGCCAGGTCACTCTTTCAGTCCACGCAAAAAACGTATACTCCGAAGGCTCAGTTTATCTGCATACACAATTGTTGTCGTACGTTTCTGCAAACACTCCGAGAACAAGGCAAGTTCATGTAATGTGTCAAACATTAAGGCCAAGTCCAAGAGAAATTGTTTAGAAGAAAACCTCTTTAACAGACCCTCGTATGTTTTTCTGTCACATGTAGACCTTGTTTCAGCTCTCATTGCCTTTTCAAAATGAGCAAAAAGACTTCATAGTTGCCCCAAACAGCAGACACTGTACGAAATGAACTTGCTACCTATCTGGTGCTCAATACACAAGCTATTTTGGATATATGCTGTTCTAATTCAGCAGCACATTCTGCTAGTTGCTTCTGATTGAGAAGTGACCTGTTATACACCGAGTACAACTTTCTTTCTCATCTTCATAGTAATGTGGTCAATAATTTCAGCAGCACTGTAGCGGGAATGCAACTCAACTCCTGTATCAATACCATTCATGTTTTGAAGTTCCAGCAAGCCATAGTGATTAGAATAAGGTCTGTCATTTTGAGCCAAGTGGTATGCAGAACGAAAAACTGTATACATTTCCTTCAGAAAAAATGCACTCAAGTTGTCACAGACTATTCCAAGAGTGTTTCCACTTGTTTTTGCAGAGACACTTTGTGCAGTAATGTGAGCCTTCGATAGTTTGTGTTGTATGATTTTTTTTTCTGAGAGATTTCAAGCGTGCACTTCGGTTCGATCCACTGTATGACATTTTGTATATCTGCCATTCATTTGAAAGTCTCAATCCTTTGGACGTAAAAAGTGATAAGTTACCAGTTTTTGCACACACTTTGCACCCAAGTTTTTCATCTCTGTAGTCTAACCAAGGCTATGCCTCTTTTTTCTTTTTTCTTCCACACTTCATCTTTCCACACATCTGCACATGGATACAGACCTACCATTGTCTGAAGCTCAGTTTCAGTATTAGTACTGCACCGTGACCGAATCTTAACATTTGAATCAGAAGCACCTGCCGCACAACTCTCATCTTTAATATCATTCTGTTTGGCAGTACTACTTGAATGTTCTTTACTCTCTTCAGTTTCTTTATGAAAAAAGGCAGTGATGTTTTTTGTTTCATTGCCATTGTATTGTATGGCAAGCTGAGCTAAATAATATTATAGGATTAATGCAACAACATGCACACAACACGAGCAGGACGGGTACTGAGGCGACCTTACCAGTAATCGAGTGAGTGACAACACGTGGTGTGGTGAGTTGCCAACTCAATAAATTTTTTCACATTATAGGAATTTCGAAAAGTTGTTATCTTTAGTTCTTTACCAATATTTACATATATGTAAATTGTCAGCAATTTGATATGCAGTACAAATATTCCATAGAGAAATAGAAAATCTTTAGTTTTTTTCTAAATACGAGTAATAGGCTAGCTCTTGTTTTTACCAGAATTTTCCATAAGCATTAGAGATTAGCCGAATAAAAGGCAGAACGTAATGTTCCTCTCTATCTCTATGATTTGTGGCATTTTTTTTTGCATATAATGATAATGTCAAGCTATATTATGGTATATAATAAAATTCACGTTACTTCACTTACTGGCCAGTCCTATGAGAAGCTCAGTTGAGACTCACTGGTCTCTGGTTAAACTATTTTATAATAATAATAATAATAATAATAATAATAATAACCTTTGGTTTGCTTCCGCCTGAGTTATTCATTTTGACTAAAGTCAAGCTTTCACCCCATCTTAGACGTACAGACGTCGAATCCGAACCACGCCCCACCAACAACCCAGCGTCTTAACTACTAGGCCACCCAGGGTACCCATTTATCTACCAACCAATTTCTTTGTGTGAAAGGATGAACAACTGAGTTTTGCTGCCCGCCGGCTCTCTGTTTGTTCCCAACTTCCAAGTATTAACTAAAAATAAATAAATAAATAAATAAAATATGGATGAATGAAGATGCGGGAGCGGCGCACCAGTGCGCTCCCGCAGCACTACACCCCTAGCAGTATGGCCGGAACGGGTATATGTACGGCGGTTCTATGAGAAGAAGGGAAGAAAAACACCTGCAGGCCCTCTCACAAGTGCTGAAGAGGGTAATTATGGGGACATCATGAGTCGTACTGTGGAGGAAAAACCAGCTGGGTTGAGTGCTGTAACTGCTGTACCTGATAACACCTTCTTTACATGTTAAATGCCATCTATACCAGCCTGGTATAGCTGGAATTTAATAAGTAGAGAATGTGCCTTCTCAAGAGATGGATGGCAAAACTCCTGCATCTTCCTAATTGCAACATTCAAGGTAATCTCCTATTACTGTAGACGCCTAAGCTTAGGCAATAACAGCAAACACAGGCGGATCATACTTTATAAGCTGTTAGAGAATGCTGATATTCTCTGTCTGCAGGAAACATGGCTATGGAAACAGGACTTAAAGGACCTGAGTAGCTTGTCCAGTAACTTTCATGGGATAGGGGAGGCCACCAGAGATAAACAAGATGGTATCCTTACAGGCCACACACCGGCTATTCTATGAAGGTTAGGGTATGGGAAATATATTAGTAAATTAAAACTTGGTTTGAACTGGCTAAATGGAATAGAAATTTGTGTAGACAATAAAAAATTTGTCATTCTATGCATCTCTCTGCCTTTTCAGGCAGTTGATAATAAAGTGGGGCAGGTCAGCAGTATTATTGATGAGTTGGACACGACATGTATATCTATTATTGGTAATCTCAATGCTGATGTGCTTAATGATAATTCTTTGTTTAGCAACCACTTAAACGCCTTCTGTGAAGATAATAACTTCACCCTTTCATCCGTGTGTAGTCTTCCTGATGATAGCTTTACTTGTGTTAGTGATAGTTGGCACACCACCTCATGGTTGGATCCTTGTATTTGTACACCTGATGCAAATCATGCAGTTCTGAATATAGCAGTTTTGTACTCCGATCCTAGTTCTGACCACATGCACCTATTAATTGAGGTTGACATTAATTGTATTCCAATGCTGTCACAGGTAAATGATACACGTAAAGCGAAGTTAGACTGGTCCAATGTTGATGATGAGGGCAAACAACAGTATTGTAATAAGTCTGATGTATTGCTAAGTAATATATCTATCCCTAATGATGCTCTAGCTTGTCAGGATGTAAACTGTGGAATTCAAATACATATTTTGGCATTTAAAGACATGTATGAACAAATTGTTTCCTCTCTTAATAATGCTAGCTTAGACTTAAATACCTTTAGAAGGAAAAATTATACATGTAGACCTGGCTGAAGCGATTATGTGGCTGAACTTCATAATGCATCCAGGGATGCTTTTTTAATGTGGTGTGAACAAGGGAAGCCAAGGCAAGGCCCTGTATTATAATAAAAACAGAGGGCTAATGCCAGATTCAAGTATGCATTAAGGTATATAAAAAAATCATGAGGATGAGTTAAGCAGGGATGCTCTGGCTAGAAAGCTTGCCAGTAAGAAGCCAAGAAACTTTTGGGACGAACTTAAAACAATGAATAATAGTGCAATGTCTCTCCCTGCTAATATTGAAAATGTAACTGGAACCGAGAATATAGTCAAATTATGGAAGGAACACGACAGTGAGTTATTCAACTCTGTACATAAGAACAATAATGTTAATTGTGATGCTACCTATAGTTCAGACATAAAAGTTAGTGTATTTGAGACTAAAGAGGCTATAAAATGTTTAGATCTACAGAAGCTAAGGCTAACAAAGACCCTAAGATCCACTCTAAGGTTAGCCCGAGAGAAGAAGAGAGTAGGGGTTAAAAGAAGAAAATAAGGGGTTAAGTAAGTAGCAAAACCTATCATTCGTGGGTTAACATTCATTCAGAAAAAGAGAAAGACTCACCATCATCATCTGCCGGCCACTGCCGACAAGTCGGAAAAAATAGTCGAAGAGAATAGGAAAGGGGTGAAAGATGAAAAGAAGCAAAATAAGAACGCTTGCAAACCACGCAAACACAGTCTTAACTAAAACACTGTCATACCATGCAAACTACAGACATGCAAGTTTGCATCTAAGTTCGTGTTAGTCTAATATATATATATATATAATATATATATCATTTTGTTGCTGGCATATCACACGTTGGCATGTCACAAGCTGGCATTAATCGTCAACAGACTCAAACCTCGACCATTAACCCCAGAGCTCCTGTTGCTTATTGTTTTATTATTTTAAACGACGTTAATATTTTTAAAATGCCTATCTAAACGGTTTTTAAGCATATTAACGCTGGTACACTCACTGGAGTGGTACAGTTCATGATGGACGCGGGAAGATTATTCCATTTATCAATTACTTTAAACGTAAAAAAGTTTTTCGCGATGTTAGTAATGAAACGTCTGCCACATAATTTAAATCCGTTGTTACGAGTATTGCTATTATCGAAAATGAACAATGTCAAAATTTACGTTTTCGATTTTATTAACGATTTTGAAAACTTCAATAAGCTCCCCCCTTAATCTCCTAATCTCGAGTGAATGCAAGTCTAACTCTTTAATCCTATCTTCGTAAGACTTGTTGCGTAGTGACGGAATTAGTTTCGTGGCGCGTCGCTGAACCCTTTCCAACCTATCAATAACCTCACGCAAATACGGACACCAAAACTGAACGGCTTATTCTAAGTGAGGCCTGACTAGGGACTTGTAAAGGGGCAATATAATATTCTTCGATTTAAATTCGAAATTACGCTCTATGAAGCCTAACATCTTATTAGCTTTTGCGCAAGACTCCAGGCACTAGTTCCTAACTTTTAAATCCTTAGATACGTGTACGCCTAAATCTACTTCCTCGTCAAAGCTCGCTAACTGTCTTTCGTCCATCGTGTACGTGTAATTATTGTTACGAGAACCTATATGCAAAACTTTACATTTGTCTATTTTAAATTGCATCTGCCACTTATCCGTCCACTCCATAATCTTATTTACATCGTCTTGGAGCCTATTTCTATTGTTCACGTTAAGAACTTTACACGTTACTGGTCAAGCTTACATCTATGTCGTTAATGTAGATTACGAATAACAATAGGCCTAACACTTTTAAAGTCTAAATTAATAACATCAGCCGCTCTATGCCTATCGTATTCGCGCACTATTTCGTTATAAAACTCTAACAAATTAGTTAAACAAGATTTATGGCGTCGAAAGCCATGCTGACTACTATTGATCATGTAGTAATGTCTAATTAAAAATTAGAATGTTTTGGTTATAAGAAATGAATAAAGAAGATAATAATATTTAATAAATGTAATTACGATAAACAATCGTTTGTTTATAAAAAAAATATAAAATACGAGTTGGCAACACTAAGAATCGGCACAAGCGGGACGAGAGAGAAAAATGCCCAAAAAAGGGCAGTCATCGGATGGCCTTGGGTATAAGAAGGTGTCTTTTGGTGTTAAGATGTTTTGTGTGAATGTAGATTATTATTTAGTATCTCTTTCCGACTAAAATGTTAACGTTAATTCCCCCTTCGCATTACCCCGTTTGTCTAAATTGTTTTGGTATAAATAAAAGAATAAAGTGTTAATGAAGAGTATAATTAATCCCCCGGTCTCCCATGCCCGGTTTAAATTATAACGGCGCCTCAACTCGGTCATGCTACCCGCATTTATAAAGTACAGCGAAAAGAGTGTAAAGAGAATGATTAATGATAGAAGAGAAATTGAAATAAAGAGCAAAATAGTATAAAAACGCAAATAAGAAAGGTTAATAAAGAGTTATTTACTACATTTTTGGTGGCAGCTAACCTTATTAAATTGTTATCAATTTAATAATACAAACCCACGCACTCCGTCATTAACATAGGCTTTTGCATTTTTTTCGTGTCTTATGAATAGGAATTGAAAATTTGTGCGTGTGTTCTTTCGATTAATCACGATCGTTTTCCCACGTTCTCCGTACGAAAAAAATTAGTAGATATTCTGTTCCGCTACCCGTTTTAGAGTATTTATAAAATTAAGCAAATTCTGATTCCCTTTTCTTCAAAATTCGATGATTCAAGATGGCGCCCATCATTTTCCAAATTTCTTCTTATAGCGAGCATTTTCGTAATTTTCGCGGTTAAAATTTTGTTGTTGTTTTTTCTCTTTTCGTTGGAGTCTCGACTGTTTTAAAACCGTTTCGACTCACATTTGTGCTTCCATGGAGTCGGACTCTGTCCCGACTCAGTTTGAGTCTGAAATTTAATTCGAGTAGTTTGTTTCCTTTTCCGTCACGTTGTTTTCTTTAGATTTCGTTTCGTTCGGTCGGAGAGGGAAATTTCAAAATTGATAATTGCTGTCCGGTGACTCATTCTTTTTTTTTTCTTTCTTTTCCACTTAAAGCCTACCTATTTTGTGTTTAAAGTCTTTTTGTGTTTACAATTTTGGAATTAGTAATGGTTGTGATGATGATAATAATAACAACAATACGAATTAAATAATTAAATAATAATTAAATAATAATATGAATTAAATTATTTTAGTTGTAATGACATTGTGACATGCATTTTTATATGGTACGGTTTAAAAGGTTGTGCGTAAATATGTAACGCATTTCTAGGTAATATATATATATATATATATATATATATATGCTGCAAACCCACAAGGAAAAAGAAAAACGATTCCAAGGCCTTTCGTGTATTCAAAGCTACACCTCGTCAGGCGCCCATATATATATATATATATATATATATATATATATATTAGAGCATTCTAAGAGATTCAATGAGTCAAAAAAATTTCCAGAATTTAGTAGGTAGTTTTTAAGATTATTCTTTGACTAGATGTACAGGGTGGGCGGAAAGTAGCTCCCTATTTTGGATTGGTAAAAAATACGTATATTATCCATTTATTTCAGAAGAAATAATATGAAAGGTAGGCATACATGGTAGGTTTTCTCTAAAATTCAATGTGGGCTCCAACTCTTTCCACCAGCTTCTGGAGCCGCCCAGGAATGGCGTCCACTGACTTTAGCAGGAACTCCGGCGGGATGGAGGACATGACTTCCCGAATTCGGTCCTCCAGTTCTTCCAATGTCCTCGGTTTGGTGCGGTAGACTTCTTCCTTTACCCACCCCCAAAGAAAGAAGTCGCACGGTGTCAAGTCGGGGCTCCTGGCTGGCCATTGATGTGGACCACGACGACCCATCCAACGCCCAGGGAAGTGGGCATCCAGCCACTCACGGACAACAAGAGCGAAGTGCGGAGGGGCGCCATCTTGCATAAATATCAGATCGTCGATGTTCTCCCATGTGCTGACAACCGGCCAGACCTCGTTTCGCAACATAGCAAGGTACCGCTCAGCATTCATGGTGTTGCGCAGAAGGAACGGGCCCACAACCTGATCTGAGGTCATACCACACCACACCGTTACACTGAACCGATTCTGCCGTTTTTCAGCGGTAACCGTGCGACTTCTTTCTTTGGGGGTGGGTAAAGGAAGAAGTCTACCGCACCAAACCGAGGACATTGGAAGAACTGGAGGACCGAATTCGGGAAGTCATGTCCTCCATCCCGCCGGAGTTCCTGCTAAAGTCAGTGGACGCCATTCCTGGGCGGCTCCAGAAGGTGGAGAGTTGGAGCCCACATTGAATTTTAGAGAAAACCTACCATGTATGCCTACCTTTTCATATTATTTCTTCTGAAATAAATGGATAATATACGTATTTTTTTACCAATCCAAAATAGGGAGCTACTTTCCGCCCACCCTGTATATATAATGAATTTACAGGCCGACACATCAACATCAAATGTGTTTACTTTTAAGAATCGCTTCGTAGTTTTTTAGTTCGCTTTATAATTTTAAGGTTTAAAGTCGAAAAATAATCGTTAAAGACACTAATTTATACTGGGTCAAATTCGGACGCTGTAAGATTATATGTTTGACGTATATAAATTGTGAGAGACCACAAGGAAGCTAAATTTGTCATAAAAAGATAAAAATGTGTTTAATTGAAATAGAGAAATTGTTTTTGTAAATTCTTTTGATAAATTAATTTCTGTTTTTTTACTTTTTTTATATATTCATTAATTTTTATATTTTTATAGGTGGGCTGATTGTTGTTGTCTATTTTTTTTTCTTTCTTTCATTTTCAAGACAATTCCGAGTGATATTTTGTATACTTAGGCTGTTTAAATTTTTTTATTCTGAAATTGAATTTTATTGTGTTAGGGAGTGTTTTTTTTTTTTTTTTGTTTAACGTTTTATTTTGGGTATTAAAAATGAAATTTTTTTTTGTGTTCGCGCGTTTGCATGGAAAATGTTACAAAAATTGTTTCCCGATGCACTGCAGTTTAGTTCGGTTAGGAATATTTTTATAGAGGCTCGCTCACAAACAAAGCGAACACTCTTCATTATGCAGTGATTTGTTTTAATTTTTGTTTTGTTTACATAGTAGGTTGCGCATATTTTTGGGTTCATAATATCTGTTCTTATTTAGAATAACGATGTAAATTTGTAGTTTCACTTGGAAACAATAAATTACTAGGAATTTTGTGATTTACAAACCATACTGGTTTTTGTCTTGAAGGAGAGAGTTGTCTCTCAGATGTAATTTGTGAATTACGAGTTTTCCCCCTATGAAATTTGTGAATTACGAGTTTTCCTCCTACGAAATTTAGCGTTTCTAGTTGGAATTATTGATTAAAGTAACTTTTCGGTATTAATATTTAAATTTTTTATATTTACTGATTCTGTTTTGGAAAATTGTTATTTTTTAAACTTCATTTGGGTTTCCTCTTGCAACTGAAACAATGGCTCGAGTGTTCACCCGGAAATGAGCCTTTTAGATGGCCAGTAACATTTGTGTGGTATCTATGTGTGCTTCCCCCAAAGTGTAAGAGGGTTCGTGATTTTCAGAGAATTGATGACATGAAGTTTCTGGGTTTCATTTTTGTCTTTTGTATTTAAATGTATTGATGTAATTTCTGAAGGTAATTTGAATAATAATATTTGTTAAATTATAATAACGGATACTATGTCTGGGCGCTTTTATATTTCTACAGTACAATTTTGTTTCGTTGCGTTTCATGAATTTTTTTATATCTTCTCCGATGTAACTGCCATAAGTGACCTTATTGGTAGTTAGGGCGTGAGTAAATTTTTGTGAATTCTGTAAAATTTGTAATAGTTTTTCGTGAATTTGGCCAGAGCAAATTATAGTTCTTGTTTCGAAGTGAACTGTCAAGAAAATTTGGTAAATTAATATGACGTGATAATCAGTAGCAGCGGCGTAGGAACCGGGGGGACCGCATGGGCCATGGCCCCGGCAATAAAAATATTGGGGGAGCCAAGATATGTTTTGGCCCCCCAATAATATGAATGACATCCAATAATATTAATTTGCAAAAGTATTACAAATAATGGAAAAATAATTAATTTCAATCCTTTATGCTTCATTTAATAAAATTTTAAATTTAATATATATGTGATTAGTTAATTTCACTAGTTATTCTGGCAACTTTAAACGTAAAATCTGAAGCGTCTATCGGCTCATCAACATTGGTGTCTTTGCGGATATGTGTGTGTCTGAATGGTTCATCTGGTAATTATGTAAGCTTGTGTTGTTTTAGATTATAAATTATCAATTTGAGCTATTTATATAGGTCTTTAAAAAATTCTCCTTGTCGTAAATCGTAAGAAATAGCAACACTATACTATTTTAGTGCTGTTGGTACATTAAAAATCATTCATCCATTTTAGATATTTCAAGTTGGACAAGATGTATCATGAAAAGCGAAAGAAAATAGAAAAACAACAAACTACACTGTTCAGCTGTGGTATAAAGAGGAATCAGGGTCAGCAAGTTCAATATTAGTATACAATATAGGCAATCATTAGCATATCTCCAAAGTGTAATATTCTAAAAAAATAAATTTTATAACAGATAATGTTGATGTAGCAACGGATTCGTCAACTTCTGAATTGGCTTCAGCGAATAGACATTTGCAAACTCACAATTCAGAAACTCAAGACGATTCTGATTCACAGCTCATCTCAAATGTAAGTATTAGATTTTTTATTTAACGTAAATACTGACCACAACACTAAAAACAGGAAACGAAAAAAACGAAATTGTAAAAAGAAGAGAATCTGTAAATAGAGTAATAGAAAAACCCAAAACTGACCTTAGTAAAAGTCGAACTAAAACAAAATTTGAAACAAGACATCAACAAAAAGCAAAGAAGAAAATAAGTAAAAAAGTGTAACTATGACACTTCAAATCTATGACCATGAGATCGCTGAAATCACATTTTGCTTTTCTATATTTACTTTTCAGGTGACAGAAGACACTTGCAATGCAGATTGCTGCATGCAAATGTGCAAGCCATCACAACCCACTTCAGAATCTATCATCAATGCTACAGGAAGAGTTTTTTCCTCTCGACAACGTACATTTTTACCTTCATGGTATAGGTACTTTCAGCTGGCTGCATCTCTGCACAACTTCAAAAAAAGTATTCCGATTTTATTGTAAATATAATGAAGATCACAAGTTGACTAGATTGTCATCTAAGTCTGAGACAGCATTCAGCAAAACCGGCTACTGTAATTGGAAAAAAGCCATTGAGAATTTTAAGCAGCACGAGAATTGCATGAGCCACAGGGAGGCTGTGGAATCATTATCATACACGAATCGTCGAAACCCTTCAATTCAAGACCAGTTAGCGACACAAAGCAGTAAGCAACAGGCAGCTCGTCGGCAGAATTTGTTAAAGCAATTGCACACAATGAGATATTTATTACGCCAAGTGCTTGCACTCCGCGGTCATGATGAAGGAGAAGGTAACTTGCGGCAACTTATGATGAAGTGTATGAACCTTGACTCAAAAGCTGTCGACAATCAATAAGCATCTTCAAACAAAAGTGCAACAAGGAAAATGAAACCACTAATGGGAATTTTTTATTTTTTCAGGTAACTAGTCTTCAGACACTGTGCGATGCTCTGAATTCCCAACCTGTTTGCCAGAGGATGTTGAGCGAAGTGGACAAACTGTTAAGATTGTTCTTAACAGTTCTAGTAACGACAGCAACTGCCGAGAGAACATTTTCAGTACTACGACGCATCAAGAGTTATATGAGGACTACTATGACAAAAGCGCTTAAATCATTGCATGATGCTCAATATTTACAAGAAAAAAAAACGACGAATTATCTCTGAACAACATTGCATTGGAATTTGTCAGTCGGAACGAAAGAAGAAGGAATTTTAGCGTGTAGTATGTTGTATATAGCGTGTAGTACGTGAACATGATAAAAAGTGCATGATAAATGCATCTTCCCTAGATTGTTCGTGCAATTTCCGATTATAAGTATTCTACAATTTATGTATAGCAGATATTTTGTGTATATAGGTATGAATATAGATTTTTTTCAATTAATTTCCTTCATTTTTAATATGGTCGAATATAGTTCAAATAAGTTTAAATATTGGTGTATTCAATGTACAACAATTACCCATACAGTCACTTCTTGGCCCCTCCCCCCCCCCCCCACCGATGTAAAATATGTTCCTACGCCCTTGAACTATGCAGTATAAACTTCGATATTTTTTGGTCAAAATTTCAAGAGGCTGGATTTGGAGGCAGCTAAGTTGGATCTAAATTCCATCCATTGATTTTAGTTGACCCGATAGGTGATTGATCACCGATGAGAGAGAAGAGAAACCGAATGCGCAGGGACTTGGCGCAGGACTGTTTCGGAAGAGAAGAGAAGAGAGAAGGGACACGGAATGTGCAGGGACTTGGCACAGGATAGTTTCGGTCGAAGATGGTCTACTGGTATTTTTCGGGCAGTAGCTGGTCACGCTGCTCGATGCTTCGCTAAATGTGTGTTTCAGCACTCGGTAGGCAAACCACGAGAGTTTGAACGAGTGTCTAAGGCTTTACTGTCCATACAGACATACATAGGTTCGTTGTGAAACCGCCTACGGCGAAGTGATCGTTTGATTATTTTCAGTAAGAGAGTCTTTCAGCTGGACGTAGAAAGAGCAGCGTTCACCGACAAAAGTCGAGATGAGACAGGCGAGTTGATTCGTCGACTTCTAGAATTGAAAATTCCCTCCAATTCCGGTGCGTGACTCCACTTTCAGTATATCTCCTCCCCCTGATCCTCTTAGAATTGAACGTCTCTCTTGTTTTTTTTTTTTCGCCATTTGGAGAGAGAGCGGAACCAACCTCAAGCGTGCTGACCTGTTGCATGGTGATGCAGTCCTTTGCATTTTAGCGAAGTGAGCAGGAGCTGCGATTGAAAATTGAAGAAGTCCGTTGTCAGCGTGCGGAAGGTGATCTAAACAACGTCCAGCTATTATTGTACTGATTACACTGTGTAACACTGATTCTGTTTATATAGAATTTTTTGTTTTTATATGCATTTGTGGGCGCTGAGTCCAAATCTGGCCTTGGTTTGTGTGTATCATCAGTGGTTTCAGAGATAATCCATTTTTCATGTTTTACCAGTATAATGTTATTATGGGCGCAGCAATATCAGAATAATCAGGAATTGTTGAGAACAGCCCGGATGTTCGTTGACAGTTTCTTGTTCTAGAAATTGCCCGAAACTTCCACTGTGCTATATAAAGAAGAGCGCAGAGTCTGAGAAGTCAGTAAGTGTGAGCACACAAAGAAAGCAGGTTGTTTGTCTGATGGTTACCAGCACTGAGGTACTGTGTTTCTCTATGCTGACGATTTGAGTGTTGTCGAGCCTTTTTTATTGCGAACATTATTTCAGTGTTGTGAATACATCTTTTTCTGTAATCTGTAATCTGTTGCAGATTTAATGACTTCTCTCTATATATGCAGGTTATGATTAATGTAGTACAGTTTGGTAAAGAGAATGGCAACTAGAGCTTGTAAACACTCGCCGGATATATTCTGCTACATTTGTGGGTATTACATAGGCCCCAAGCAAGTATCGCACAAGATTGTGAAAGGCACCAAGTTCTGGATCGCGTATCGGCTCTATTTTGGTATGCCTATGGGTGACCAAGATAAGCCCTGGGCACCCCATGTGATCTGTGGAAGCTGCCGCTCCACACTTGAAGGGTGGCTGCGGGGAGTACGCAAGGCAATGCCCTTTGCGGTACCCAGAATATGGAGAGAACCAGAGAGCCACCACGACGATTGCTACTACGGCATGGTAGATGTTTCTAAGTACAGGAAAGTTAAAGGAAGGCAGACTCTTCAGTATCCAAGCATAGCGTCGTCCATAGCTCCTGTACCACATGGCGAAGGTCTTCCAATACCACGTTCACCAGAACAGGTATCTATCCATTACTTTACCTTCTGTATTTACAGACTGTGGGTCATTATGTGTCGATTTTTCTTAGTGTTGATGCTCTTCTACATATATAGCTATGCCTATATTTTGTTTCTTTGCTTTGCATGTTGAAAATGAGGATGCAGTTAGCTCATCTGAGATGTCGGCTGGTGAGGACAGTCATGATGAAGAATATACAGTAACTTTCAGTACAAACCCTCATTTTCCAAATCAGAGGGAATTGGACGACTTAATTAGAGATTTGGGTCTGACGAAATCAGGGTCTGAGCTTCTGACCTCCAGATTCAAAGAGTGGAATTTGCTTGGAGAAGACTGCAAGAGCACTGTATACCGAAAGCGGCATGAAGAGTTTGCAAGGTTCTACGATGTCAATGGCTCTCTGTGTTATTGCAGCGAGGTTAATGGTCTATTCACAGCTATTGGGTTAACACATATACCCTCAGAGTGGCGCCTGTTTATTGGCAGTTCAACTCGGAGTTTAAAAGCTGTTCTACTCCACAATGGGAACAAATATTCATCTATACCAGTTGCACATTCTGTTCAAATGAAAGAGGACTATGAAAATGTCAAACAACTGCTCACTCAAATCAGGTATGAACAATATAACTGGGACGTGTGTGTGGCGATTTCAAAATGATTGGTTTCCTGTTAGGTTTACAAGGAGGGTTTACTAAATATTCATGTTTTCTTTGCCTCTGGGATAGCAGGGCTTCAACTGAGCACTATAAAACAGTTCAGTGGCCTCCAAGTGAAGGACCAGGAAAGTACAATGTACTCAGGGAACCTCTTGTGAAGCCTGACATAGTTCTGCTACCACCTCTCCATATTAAGTTGGGTCTAATTAAGCAGTTTGTAACCGCGTTAGATTTTGGAGGGGAAGTTTTCCAAGAGATTCGGGTCATGTTCCCTAAACTTTCTGAGGCCAAAGTCAAGGCTGGCATCTTTGTAGGACCACAAGTGAAGGTGCTGTTGAATTCAAAGAACCTTGAAGCCAAGATGACTCCGATCGAAAAAGAGGCTTGGTGTGCTTTCCGTGATGTGGTTCGTGGGTTTTTAGGCAACCATAACGCACCAAGCTATAAGGAGTTAGTGTCAAACTTGATTAAGTGCTATGGCAAAATGGGGTGCCGTATGTCTTTAAAATTACACTATCTGCATTCACATCTAGACTTTTTTCGTGATAACCTGGGCGATGTGAGTGAAGAACATGGCGAAAGATTCCATCAACATATTCAAACGATGGAGAAAAGGTACCAGGGCTATTGGGATGCTTCCATGATGGGAGACAACGTATGGTCGCTGATCAGAAAGGATAAGAATGTTCATACGCGGAAGTCGCGTTCTTCAGTGCATTTTTAAGGAACGCACATTGCATAACGAGGCTTGTTATTCTCTTATCGGTTCTCCTCATGATATATATTATATCCTTTGCACCATTTTGGGTTTGTCAAACAATTTTGGCTCAATAAACATTAATTTCCAATAGTGTTTTTATTTTCAGAAAATATTTATGTTAGCCTTCTTTATATACTTTGCCATATGCAAAGTGTGATAACCTATATTTTTGAAACGGTTGATGATAGAGCAAAACCAATATAATTTTTGGAATCAGCGCCCCGAAATCATTAAGAAACGACAGAAAAATCACAATAAACAGAAAATTTTTCAAATTTTGTTACCCACTGTTATTACTGTGTAACACTGATTCTGTTTATATAGAATTTTTTGTTTTTATATGCATTTGTGGGCGCTGAGTCCAAATCTGGCCTTGGTTTGTGTGTATCATCAGTGGTTTCAGAGATAATCCATTTTTCATGTTTTACCAGTAAAATGTTATTACGGGCGCAGCAATATCAGAATAATCAGGAATTGTTGAAAACAATCCGGATGTTCGTTGACAGTTTCTTGCTCTAGAAATTGCCCGAAACTTCCACTGTGCTATACGAAGAAGAGCGCAGAGTCTGAGAAGTCAGTAAGTTGAGCACACAAAGAAAGCAGGTTGTTTGTTTGCAGTGATGGGCATCGATACATGAAAATCGCTTAAGCGATACCGATACATCGATACATGAAGAACGTCTTAGGCGATACCGATACGCCGATACTTTCTAGATGTCTTAAGCGATACCGATACCGATACATGCATCGCCGGTACATTTTTATAATTATTTATTTAATATGTAGGTATTAGATATTATTGTTTATACTAGTAATTTGTACGCACTGTAAGTAAAATCAACGACATTTTAATGGGTTTTATAGATGTAAATAAAAACAATTGCTTTATTTAATGAAAGTATGTTTTAATTTTGTAGGATACATGAATGACTGAAAATATTACACTAACAATTAAAAGTAATTACCATTACCCTTCAAAAATACCAGCTGGCTAAACATCTGGTCAGACAGTCTATTCCTTTTTGCAGCGTGAATGTGACCAGCCAAACTAAACAACCGTTCTACAGGAGCAGAGGATGGTAGTGGTATGTTATACTTCAGGAAGACCCGTAGAATTCCTGGGTACTGCCTCAGAGATTGGAGAGAATGACTTCCGTCACCTAGATACTGTAAAACTTCCATCTCAGTGGAATCTTGGGTTGCAGAGACATTAGTGGAAGCAGACTCATAACAGAAGAAATCATCTGCACTTCCGTCAGATGCAGCATCACTTAGTTGTTGCTGGGGGGTCTGCTCGCTGAGGCTCTTGACAGCATTAACCAACATTTTTTGAACCCTCTTTTTGACAATGTTAGTATTAAATTTGCCTCTTATTGTCATCCACTTTAACTTGAACAGAGGATTTGAAGACGATGCCAGTATTGCTGCTTTACACTCATGCGACGAATCAAGGCACTTAAACTTTTCAAACCGCTTAGTGAACCCTACTGTGACTGCATTGAGAAGTGGCTGACAATGACGCAATGCCTCCGAATTCAAACGCTCTAGCTTCTTCTCTACAGCTAACAATGTTTCTATATTATGGTTAATTAATCTCAATAACACAAGTACAAACGTGTTTAAACGTTGCGCCGTACTGTGTGACGTGACCAGTAGAGTAGTACTGTCATTAAATAAATATTTAATATTATTATTATTTATGTATATTCATAAATATAACTCAGTAGTGTCATATTATAACATCTATTTAAATATTTAAAAATTCTTATTAATGTATCGATGTATCGAAGTATCGATTTTTTTCGATACATTTAAGAAAATTGACCTTAGCGATACCGATAAATCGATACTTTTGTCAAGTAGCTAAAGCGATACCGATACCGATACAAAAGTATCGATCGATACGTATCGGCGATACATGTATCTACATACTGCCCATCACTGTTTGTCTGATGGTTACCAGCACTGAGGTACTGTGTTTCTGTGCTTCTCTGTGCTGACGATTTGAATGTTATCGATCCTTTTTTATTGCGAACATTATTTCAGTGTTGTGAATACATCTTTTTTCTGTAATCTGTAATCTGTTGCAGATTTAATAACTCTTCTCTCTATATCTGCAGGTTATGATTAATGTAGTACAGTTTGGTAGAGAGAATGGCAACAACTAGAGCTTGTAAACACTCGCCGGATATATTCTGCTACGTTTGTGGGTATTACATAGGCCCAAAGCAAGTATCGCACAAGATTGTGAAAGGCACCAAGTTCTGGATCGCGTATCGGCTCTATTTTGGTATGCCTATGGGTGACCAAGATAAGCCCTGGGCACCCCATGTGATCTGTGGAAGCTGCCGCTCCACACTTGATGGGTGGCTGCGGGGAGTACGCAAGGCAATGCCCTTTGCGGTACTCAGAATATGGAGAGAACCAAAGAGCCACCACGACGATTGCTATTACTGCATGGTAGATGTTTCTAAGTACAGGAAAGTTAAAGGAAGGCAGACTCTTCAGTATCCAAGCATATCGTCGTCCATAGCTCCTGTACCACATGGCGAAGGTCTTCCAATACCACGTCCACCAGAACAGGTATCTATCCATTACTTTACCTTCTGTATTTACAGACTGTGGGTCATTATGTGTCGATTTTTCTTAGTGTTGATGCTCTTCTACATATATAGCTATGCCTATATTTTGTTTCTTTGCTTTGCATGTTGAAAATGAGGATGCAGCTAGCTCATCTGAGATGTCGGCTGGTGAGGACAGTCATGATGAAGAATATACAGTAACTTTCAGTACAAACCCTCTTTCCAAATCAGAGGGAATTGGACGACTTAATTAGAGATTTGGGTCTGACGAAATCAGGGTTTGAGCTTCTGACCTCCAAACTCAAAGAGTGGAATTTTCCAACAGATTTGGGTCATGTTCCCTAAACTCTCTGAGGGCAAAGTCAAGGCTGGCATCTTTATAGGACCACAAGTCAAGGCGCTGTTGAATTCAAAGAACCTTGAAGCCAAGATGACTCCGATCGGAAGAGAGGCTTGGTGTGCTTTCCGTGATGTGATTCGTGGGTTTTTAGGCAACCATAAAGCACCAAACTATAAGGAGTTAGTGTCAAACTTGATTAAGTGCTATGGCAAAATGGGGTGCCGTATGTCTTTAAAATTACACTATCTGCATTCACATCTAGACTTTTTTCGTGATAACCTGGGCGATGTGAGTGAAGAACATGGCGAAAGATTCCATCAACATATTCAAACGATGGAGAAAACGTACCAGGGCTATTGGGATGCTTCCATGATGGGAGACTACGCAGTGGTGGGCACGCGCAACGATTTTTGTAGCGCCGCAACCGCAACCGCAACTCTGCTGAAATAGTTGCGCCGCACGCGCAAGCGCAACCCTTTTCAAAAAGTTGCGCCGCAAGCGCAAGCGCAACCAAAAATGTTGCGCCGCAAGTTGCGCCGCAACTGCCCACCTTTGCATTTAAAGTATATCCCAGTGGTGGGCACGCGCAACGATTTTTGTAGCGCCGCAACCGCAACCGCAACTCTGCTGAAATAGTTGCGCCGCACGCGCAAGCGCAACCCTTTTCAAAAAGTTGCGCCGCAAGCGCAAGCGCAACCAAAAATGTTGCGCCGCAAGTTGCGCCGCAACTGCCCACCTTTGAGACTACGTATGGTCGCTGATCAGAAAGGATAAGAATGTTCATACGCGGAAGTCGCGTTCTTCAGTGCATTTTTAAGGAACGCACACTGCATAACGAGGCTTGTTATTCTCTTATCGGTTCTCCACATGATATATATTATATCCTTTGCACCATTTTGGGTTTGTCAAACAATTTTGGCTCAATAAACATTAATTTCCAATAGTGTTTTTATTTTCAGAAAATATTTATGTTAGCCTTCTTTATATACTTCGCCATATGCAAAGTGTGATAACCTATATTTTTGAAACGGTTGATAATAGAGCAAACCCAATATAATTTTTTTAATCAGCGCCCCGAAATCATTAAGAAACGACAGAAAAATCACAATAAACAGAAAATTTTTCAAATTTTGTTACCCAGTGTTATGTAATGAAATTATAAGTGAAAGGGTGCGATTATTGCCCATATTTGTTGTGTATTTCGTGAAATAGTATGTGCTCTTTGGTCAGTATTTTATGTAAACGTTTTCTTGTCTTTTCTATGTTGCCCTGATAGTAACTGTATAACTATAGGAATATTTGTTTCGAATGTAAAGCGATCTTTGATGAGGAATCGCTGGAATAGATTGTGAACTTGAAATTTGTTGTAACCAATGTTAAGAAAGTTGTCCATTATTTGTCACGTTACAGATTCGTTACAGGTTGTAAATTTGATTAGTAGTGTGAAATGTTATTTTATGCAAATGTGAAAATTATAGTTTTTTGTTTCTCGATTTTTATAAAATGGTACGAAATATCGATGTGTGGAATTTGCCATTGAAATGATTTCCTTTCTATCCTAACTGTGAACTTGTTAAATAAAAAAAAATTGGAAAATAAATAACTTTGTTGAATAAATAAATAAATTTGTTAAACGATATTAATAAGTTTTCCTAGTGTAAAACTTATTTTCAAAGGGGTGATGCGAGTGTAGTAATGTCTAATTAAAAATTAGAATGTTTTGGTTATAAGAAATTAACAAAGATAATATTATTTAATAAATGTAATTACGATAAATAATTGGTTTGTTTATAAAAAATAAAATACGAGTTCGCAACACTAAGAATCGGCACAAGCGGGACGAGAGAGAGAAATGCCCAAAAAAGGGCAGTCATCGGATGGCCTTGGGTATAAGGTGTTTTTTGGTGTTAAGATGTTTTGTGTGAATGTAGCATATTATTTAGTATCTCTCTCCGACTAAAATGTTAACGTTAATTCCCCCCTCGCATTACCCCGTTTGTCTAAATTGTTTCGGTATAAATAAGAGAGTAAAGTGTTAATGAAGAGTATAATTGATCCCCCAGTCTCCCTTGCATTGTTTGAAAGTGTAAAAATGGCTCAACCACCAGCCGCGTCCGTAAAAAGGACAGAGAGAAGGCAAGCGATAAATGGAAGAAAGAGTAAAGTAAATAATTATACAAATGAAGGAAGGGGAATCACTACAACCAAATCGCGACTTTCTAAGTGATCGACGATACGATCCCTAACTACGGATTCCAAAAGTTTACCGACAATTGATGTTAAGCTAATGGGCCTATAACTGCTAGCTACTGCGCGATCGCCTTTTTTAAAAATGAGCGTAACGTTAGCTAATTTGAAGTCTTCAGGAAGAATCCCGGCTTTCCAGTAACTTATTAAAAATTTTTGTTAAGGGCCTACGATAACGTCTTTCAAATGTCTAGGATAAAGCGCGTCAGGGTCTGGAGCCTTGCTAACTTTTAACTTATCGATATAATGCGTAATCTCACCCTCGTAAACAGTTATATCATTCAAAATAGTCTCGCTACTAAATGGAACGATGTCGTCCACGTCGGGGACATTTACGTCTTCTAAGGTAAAAACTGTTGCAAAAAAAGTTGTTAAAAATATCCGCCATCGCCTGAGCGTTGGAAGCCAAAGCGCCGTTAGCGTCCACTAGGGGGCCTATGTTATCTTTTATCGGCTTACGATTATTGACGTAGTCTAAAAGCTTTTTTGAATTATGTTTATTATCCGCAGGTATAACTATCTCTAAATTACGCTTAGCATTCTTAATAGATCTTTTAACCTGACGTCTAAGCTCGATATATCTATTAAAGTTAGCTACCGTGCCACTGCGCTTATTAAGTCTATACGCTCTGTTACGCTCGTTTATGAACTCGCCTATTTCCCTAGTCCACCAGTCAGGGGCGTAACCAGAAATTTGCCAAGGGGGGGAGGCGAACTTGGGACTAATCGTAGAAGTATAATTGAAATAGAGATAAATAATTTTTATGTACGTTCATGATGAGCTTATCGTTCAGTTAAAGATGATTAACTAGCTACTGCTAAGACACATTATGAATAAAAATATAAAAATTATATAAAAAATATAAAAATTATGAAAAAAATCTGATTAGTAACAAAATATTCAATGCAAACCGCAATTAGGATGCTCAAATTTGTATTAATATAAGAATAAAAAAGTGCTAATTTCGAGATTGAGCATTTCCTTGGACTGTTACTTTTATAAAAGAAAATTATTCTCATGGCCGGATTAATAGTTTTTGGGATCCTAAGCCATTTTAGATTTTTAGTAGTAGGGGAGGCAAGAGCTAGCGCCGAAGGCGCCGAAATTTTTTAACTTTCATTCTCATCCTGTTGTAACCTAGCAATTTTACTGGGAAAATAATAATAATAATTTATTAGCTCAAGAGGGGGGTGGCGTACCATGATTTCTAGCGCGCTTGGGCCTACGAGGAATAAATTCCAGTTCGATATTCAAAAACCTTTCTTTAAACGCCTCCCAATGAAAATTTGCGTCATTACCCAAAAATAAATTATCCCAGTCCACTACTCTCATCCTATCCGCAAAACTATCAAAATTAGCCCTGAGAAAATCAAGGACTTCTATTACGCTGCTATCCTTACTGTTTTCTATCAATAGCTTAAACCTAATAATTTGGTGATCACTACATCCCAAACTCTCACCTACTTCTAAACCTTCGACTATATTTTCGTCGTTCGTCATCACCACGTCTAAAATATTGTTACCACGCGTTGGTTCAGTAATCATCTGTCGTAAAAAATTATCTTCCATGAACTCAATCAGTCTCAAACCCTCATCATTGCCAGTAAAAGTCTCGTAATTAACGTTAGAGCAGTTAAAGTCTCCAACAATTATACTATCCCAATTATTAATAAAGTTACCAAGAAGTGTGTAAAATCTAGTATCGGTATCGAGGGGTTGAACGGGAGGTCTATAAACAACAATGAAATTAAAGCTAATACTACGCGCCCTAACTTCAACGCATATCGCATTAATTGCTGCCAGGAAATCTATCTTAACCTCGATAGCTGTAAGGGAATTACGAATGTACAACAAAACGCCGCCACCAATCTTATGTAACCTATCATTAGTAAAAAGTTTAAAACCCGCTATATCAAGTTCCCCCAACAAGTCCCGAGTCACGGTATTTAACCACGTTTCGGTTATAGCAACTATATCATAGTTCCCGGAGTAAATTATCGCCTTAAATTCGTTCCATTTATTTCTAACACTACGCACGTTACAATAAAAGATGTTTAAATTATTTTTTACCACGGACCGGCGTTTTAAACCATTTTTCACGTTGGGCCGGCGTCTCCCGGACCCACAACGTTTAAAGAGGGCTTCAACCTATACAGCTTTCGAACGTTCTCATCCATTAACCGACCTAGCCTAGCATTCTCTATTTCATTGCAATGCACCCCCATCTTTTATAAAAAGGCTAGGATCACTAAATTCTGACCACAGCTTTACGAAGGGTATATTTTCCTGAGAATAAATCTCTTCTAGCTTAGTGTTCAAAAATATTGTTTTTGACGTAATTCTAAGACCTAAACCGTGCCTAGGGATAATACCTAGAACTAAAGACCTCTCTGACCTTGCCTTCAGGGACCTAATTAACCCCAGTATCTCTCCAAAAGGTCAGGTACTCTCGTATCGGGCCTATACGAGTCGTTGCCCCCTACTATCATCACCAACATCGAGTGACGGGAGGCAACATCAATCCTATCTACTTCGTCTCTAATTCTGTCAACCCTGGCCCCTGGTAGACAGACCCTCCTCCTCTTGATTGGATTCCGTTCAACGAACTCCTTATCCATATGACGCACTAAGGAGTCCCCAATTAAAATCGTTTCCCCCTCGTTCACATCCCTATCCAACTGGGCGAAAGGTTCAAAACCTCGATAGGGGGGGGGGGATTCCTATCACTAAATCCTTCCTCGTCTACTAATCTCGGGCCTACCTTAACCCCTTCCTCAACTGTATCTAACCTTCCCGATAAGCTACCTACACTAGAAACTAGGTTCCTAACCTCACTCTTTAACTTACTAACGTCTTCAACGTTAGTATAGGTTTGGCCTTCGTCAACCGTAAGTCTACCCCTGCCCTCATCAAGCGTTGCAAGTTGTCCCGTCACCTCGCGTACACAACGTATTAAATCCACTATCTCTTCACTCAACAAACCGATCTCTAGGTTATCGCCATAGGACCGCCGTTGTAATCTTTACAATCAGTATACCACCGATTAACCCCACACCTAGCACACGACGCTTTCTGCGACGGTATCGCTGCAAGTTAAAGTAGTTAACGTTTATAACCGTCACAAGTTTAAACTAAATTAAGCCGGCACGCTTTGAAAACTTCTAAATCACTAAAAACCGCAAATATTCAGTTAACTACAACTATAACTTAACTATAACAATGTGAATACAAACGCAAGTATATAAAATTCAGAACTTTTCGACAGTAAATTTATCGGCAATATCCAAAAGTAGAAACAATATCAGAGAGCTCAGGGAATGTGTCCACTCAGTAAGGAGTCTGGCTGACGAATAAGTCCAAGGAGTGGTAATGATGGTATTTCTGTGAGCATCTGAAATTTAGTAGTGACAGATTAGTGCCTCTGTTAGTTTTGTGCTTTACAGGTTTACTCATACATGGTGTTTTGCCGGATACAATGTTAGCGTTGTTTTGATGCCAGTACGAAAAGATAAAAAGGGGTAAAATTAACAGTAAAGAGAACTATAGGCCAATAGCCTTGGCCAGTATTATGTCTAAGGTGTTTGAATATATACTCATTAATAGACTTGAATGTTACCTGTATACTAGCGATAACCAATTTGGTTTCAAAAAGAAACACAATACTGATATGTGTGTGTATGCCTTGAAGGAAATGGTCTGTAAATACCAAACTCTAGACGCTAATGTATTTTTGTGTTTCCTGGATGCCTCTAAAGCATTTGATCGTGTTAATCATAAATTATTCATGAAACTTTTAAATCATAATGTACCTGGTTACTTAGTCCGCATTATATTCCTTTATAATCACCAGACAATGATTGTAAGATGGGGTGGGGTTAATTCAGAGCCATTCTCTGTGACCAATAGTGTCAGGCAGGGAGGGATACTATCCCCCTACTTATTCAATGTTTATATGGATAATTAATCTATCTGTTGTGCTGAACATCTGTAAGATAGACTGCTATATTGGTACAATGATTGTTAATCATCTGATGTCTGCAGATGATCTAGTTCTTATTTCTCCATCTGTAAAAGGGCTCAGCACACTTTTGAAGGTGTGTGTAAAAGGTATGGGAAGAATAACGACATAAAATACAATCCTTCTAAAAGTCATGTTATGATTATGAGGACCAAGGCGTACAAGTATATAAAATTTCCTGAATTTCAATTGAATGGTATGGTGCTGTCAGAAGTAACCCAGACTAAGTATCTTGGCCACAAACTAACGGATAGTCTTTCAGAAGACTGTGATATTCTAAGGCAATATAGACAATTATATGCTCAGGGAAATACTTTGGTTAGAAAATTTCATATGTGTACATTAGATGTTAAATCGATTTTGTTCAAAACTTTTTGCACTCCAGTGTATACAACTCATTTGTGGTGGAACTACAGGATGCATAATTTGAGGAAATTACATGTTGCATATAATAATATTTTTAGGAGTTTATTAAGGACTCCAAGATTTGTAAATAGTGCTCTTTCTTGTGTCAGTATGCTGTTTGTAGTCAATAAGGTGCCTAACTGTGCCAGTGTCATTCGCAATTTTGTATTTAGATTTATCACTAGGCTTGGTGAGTCAGTCAATAAGATAATAGAAGCCATGGTTAGTGGACTGATCTCAGACATATTTTATAAATCTCAAATCTGGAAGCATTGGTGTAGACTGTAGACAATTGTATGTTCATTATACACAGTGATTCACTGGCTTACTTAGTCAGTGGTGCTCCAGACGAGTGTCTCTTAATCTTCTATGGACCTCTTGTATAATGTTTGTATCTGTTGAGTCTGAAATAAAGTGTTTGTTTGTTTGTTTGTCTGTTACTGATACGAGGTTTGGCTTAGGCTATGAAATTCGTAATGCAAAACAATTGTAATATTGTAAAAAAATTTAAAAAACATTTTATGTTTTTATTTCAGTTAATAAAAAGAAATACAAATCTTTTAAAGTATAGTGAGCTGGCCAAAAATTGAAAAGTAGTCTAGAAAAAACTTGTCGTTTTTTGTTAATAGCAGGCATCCACCTTAGATAAGTAGTATTGAGGATGCCAAACAAGATGTGGGTGGATGCCACTCTCAAGTTTGGGTTTGAAGGTCCCATACAAGGTTCAGGGCCGGCGCTAGGAAGTGCGGGGCCCAATTAGAAAATTGTTAGCGCCTAGCGGGGCCCTCTACCCGTTGTCGTTTCAAAGTTGGAGTGACAAGAAATTTCGCTAGAGCACCTCTTTGTTTTTCATTTTCAGCTGCCTTAGCCTTGGCCAGTGCTCGTTTCTGATTACCGCTCAAATACTTTCGCCCTTTGTCTCTATCTCTGCTTGTGCTTGCCATGATGACGATGATGTAAGGGCTTTTTCAATTACTTTTCTTTTAAAAAAGCTAAACGGCGACGATAAACTGAAATTACAAAACAAAAAACAAAATCATTCACAATAAAGACTCCCTGGCACTGAAAAATAATAAAGATGTGCATGTATGCATCTAATGATTAAAGCAAAAGATTTCATGATTTTTAAAAGCCTGGGAGTAAGAAGAAAAGCGCAGGGGGCAAAAGAACAAGCTCTAGTAAATAGAAATGTAAATGCTCTCTATGATAATGAGACAAAAACTAGTTAATTTAATATGTAGGATCTACTTACCACCACGTTTCTCTGTTACATGCAGGCTTAAGACACATCAAGTTTGCAGTTTGGACATATAAACAATTTGGACATATTTAACAAACAACACAACTTTACATTCCAAGCTTTATGTTATATAATCTCATTAACAGCGCTCTTTCTGTGTTGAGGGTTTGAATATCGTCCACAAATTACCTTTTTTTTTAAAAAGCTAAACGGCGACGATAAACTGAAATTACAAAACAAATAAACAAACGATTAGCAATAAAACATTGAAACATAGATATACGAGGACGGACTGAATAGTTTCACTGCCTTCACAGTAACAAGAAGCTTCGTGCACACTGGACACTCATTAATTCATCATAGCGTCCCCCACTCGAGCGCGTGCGCGGGGTCCACTCGGAGCGCGGGGCCCAATTTGAACAAATCGGTCTAATCGGCTTAAAACCGGCCCTGCAAGGTTACAAAAGTCAAATTCTGAAAAGTTCCAAATTTTTGCATTTCAGAGGTGGCTCTATGTAACAACATGTTTAAAGGTGTATCATTATCACATACAGCATATTTTTGTGATTTTATGGATAATAATTTAATGTAACTATGACTCTGGATGTCTTTATTTCCATTAAAACTACATTTAGCATGCTGGGTGAGGTGCGCATGTGCCTACTACTACCATAGTACAAGTAATAGCACACTTTCACATGTGAATATTTTCAATGCACTGGCTGGCCAGACATTGGTTTGGTATATGCAATTAATAGAGTGCAGACAGTGCCAGCTGGTAAAATAATAATAATAATAATACTGCTAAAGGATAGGTATGTTTCGAATTGTTTCAGTATATCTGTGCCTACTACATACTGCCATTCCCACTTGTCTTTGCAGATAGGGAGCTCATCAGCAATGGACCCTGTAGCTGTTATCAAGCGCAAGAGGAAACGTTAGGATGTCAGTGAGGATTGTTGCTTCTTCTGCCAAAGCAGCGCTGGTGGTCTGCGCACAGCATCAGCAAGGAAAAGCAAGAACTATGACTGTGGGCGATGAGAGAAAGAACCTGGGAGATACCTACTATCTTGATGTTTTACAAAGACTGGAAAGTCATTCCAAGGATGATTTCAATGCATTGGAACTCAAGTGGCATAAATCATGCTACTCTTTATTCACCTCTGAAGGCAAACTCAAAAGGCTGCGAAGTCAGCAGCAGACCATGGGTGCATCGGCGACCACAAAAAGTGCAGGCTCTCAGGCTTTTCCCCCAAAGCGTAGACGTTCAACACCAGTGATTGACTGGACCCTCTGCATGTTTTGCCAAAAGAAGACCACAAAGAAACTGCACAGGGTGGAGACAATGGAGAAGTCAGATGACTTGATCCAGCGTGCCAAACACGACCCTGTCATGAGCATACCGTTGTCAGCGTGAGTGATGTGATTGCAGTTGAAGGCTGCTATCATCTGGCATGTTTGGTGACATTTGAGAGACGTACTAGAAAACAAGCGGTGTCAGAGGAGCAGCAAGGGCCTGAAAATGAGTGCATGACGAAGCTGTGCAAAGACTTGACAGTAGGCCTGTCTCGTGGTCACGTATACGACATGGGAGACGTCTGGGACAGATACGAGAGTATGTGTAATGACACCGGCATCACCGTGAAATACTCCAGGAGAACAACGTTCTACGAAGATGTTCAAAGGCTGCTTGGATCAAACGCCAGCTATGTACGCCCATTGTCAAGGGGCCCGCTGCTGATTTACCCTGGAGAGAGCTCAGATTTCATCATCTCCAAAGCACTGGCTAAGTCTTGTGAACAAGGTCCTGTCACCTCTGAGTCAGAGTCTACTGAAGATGAAGATGCTGATGTCCGCATGTGTGCCACTAGCAGCATATTCCAAGATATGGTACACGTGGCTCTGAAGGTTCGACAAGATCTCTTGAAACTCCTGGACACTCCGAGACATGGCAAGGTCTTGATCAGGAACATGTTGATCGCGTCATACCCGACAGTCTGTACCTGTTTCTACGATTGCTCTTTGGGGGAATGGATGCTGTGGATGAGGGAAGTGAAGAGGACCAGAAAGTGAAGCAGAGTGTGTGTAGCATTGCCCAGGACATAGTCTATGCAGTCTCCAACCGACGAAAGTTGACACCAAAGCATGTGGGCTTGGGTCTTACTCTGCACCAAGCCACCCGCTCAGAAGCACTCCTAGATCTGTTCCACGCGGCAAATCACACTATTGGTATCGACACTGTAAGAAGGATAGACACCACCATCGCTCAGAACATCCTGGAGAGGTATGCTGAGAATGGATGTCTACATCCCTGACACCATCGTCAAAGAGAGAATGATTCACTGCTCTTGTGACAACATAGATGTCTTGGAGTCAACCTTAGACGGGAAGAACACCTTCCACAGCACTCAACTGATGGTATGGCAGAGAGGCCCCTCCACAGCAGAGTCATGGCCAAAAGGGTGGCAAGCACAAGAGATCGAAATCTATCAAACCTGATGACCTACAGGAGTTCCAAAGGCTGGACCAGGCTACCCTCCCATCTGGCAAGAGGCCATCTCCTCCTGGCTACGACACTGACATAGACGACTTGTCACATGAACCTGAGAGGGACCGGGCACGTGCCAAGGACTTGGCCTGGGTGGTGTCACGCATCCATGATGAAGCGATGTCCGTTCCAAGCTGGGGAGCATTCAATCAATCTGTCAGCACTGCGGATCCACCAGTAACGACCGCCGGGATGTTGCCAATCCTGCAGGCACCAGCAGATGACAATGACACCATGACCACCGTCATCAATCGCTTCATGGCCATTTCTGAGTATGTCAGCCAGAAGTACACCATCATCACTGCTGATCAGCCTCTGTACAGCAGGGGTAAGGAACTAGTCTGGGCAAACTCGAAATTTGCCAACGTGGTCTTGCTCATGGGAGGCCTCCATATCTGCTTCAACTTTCTGAAAGCCATTGGTCAACACATGGAAAGTGTGGGACTTGATGACTTATGGACAGAGGCAGGTGTGTACGCGGCTAACACCACTGAGACAATGCTGGACGGCAAGGCCTACTACCGAGCTGTGAGAGGTCACCAGCTGACGTATGAGGCACTGTGGCGCATCAAGTGGCAGATGTTTGAGTCATGGCTGGCTGCAACTGGCAACGGAGATGAGAACGTCAAACAGCTTGCCCTCAATGTTGCTTCGCTTTTCAAAGACAGAGCTGACATAGATGAGATGCGCGATGCTGTTGACAACTTCTCAGACGTTTTGGCAGATGAGAAATTCCAGTCTCATGGAGGAATTCAATGACCAGCACTCTGAAAATCCCAACTTCATGCTGTGGTCATCCTACATGGAAATGGTAGAGATCCTACTGGCCTTCATCAGAGCTCAGAGAGATGGCATGTGGAGTCTCCACATAGAAGCCTTTGCTGCAATGCTGCCTTGGCTAACTATCTATGACCACACAAACTATGCACGTTGGGGGCCGGTCTACTTGGCTGATATGAGAGGTCTTGAGAAGTCAGCACCAGAAGTTCATGCAGAGTTCTGTAATGGGAACTTTGTCGTCAAGAGGACGGCGAAGCGCTTCAACCAAGTTCCAGCTGATCAGGCAACCGAATGGATAAATCGTACATGCAAGATGCACAATGGTATCATCGGCATCACAAAGAATGACCAAGCAAGAGACAGGTTCTGCATCACATGGTCAGAGCGGTCACGCATCTCTCAAGACACAAGATGCCTCTTCAATCTTCAAGATGATGATGGGGAAGCCACCTTCACTCGGGTTGACAGTCTGCCTTCTCGCACTAGGCGTGACGCTCATGATGTCATGAAGCTAGTTCAGCAGTTGAAGCAGTTTGACGTCTTCAGAGTTCACATGAGTGAAGCAGGAGATACAGATGCCGCCACTAACATCCCACTTGTTTCACTGGCAACCAAAGACACTGCACCCACAGATGTTGTGGAGAACCTGCTGACAGCTCAGGATCGAGGAAAGCAACATGTAATCGGCTTCATGAAGGAAAGACTGATTGAACGATCGTAGGCTTCCATGAAACGATGAAGAAACATCGGTCGAAAATCTTCGCTGATGTGTACAAAGCTACGGTTTCCACCAAGCAGAACATGCAGAAGACCATCAAAGCTGACAGAAAGCTACTACAGCGGCTCCTGAAATGGTGGAGATGGTCAACGTCTTGAAGCATGAACTGTCCCCAGTCCCATTTAGTCTGGCGAAGGCAGGAGGAGAGATGAATTCGACATCGAAGTCTGAGCTGATGAACATCCTGATAGCTCAGCAGACCATAAGCTCAGAGGTTCCAAACTCTGATCTGAAGACCTGTGATGATAGATGCCTATGCACTCATCCAAGCTCTTGGCAAGCCTGGCGGCTATCGGACATTCGACGACTATGCTGAAGTGTTCTTCAAGGCCATGACGAGCTATTTCAATGAACACTCAGTAGTATAGCCGCAAAAGGGGAGAGTGCAAGAATGTTGCAGGTTATTATGTAATGTTGCAAAGGGTTGGGGTTGTTGCAAAGGGGGTGGGGGTTGTTGCAAAGGGGGGTGGGGGTTGAAAAAAAATCCCGAAAAGGGGGTATGCTGCAGGTGCAACAAGGAAAACTTGGAGGCGGCGTTATCCCCCAAGAGAAAGGAGAGAAAGGAGGAGGAGAGGTGTTCACCTGGCAGGAGCCAAGTGCACATTAAGACTTCAGCCGAGTAGGCGTTGTTTTATAGGCTCCTAATCAGCCAGTTGGCTGTAAATGGCTTGAGTTGCCAGATACCTCTTTTTAGCGATACCATTGTATACATTATTATAGACTCCTAATCAGCCAGTTGGCTGTAAATGGCTTGAGTTGCCAGATACCTCTTTTTAGCAGTATTATTGTATACATTATTATATACGCCTAATCAGCCAGTTGGCTGTAAATGGCTTGAGTTGCCAGATAGCGTCATGTATTCTCTAATCGAAGACTGAGTTGCCAGATACCATTGTATACATTATTATAGACTCCTAATCAGCCAGTTGGCTTAGAAGGCTTAAATGTTGCCAGATACCGCAATACCGTTGTATGCATTATTATATTTCTTAAAAGAATACCGGTAGTAGGTTTAGAAGGCATAACAATTAAGTAAAACAACATTGCATCATTCTGTTTATTATAAATATATAGAAAATAAATATACATTTCAATTGAGGAATATGCATATAACAGTACAGGAAATATATACACACAATTATGGATATATATAAAATAAAATATACATTTCAAATAGAGATACATTTCAATAGAAATATGTACATAACAGTACAGGAGAAATATCACGCAAAATATATATATAAACACAAATCAATAGAAATATGCGTATAATCAGTACAGGAGAAATGTCAAGCAAAATATATATATAAATACAATTCACTTTTTTTTCAAAATACTAAACTCGGTCTTAATCGAGTTTACAATTACATCATTATTGCTCTGCATTACGCAGTATATGCGGCTTAATAATATTTCACCGCTTAAAGTATAGGGAAACCTGTACTCGATATGAAGGGCTTTCATATCGTTACGACAACTGCGCGTTATATAAAGAAATAGTTCTTCAGGGTGAACGGTGTAGGTGAGCTCAGCCTTGTACCGATCAATTGCTTTGTACCAAAGTTCATGGTATTTCAAAGAGTCTAAACTTTTTAAATAAACGTCCAGCTCTAGACCATTCTCACCAGCCCTACACTCGGTAAACCCATCGAGCAGAGCGGTGTAGGCGTATTCAAGTACTGTATCAAAATAAAGCATGTCCGTAACACGCGCGTCTAATATAGGTTTCAGTTTACGGAATCCGACGATTTCAAACATTCTGTCGAGGATGAAACGGTTTCGCGTAGGAACAAGAGCGTTATTATCAGAAGCATTCTTCCACATCAGCCGTATATCAATGCACGGCCGTTCGTTATTTATACACAACGTACATACAACGGCGTATGAGGGTGCGTCACTAATCTGCTCTCTTCTTGTACCTACGTTAGCAGGTATTTTATAACGATCTTCACTCCACTTCTCAACTATCACAAAGATTCTATTCATCTCCTCGATACTTAAATAAACCCGTTTGTTTGTCGGTCTACATTCCGTTTCCAGTACATAGCTAATGGTACCGGAATTACGCCTGAACACGCGCAACGATTTCGTCACGGACACATCGAACGAGGCGTTGAGAATGCTGCTCAAAGGAAGTTCCATCGTATTCGAGGAGCGCACGTCCACTCGGCTCAAGCTCTGAGATAACTATGAGCCGTATGAGGCACGCAGGTAGGCAGGAATGGTTCGACGGGCGGCTGACTCGATGATACGTGAATGGGCTTGTTCGTATGACCGCGAGTCGAATTGTTGTACATATTTCGGTACAAGAATATCACTACCAGCCTACGCACCAGACAGTTTGGATAAGAACTAGGAACATTTTGTTTTACTAAACATCTCCACACTCCGGCGCACTATTTGAGAGGAACATATGTTCATATTTTTCCTTTCTGCCCATCAAACGATACTCGTCTCTAAACTCTGTTAAAAATTCACGCAGGGCACTAGCCACAACCTCACTACGAACCTCATCATGATATACGTTAATATAGTGATAAAAATACTTAAGATTGTCCATGATCACGAGATTCACATTTTCAGTCGTAGGGTATGAGTAATCGACATGGTGTAGCATGACGTAATACCGCTTGTTACACCACCCATCAGCAAGACTCATTATCCATACCTGCTGCTTCTCTTCTGCACGCGTTGTTTCTTTTACTTCACGGTGTATGTGAGACTTTATAAAGTTTAGCTCTGCAGTATACTTCAGCACTTCGTCTGTGCAACGAAAGCCTTCAACGGTCTCACCAGAACATCCGTAGAGTATTTGTACATCTTGGAACTTCGCACAATCCAATGTGTTTTTAAAAGAGGCATAGGAGGGAGGAATAGGAAGTTTTTCGGTATCCACCACATCCTGGCACTTTACTGAATACCATTTCGTAAACGTTGTACAAGCTATATTAAAGGTAGCCATTTGAATACACGTCTGATCTCTCGGGCTTACTGCGGTCGACTGACCACGCAGAGACTCCCAGATAGTAGCATGACTCACGGTCTTACAGTGGGCGGAGCTTAGAACTTTCACCTACACACACACACACACAAAGGGGAAAGTGAAACGCTATTTGAAACATGATTTATTTAACAAACGAGATATTCAAGTTATATATATTTACAAATACGATTTAATAAACGATAGTCAAGTTATATATATATATATTTACAAATAGATACGATTATATACAAGACGTGTGAGTTAGAAGCATCATTGGTATCCAAAGGGTACGGTATCATAGGTACCAGGTAACTGGTAACGTTTCCTATAGGTGTTACGGCACACCATCGTACCCCTAAGTTCCTTCACGCCCCCCAGCTTCTGCGCCCGAAAATTGTGGGTGCCTACAATTAGTTGGGGAGGTTGTTCATCCAAACATACTAGATCCTTCAACGACTCAAAGTTAACCTCCCGATTCGCATGGTTGAGCGTAATACCCTTTGCCTTCACGATATATTTCATTTCCTCACCCACCCTGACCCGTACCCGATAAGTCTTAGGTCCTGTTGAGGCAAAAGAGTCGGCGTATGCGTTGTCCCCATACTCATCCTTGATCTCATCAGTGAGCTCGCCGAGGAACTCCCCAATAGCGGGCATGTAATCACCCTCCCTCTCTGTGAATATCACGCTATCTGTATCGGCATACAATACTCTCCGCCCAAGAGAATGCAATAGACCCCAAAGTTTTATACGGGCGTAGGCTGTTGTGAAGCTCGCCACAGGTATGTTTGTAACCCTTGAGGTATCTGTGGCAAATTCAGTGTTGTTGTACTTTATTACGTAAGTATTACCTACATTCACGATCTCCATGACCTCTTTATCGGGGGCATTGGCATAATCCCAGACATCGCTATAACTTTGTGCCAAATGAATGTTCCCTCTGCCGGTATTCTGCGCAAATTTTCCCCATAGACTGTTTAGACACAACTTTGCACTAAAGCGCTTGCCAGGATTCTTTACAATTTGGACACGATCAAGTTGTATACCTTCGCGGTCGCGGTAACGTTGAATATAGGCAGACTTTTCATCTTCGGTATCAACTCCTCGCGGATACCCTGATGCTTCAACCTTATCCTTCAAAAAGGCGTTTATATATGGTGTGAAAAGGTTGGGGAGCTTCTGAAACCTCCACACCTCGTATCTTCAGTATTCTATAACCATGGCGTACGGCTAGGGCCAGCTCAGGACTTGTATATACGCCTCTGATCTTACGCTGGTGGGGTATATGGTTACATTCGCCGTTATCCTCTTCCGCGCACTTCACGCACAGGGGAAACATGAGCTTGTCGTCGATAACGACAGGTAAGATCGGCATCCATAAATTGCGTGGGGGGAGTACGTCTACGAAAGAGAGCCCAAAGTAACGATCATTCAAATTTTTTGAAAATTCATTGATGGAGGGTAGGCTAGGTCCCACCAGTTTCTCAGGAGCGCCCACGGGGTACGGATTGCTCTTCATCACGTATGGGTATAAAGAACAGAAATCGTAGTAATGGAGCTTCACGCCCTCCGTAGGTGGGAAGTATAGTCTGAAAGGATTTGTACGTCCTCCAAACAAGCTATCACCACATTTGAGAGGATCCAGCACCATTGAACGCTTGATCGTTTTTATTTCCTCACGGTACACCTCGTCTGTCTCCATCCGTGCATCATATTCATGCTCCCACAAGACTTTGTGAGTGAACTGTGATCCTATAAGTTGATCGCGGGTGCGGGTCGATGCAAGACAGTCGGCAAGAGACCTACCGTGGATATCTCCGGTGATTCCGCACTCAGGACGGGGGCATCCATGCCACCAGCAACCGTTAAAGGAGTACACAGTCTTCACACCAGTGACACGGTTTTCACTTAACCCATCAACCCAAAAAACACGTCCATTAATCTTAATGGGTACTTCACCCGTGTTGCGGGCGTGCTTTATGTATACACCTGTCTGTTGCTGTAGGTGTATGAGCCAGTAAATAGCCTTGTGCCCGTAACTGCGGGGATTGTTTCGGTGAATAATGGCTAAGGCGTCTTTCGGCATGAAGTTATTCTTGAACACCGTAAAACATAATGATGCGATGGTGGTTGCGACTTGCAGTGGATCGCATTTGAAACGGGCTATGTACATCCTTCTAAAGGCCTGGAAACATACTCTAAGCACGCGCACATCATTCACGCAATAACGCTCACATTCATCAGCTATATTATAAGGGTTACTTTCATTAAAACTGTCGTAGTATCGATCAAAGTCTTCACGTTCATCCATACAGTCAAAATAATGTTTGGGGGGTGGTGGGCCTACGTAGTTTAAAGTCTCGCTGGTGAGGAAAGTGTAAGGGAAGTATCCTTTGGAAACTTCAGCTGCTACTCCCATCACCTTGGGTAGCTTTGCTAATTTACAAGGTGTGAATAATAAAGTATCTTTAAATTGTACATTGCCTCTTATCTGCATCTGTATTAATTTGTTGCCTCTTTTCAATGGATCACCTGTAAATATCTCAGAGGATTCGTGTTCAAGCAACTCCTTATAAAGGAACTGCGTGTCAAACTTTGCCCGTTATGGGCGAGAATATACAGTCATTTTTTTGAACTTGTCGGCTAACTTGACAATATAGGACACAAATAGTTTCACAGGACTATCGCTGACATTCGTTTTAAAAACGTTTGTCCGTTTACCACATTTGGGGCACTCGTCACATTCGATATCCATACACTCATCACAGATAGTCTAGCTCACAAGTAAATGTGGAATTACCTCTTTGGTTTCAGCGTTCGTATATGTTTCTATATCGTAGCATACAGTTATACAAGGGTTATTTTTAGGCTTAGCATCTTTCATATAACATACATGCTTTACTCCATCCGCCTTATATTCCTCCTGGCATGTAGGACAGTGAATTACGTCACACTTGTGCTTAAATTTTCCCCAATTATCCATTGTGTGAAACATACCACATTCACAGATTCTCATTTTCCTGCACGTGCCAATTGATTTATGGAAATCAAAACAGCTATTATTGAAAAATGTGCGTCTACACACATCACAGTCTCTCTTCTCAGCTTCAACTACACGGCTTTCACATTTGGTGCTTTTACACTGCTCACATACCATGTGACATTCTTTACAATGTCTCACTATATCATCCGCAAACTCGAGGCACCCCTTACACAAATCATGATGTCTCCCATATTTTCGACTTTTGTCATAACTCGCGTAACGCCACCTTATATTACGGATGGGGAGATACGTTGTCCCTGACAATCCTAAAATAAGTAGGGGCCTTGTACGATCTCTCACACAGCTTTTAAAAACATACACAGTCCTACGACGATCATCCAACCCAAACACAACTATGCGGACATTCATTTCCTGTTCTACCCTTCTCAGCTCTTCAGGACCCATATTACAGTCAAATTCAAGTTCACAGTCTACAGCTAGTTTACGGGCACGCTCCACGACTGTAGGCAACCAAATTTGTTGAGTTCGTGTATTTTGTACAGTAAACATACGTGCTAAGAGTACTGCTATAAAGCCGCAACCACGATCGACGTTTATATGCCGTCTATAAATAGCTTGAGAATTGAGGTTAAGAGTATACGGTATGGCACTATGACCCGCAACACGGTATACATGGTCAATATTTACCGTGAAGTTGTCCATATTGAAGGCTATACTACTTTGGGCGGCTTGCATTATACGCCCTTATATATATTCTACATCTTCAGCCGCCAAACGTCTAAATGGCACTATCACCCAATAATCGTCTACATCACCGTCATCTGACCCGAATCCAAAGGACAGACTCGTCCTGACTTCACGCTCGTCGCGATTCTGAAGAGCAAACTCTATAATACGCTCTACAACCCGGCGTAGTCCGCGCTCAATACCATTGCTATACATGACTCTAGGGTCGACCCTGACTCTATACCGATTTCTAGTCAGGGCTGGGGTGGGGGCTGCGGAGCGCACCAATTCGAGCGTTATATCTTCCTCAACAGAACGGGGGGCGGCGGATGAATTAGGGGGTATATTAGCGGAAGGTGCTGCTGATGGGGGGCCTGTTGCGTAGGAGGTTGATGGTTGGGGCTCTATTATTGTAGACTTAACAGAACGGGGGGCGGCGGATGAATAAGGGGATATATTAGGTGCTGCTGGGGGGTTTGTTGCGTAAGAGGTTGAGGGTTGGGGATCTATTACTGGTGCAACAGGCGCGTATTTCGGTCGCTTTATACCTGACGTGGGTATCTCATACCTCCGCTTTGGACGTGTTACTGGTATCGCTGGTGAGGGTTCAGGGGAGGAGATCACAACTACACTGTCGTCGAGGTCATCCGTAATGATGGGCTGCTCTACCTCATCGTCATTCACGGTTCTGTGGGAGAAGAAATATAAGGAACAGCACTCAAAATTTGTAATATTTTGTAAATGACCCACTTAGGAGTGTGACGTGTTAGAAATGGACTCTGTAGAAAAATTCAGATTCACGAGCCCATCCACATGTATTATATCTGGACCTACAGGATGTGGTAAAACTGTGTTTATGCTTAAAATCATTAAAGAAAAGGGGGAGATGTTCTCGAAATTTGTGCATAAAGTTATATGGTGCTATTCGACGTATCAATCAGTGTTCAACGAGTACCAAGATGATATTTTGTTCCACAAAGGCGTATATGACGTTAATTCGTTAAAGGGAAATGAACATACAATCATTGTAATTGACGATCTCATGTTGGAGATGGATAAAACGTTTGCCGAGACATTTAGAGTATTCTCCCCATCTTAACATAAGCGTGTTCTTCATCAATCAGAATCTATTTTTCAAAAATAGATACATGCGCGATGTGTCGTTAAATACGCAATATCTAGTCTTATTCGCGCAACGTAGAGATGTATCACAAATTGGGGTATTAGCCAATCAAATGTTCCCGAATCAGCGTAAGGAGTTTTTGGAAGTTTATAAAGAAGCTACAAGCACGCGTTACGGATATTTGCTTTGCGACCTTCATCCGCGAAACACGTTTAGAGTGCTTCTGCGAACGAATATATTTCCAAACGAGCCTGAAACGGTGTATATTCCAGAATGACAAAGAGACTAAAGAAATACCGTGAATTAATAAAAATCTATCATCGACTGCCCCGGGCAATGCAGCAGATGTTTATTAAAAATATCGATGCCGACTTTTTAAAATGCATCTGTGAAATCTGTCTTAACGTTATAAATTGCAATGTATCAATGAAAACCCATCAGAAGGCTCGCCTACGCCGCTACAAGAACATAATACGTGCACTCGCTCGTAAAAGCCAAACTGTAGCGAAGAAAAAACGAATTATTGTACAAACAGGAGGGTCATTTCTCCCCATCTTATTTTCAGTTTTGGGTCCTTTACTGACTAGATTAATATAATGAAGAAAGTGGTAGTGATTCCCCACGAGGTGTACGCCTCACTGCAAAGGAATCCAGACACGTATCTAGATCCCCGTAAAAGCAGACTTAAAAGAATGGAAAGCGAATTGTTAGCCCTATTAAACAGTGAAAAAACACCTGATGAGAAAAGAATCTTATACCAAGAAGCTCTGCAGAAATTTCTTCACGAGTACGAAAATTATAAGAGCCCTACAGAGATTCCTGTGGTTATTAGGCACAGCACGGGGGACGATGGCGACATAGGATCTGTGCCCGACGACACAGCTGACCAACCAAAAAGATTAGCCACACAACATATCGAACATGTATTAAAAAATACCCTCCGACTTACATTGAGGAGTAAAGGCTTAAGTCTTTATAATCTATTGAATGAGGATCCCGCCATACAATGGACCGATACAGGGGAGATCATTGTGGAAGGATCAAAGGTACAGGGATCGAATATCGTAGACATTGTCCATGATCTGGTGAGAAAGTGGGATAGGCCATCACCATCAGGATGGAAGCATATTAAAGCAAGACTACAACAAATAAATGTCCCTAAAACGTTGATAGGAAATCTGAACAGGTTAAAAGACTTGGAACATGCAACGCCTGTGACACAATTGAAGGCGCCGTCACCCCCGGCGGTAACACCTTTGAAGAGGAGCAAGAAGAGGTTAAACCAACCCTACCCACGTGCCTCTAAAATACGCAAATGGCTAACGTATTAACTAAACGCTATTATGACATTTCTACCCCATCCTCTTACGGCGGCGTAGATAGACTGTACAGAAGTGTTTACGGAGTAGGAAAAAAAGATGTTGAAAGATTTTTGAGGGAGCAGGACGCTTATACGCTTCATAAGCCTGTGAGAAAAAGGTTTAAAACAGCCAAGACAACGGCTTCCTCGATTGATTCTATTTGGCAAGCAGATTTAACAGACATGCAAAGATATTCTGTGTATAACGATGGTTACCGCTACATTCTATTCATAATAGACGTATTCTCTAGATATGTGGCTAGTTCCTCTGAAAAATAAATCACCTGAAACAGTTGCTAAAGCCACCAAAACGCTAATGTTAAAGAAAACAGGGTTCCTGGCTATTTTTGTACGGATATGGGGAAGGAATTTATAGGCCGTGCTTTTCAGAACATGTTGACAGAGTTTAATATCAGCTATTACACAACCAATTCTATACATAAGGCTTCTTTAGCTGAAAGAGTTCAGCGCACCATAAAGGAACGCATGCACCGTTATTTTACACATAAAAACACATACAGATTTCTAGACATTCTGGAATCATTGGCATCATCCTACAACCGCTCACACCATCGCACGATTGGGGCAACACCTAACGAAGTTTTAGAAAGAGGTACGCTCCCGAGAAGAGATGGATCACCACCACCACCACACTCTGCGCGCTTCAAAATCAATGATTATATAAGGCTGTCGCGTTCGGGGAATAAATTCGCAAAGGGTTTTGAGCAAGGATGGACACGCGAGATTTTTAAAGTTAGGGCTGTGAGACCTAAAGGTGAGATAATGATGTATTACATTGAAGATTTGAATGGGGAAGAAATCTCAGGAGGCTTTTACCGCGAGGAATTGCAGAAAGTTGCGTTTAATTTAGAAAAAAATGTGTTTAAAATTGAGAAAATTTTAGGAAGCAAAGGTTCAGGAAGGAGAAAAATGTACCTGGTGAAATGGCTAGGGTACCCAGAAAGCTTCAACACCTATATAAAAGCTGATGCAATAATGAAGCTTAAATAGTATGCAACATGGCTCCTAACCATTTCTACGTCACACTCCCGTCCTCCTCGTCCCTGTCTGTACACCCTAACAACACACTAGCCAACTTTGTAACAGAACTCCATGGGCACATTGAATTGGGTCGTGATTCGTATGAGGTGGGGATATGCGAAATTCAGCTGGACACCGTCTTTTTAAATATTGAACATAAAGAAACCGTTTTTACGATTCTTAGAGACATTGACGAGTGTGAAAAAGCTGGGGTAGCTATGGATGAAACTATGCGCATCGCTCGGACTAAGATTGCACGGTATTACAGTACAGAAGTAAGACTAGGGCCGGGTCAATATGGTTCGGCCGAGGATGTTGTGAGAGGCTTAAACGTAGTTTAAGAAACTCAAACCTTACGAATGATTTAGTATATGAAATCGTAAACAACCCTGCACATACACTAATCCTAAAATCAAAGACTAACAGACGTCTTAAAGAACATAGAAAGTTCAAAATTCTAACCAACGGCCGATATAGCGCAGCCTTCCAAAGAGAGACATTTCACGAGACAGTATAACTTGTCCAGATTAATGTATCAATTGAAGATGGGAAATTGGCTGAAAGGTCCCCAGACATGTGCTATATTTACAGTAATATAGTGGAGCACCAGTTTGTTGGGGATACCCAGGCACGCCTGCTGCGCATTGCTCACATCCCCAACCATAGAGGAAGGAGTTTGAGTATTACATATGACAGACCCCATTATGTGAATGTCGCAACTAATTTAATCAACCACAATATCAATACAATATATATAAGAACGATTGAGGGCGATTGAGGGGAAAACTTCCCATTCGGTAACGGGAGCTTAACAGTGAAGCTACACTTTCGACGCACTGAGTTATAATGGATAGAAAGCCTTTCACCGTCTATCGAGGGATGCGATACCAGCGCGGTAGTGGACTTGGATCCATTTTTTCATCCATACTACGTACGGCTGTTCCTTTGCTGAAGAGGGGTGCCAGATACCTTGGAAGGAAAGCGCTACAATCAGGCCTTAACACTGCAGAAGACATATTGGCCGGGGCTAAACCTAAAGAAGCTCTAAAAAAACATTTAAAGCGTACACGGGACGAAATCATCAAAGATGCAAAGAGAAAAATGCGTGGTGGCGGGAAGAAGAAGAGGGCTCCCCGGAAGAAGAAGGGGTCACGTGGTATTAAACGTAAAAGGCTATCAAAAAAGAAATGCTGTAAGCGAATGAAACCTATGGTTGACCACTTTTTTGACTGATATAAGCTAAGGACATTGATCTCATGAATCATAGTTTGTTTACCACTTGTCGAGAGAGGAGTCACTATTTCGCCATGGCACGCTTCATCCACCCATGTAGTTCACAATGCTGTAAATCGGAGCTGTCCCTTTTTGAGCTCCCGCCAACCCAAGTTTCTATTGAGCACAGTGACTTTATTACAATTAACCCTTTAAACACAATTAGTTCCCCGAGTGCACCTATAGAATTCGTGATACCCAGCTCAGGTCCTTACTTTTTTGATCCAAGCTGTGTGCACATGTACGCTAAGCTACGTATAGCCCATTCTGATGGAACGGTCTGCGATGACAAATATGCTGTATACCCTGAAACAAACTTTCTGCACGCCATATTCAACCAGTGTGACGTATATTTAAATCAGACCAACATATCGGCAGGCACGGGGTACTATCATCTACGAGCCTATTTGGAAAATGTCCTCAACTTTTCCAAAGAAGCGAAGGCTACCTTTTTAAGTGCGGAGGGATATTATCAAACTAAAGATGAAAATAGTATAAAGGACAAATTTAAAAATTCTAAAAAGAAAATATACGAGTGTTTTGGACGGTTGCACACAGATTTCACTTTCCAGGAGAAGTTGCTTGTGAACGGGGTGGATATGAAAATAAAGCTCACCCGCACGAGTCCTGAGATCTGCTTAAATCTGGATGCGAATCAAGAAGAGGGTGCAAAGCCCGTTGTGGTTCACATTATGGACACATACCTCCGCGTACGGCGAGTGAAATTAAGTTCACCAAAACAACTAGAAATTGAGAAAAATTTACTAAACGCTACAGTGAAATATCCTATTAACAGAGTGCAGATCAAACTATATACGGTTCCTGCAGGGTTGGCATCGAAGCAGATAGAAAACATTGCCCTGGGAAATCTTCCTAAAAGGATATTAATCGGCATGCAGGACCACGCTTCGGTGAATGGAAAATATAAAAAGAGTGCCTTTAAATTCGAGAATTTCGGACTTAAAAATATAACTCTATACGTTAATGGCACTGCTTTGGGTGGAACAATGGGTACGGACTATTCATCAGACGCTGTGTTACCTCTTTGTGCCAGAGCCTATAGTAATCTGACCCATATTGCAGGTGATTGTGATGAGCTTGGTAATGGGGTAACGCAGGAAGAATTCATTGATCAATTTAACCTTTACCGTTTGACATTACACCTGACTTATCTGCTAGCGTAAATACCCATTTAACCCCACAGCAGAGCGGAAACATCTCAGTGCGGCTGGAATTCGCCAAGCCTATAGACGCTCCTATTAGTGTACTAGTATATCTCGAATCGCAAGCCCTAATAGAAGTAGATAGATTTAGAAGCGTTATCACTGACTTTTAAAATGGATGCTAATACACTTCAGAAAGTAATGGAGCGAGTCACACGTTCCAAATTTATCGGCGTGTTTGCGAAGAATGAAACATTGAGTTTGCCAAGTACGCGAGAATGCGGTAGTCTTATTGTGAACACAGACATCATCGGTAATGAAGGGATTCACTGGATCGCTGTCTATTTTAAAAATAGACAGCGCCTGTACTATTTTGATTCACTCGGTACTCAACCCTGGAGTGACCCTATTATTGTAAAATTTCTCGCTCAGTTACATATTCCCGAAGTTGTGTGGACCCCATTTCGCATGCAAGGATATTTTACTAATGTTTGCGGAATGTACTGCGTCTCATTTCTCATGCATATGTCAAATGATAAAGAATTTATAAATTTTTTAAATTTATTTGACCCGTGTCACACTCGCCGAAACGATGAAATGGTATGCAGACAGATAAAAAACCGTTTTCCAATTGTACGTACTCGTTGTATATTATAATGTTTTTGTTCGTATATTTGTAACGATATATTCTGTAGTTGTTTATTGTACTGATTTCTTTCATTTAATAAATTTATGAAAATATATTGTCTTCTTATCCCAAAAAGATCGAAAAACACTTACATTATTTCGGTGTGACATTGTTGACTGATCAGTATATCCTCCCTATTCCGAGATTCTTCAAAAGATTGTATAACACGTGTCAAATCCTCATCGGACCTTAAAGGAATAATGCTTTTAAAACATATACAGAGTATACAGACAGATCCCCATTATGTGAAGATATCTTTGGTTCGAGGAATAACATTGAATGCCATAAAAATTTCGATTTTAGCATAATGGGGATAACCAAATAACATTGATTGACATTTTTGGCGAGTATCTATTTGACGAGATACTACAACTCTCCATATATATAAAAACTAATTATAGACACTTACATTTCTATGGTAGTCCCTTGCGTCGGATTGTAAGGAGCGTCACTGCAAATATCTTCTACGGTTTGCGTTGAAAATAATTCGCCACGGTCAATCGCATTGAAAAGACTAATTGCGGTTAATGCTGCAGTATCACGTTCTTCATACAATTCCGGGGAGACGTACAGGTCCATGGTGGAGGATGTGTGACATTGTTGACTGTTCAGTATATCCCCCGTATTCCGAGATTCTTCAAAAGATTGTATAACACGTGTCAAATCCTCATCGGACCTTAAAGGAATAATGCTTTTAAAACATATACAGAGTATACAGACAGATCCCCATTATGTGAAGATATCTTTGGTTCGAGGAATAACATTGAATGCCATAAAATTTCGATTTTAGCATAATGGGGTAACAAAATAACATTGATTGACATTTTTGGCGAGTATCTATTTGACGAGATACTACACCCCATCCATATATATATATAAATTCTAATTATAGACACTTACATTTCTATGGTAGTCCCTTGCGTCGGATTGTAAGGAGCGTCACTGCACATGTCTTCTACGGTTTGCGTTGTAAATAATTCATCACGGTCAACCGCATTAAAAAGGCTAATTGTCGTTAATGCTGCAGTATCACTCTCTTCATACAAGTCTGGGGAGACGTACAGGTCCATGGTGGAGGGAATGATTATTCACTGACGCGAAAATAGCTACTGTTACTCCAAACTGAAAAATATCCCCTTTTATAGGCACAATCGCCAAGCTCCGCCCCAAAAGACCAGATGTTCGTAGTGATTGGCTGCCGATGTAGCTGGGTGGAGCTATGACGTGTACCAATCCGCTATAACGGGACCGGACGAGTAACATATATATATTTTCACCAATAGATTTAATGCTCGTATTCTCCTTTGAAAACTATTTGGTGATTCGTATATACCTTTTGATACTGATTCCAAATATGGTTTCAGAATTTTTCTATCACCCATAGTTTTCGAGAAAATATTTACTCAGATTTTCCCGCATCATTAGTCACTAATGTAGTCGAGAGGGTATAAAGAAATATACCCTAATTATATTTTAAAAGAACATTCGGTTTCAACGTTAAACTGTGGGTCTAAGGTGGGGTGAAAACCTTTCCAATTGCGCTAGGGGACAATTATTTGGTGTTTCTTATAAAACTTTTGGCACTGAGTCAGGTTTCAGAATTTTCTAATGTTAAACTGTGGGTCTAAGGTGGGGTGAAAACCTTTCCAATTGCGCTAGGGGACAATTATTTGGTGTTTCTTATAAAACTTTTGGCACTGAGTCAGGTTTCAGAATTTTCTAATGTTAAACTGTGGGTCTAAGGTGGGGTGAAAACCTTTCCAATTCAATATAACGTCAAATAATTCGAACAACTGTTTTTCGAACAATTGTGCTCGAACACAATGGCAAAAGATAAGCATATCCCGCTATTTGAACAAAACTCTCTCTCTCTCTCTCTCTCTCTCTCTCTCTCTATATATATATTATATATATATATATAATTGTGGGCATATCTAAGAAATGGAGTCGAGAGGTTTGTTCAAGCTGTCTAGGAGAAAGGTCATTATGGTCATTCGAGTTGGGCAGATTCTCGGAATTCCTTTCCTCTAGCGAAATGTGTTTTGGTTAATTTCAACTTTTAATTGAATTGTTTCGTAAATTTTCATATTGTTTCAATTTTTTTCGCATGGAAAGAGACTCGTGTGTTTCGTAAATTTTCATCTCGATACAACTTAGATATTATATATATATATATATATATATATATATATATATATATATATATATATATATATATTAGGGTGGTCCAAATCCATAGGGGGAAATTTCAAAATTGTCTTAGTCTCCACAAGTGTGGTTTTTGTCCATTTAGTGTCCACATGGTCTGTGCAAAATTGCAGCGTGATTGGTGAATATTTAGAGGTCGCCCCACTCTGAATATATATATTATATAATGTACTTTTTCTTCCGTAGGTCCGATGGCTCAAACTCGATCAATTCCAAAAGTTTGGCTTCTAGGGATGGCAACTGGAACTTTATCCACGTCAAGGCTCCCTACATGCCTTGACGCCCTCCTCTTGGGGCAATACCACCACATCAATCAAAAGCAAACCACCTCCGACAGTCTGAACCAGGCATGCCAGAGGGTGATTGAAGTCTGGACCCGAGCGCGGATCCCAACTCAACGGATCGACTCCTGTGTCCGTAAGCTTTCAAAGCTTTTAGACCGCTACAAAACACTCAAGAAGCACAGGACCAGGCAACGTGCCAGCGATAGAATGAATGAAGACATCTTCAAAGCGGACATCCAGGAACTGTTTGACATCGCAACCAGTGATGCCATGAGCACAATCGTCAACGTTGAGGACCGAAATTTCCTGTCCATGCAGCGCAAGGACGTCAATTCTTGCAGTATGGCTGGCATTGATAAGGAAACGACTACACAAGAGGACAGAAAGCGATCCAGAATGGAGAAGGAAGCCAAGAGGAAGGCAAGGCATGAAGCAACACAGAAAGATTTGGAAGAAGCAGGAGTGTCATCAATTGATCTTTCCTCTTCTTCTTCTTCCCTTTTTTCGCAAGACGACGACGACTATAGACCATCGGTTCCGATTCCTTCTTCGTCTGAAGCTCCGGCACCAAAGCGTCCCAAGAACAAGGTTACGAACATTTTCCAATCTCCAGAAGTCATTGGAGCAATGGATCGCACCAATCTTTCTGACCGGAATGCTGTTTTCGTAACTGGAGCTGTATTACAGGCCGCGGGGCATGATCTGTCTGGGATGACGTGCTCTCGGAGCTCTATTCATCGCTACAGAGAAAGTGGGCGAGAACAGGCAGCTCGAGAAGACCTAGAATCATTCTCTCTAGAAGACCCTGTCCTTCTCCATTGGGACGGAAAGCTTTTCCCCGGCATTGAAGGGAAGAAGACGAATGTGCATCGGATAGCAATCCTTATAACATTCAATGGACAGGAGAAGCTGCTTGGTGTCCCAAAGATGAAACAAGGAACTGGAGAAGCACAGGCCCAGGCATGCCTTCAAACTATGAAATTATGGAACGTGGAACAGCATGTGAGAGGTCTCGTCTTCGATACCACTGCGTCAAACACGGGTTTACATCGCGGAGCCTGTGTCAGGATTGAAGAAGCATTGGGTCACGAGCTAGTTTGGATCGGTTGTCGACATCATATACTTGAAGTCGTACTTGCTGATGTCTTTGCCTCAATATTTGGCTCAACAGGAAGTCCTGAAACAGGCCTTTTTAAGCGATTTCAAAAGGAATGGCCATCTCTCTCCCACGAAGCATTTGTCTCAGCATCGGACAGCTTGTTCGAGAACCCTCAACTCCAAGAGATGAGAAAAGAGATGCTCACTTACTTACCTAACGCTCTTCAGGCAAACCAACCTCGTGACGACTACAAGGAGTTCCTTGAACTATCTTTGCTCTTCCTGGGGGGAAAGACTGGTGGTCAACTCTTTATCCGAGCTCCGGGTCCCATGCACCACGCGAGATGGATGGCGAAGGCGTATGCGCTCAAAATCTACCTCTTTCACTATCAATTCAAGCTCACAGCACGCGAAGAACGAAACGTGACTCAGCTGGCTTTATTTGTCAGTCTGATTTACGTCAAGTACTGGCATGAAGCGCCAATGGGGACACAAGCTCCTCTCAATGATCTCAAAATGCTGCATCTTCTGGAAAAATATCCACACGGAGGAGCTGCACAAGCGGCGAAGACAGCTCTAAGACGCCACCTGTGGTACTTGTCGGAGCATCTGATTGGACTGGCCTTCTTCGATAATAGGATCGATCCTGATACCAAAAGGAGAATGGTTCAACACCTCCAACATCCCCAAAAGAATGGCTGCCCCCGACGAATCGACATGGCGGAAGCTGGTGTTGAAAATGATGTGGCATCCTTCGTCACGAAAAGGACATTGACCCTCTTTGATGCCTTGAAAGTTGGAGGTAAGGAGGAAGCGCGCCAGTTACTTCAAAAAGATCCACGGGAATGGCCAAATGACAAGAACTACAGGGAACTTAGAGATCGCGCCTTAAAGATGAAAGTCGTCAATGATGCTGCCGAGCGAGGTATTGCTCTCGCACAACGCTACAATGACACTTTGACACGAAACGAGGACCAGAAGCAGTACCTCCTACAACTCGTAGCCGCCCACCGAAAACAGATACCAATACCATCCAAGGCGACTCTGATGCAGAAGAAATAATGAAGATACACCCATTATCATGTCCTATTGTCTTACTGTTTTCTTTCATACTCTTTGAGAACCAAAAAAAAATTTAGTTATTCAGTTGTCTATATATTTTCCCAAATTTTCAAAAAGGGGGCAAGTGGGGCGACCCCTAAATATTAACCGAATAACGTGAAACTTTGCACAAATACTGTCCACACCAAGAGGCATAAAACCAACATTGTGGAGAGAACTTAGTCGATGCTTTAACCTTTTGGACCACCCTAATATATATATATATATACGGGTTTGGGGAATGACGATCGTCGAATTGTTTCATAAATTTTCATTTCCGTTCGTTTTTCCCCACTGATATTCGAATGTTTATAATGAAAATTGAGTCACAACGAAATCTTTTAGTTGGAGACAACTCACCATAATAATGGTAAAAAGTGGATTGAAGTGAAGGGAGACTTATCAGGGATTGGGGGGAAGGTCTCTCATTATGAGTTGCTGTTCACAACGAAATCTTTTAGTTGGAGACAACTCACCATAATAATGGTAAAAAGTGGTATCTGGCAACCGAATTGAAGCTCTTCCGAAGAACAGAATAAAATAATCATCATATGTTTTCACAGAAAACAGTTTTTACTTTTAAACTTAAATCATTGTGATTAAATAAGCACATATACAGAGAATAGTTTAAATAAGTTATCAATAAGAAGGAAAGAATAAAACGAAATTTTTTTTTAATATAGGATTTATTTACGTTTGTTATTATTTTTTAATTTAATATGCGTCATAATTAGTTGGGTATCCCTTATAAAAATTCATTTTCTGTCTAACGAATTATTTATTGGGTAACTGTTAATTCTGCTATATTACTAAAATATATTGAAAGTTGCTTTTACTTTTAATCAATCCGGTTGATAATTACTTTATAACTTGGGAGTTAAACTTTTAAAAGATGCTGTAAACTATAAAAGCATCCTGATCTTAAGTTAGGCATATCAATAATATATTTTTAAGTCATACGTAAATCTTTCTGAAACAGTGAAATCATTGTTGAAATGCTTTATTTGATGGACCTAATCGTTAAACACTATATACATCTATTGTAAAACACTATAAACATCTATATATAGATAGGCTCGATTGATTAACTATATAAATATATTATGGTTTTTTATATGCTTTGTGCACAGACAAGCGTGTGTTTCATAATTTCTCTTCATTTGAAGTGAAGGGAGATTTATCAGGGATTGGGGGGAAGGTCTCTCATTATGAGTTGCTGTTCACAACGAAATCTTTTAGTTGGAGACAACTCACCATAATAATGGTAAAAAGTGGATTGAAGTGAAGGGATACTTATCAGGGATTGGGGGGAAGGTCTCTCATTATGAGTTGCTGCTTGTGTTACCTTATTTCTGTAAAATAATGTCTTGAAGTGCTATTTTTGTACGGATATGGGGAAGGAAATTATAAGCCGTGCTTTCAGAACATTCGATAAGTTTAACTAAGTTTAACGAAGTTCAAGTTAATGTTATATTTGATTCTAATCGTTAAACACTATATACATCTATTGTAAAACCCTATATACATCTATACATCTATAGTGAAACTATATATATATATATATATCATAAGCTGTTTAAAAGACTGTATATATATAATTATAGCAAACGAAATAAACTAGTTAACCATAAAATTAGTTATTTTCTATTATGAAGTTTTCGAATTATGTGTGGTTAACTGTTATTTGTTTCGAAAAGTTTAAGTTCAATGAAGTTCAAGTTAATGTTAAATTTGCTTCTAAACGTTAAACTAAAATTAAATGTTATAATATGAAAAATAAATAATATATATATATATATATATATATATATATATATATATATATTTACCTAACATAAGATGTTTAAAAGAATGTGTATATATATATATACAGGGTGGGCGAAAAGTAGCTCCCTATTTTGGATTGGTAAAAAAATATGTATATTATCCATTTATTTCAGAAGAAATAATATGAAAAGGTAGGCATACATGGTAGGTTTTCTCTAAAATTCAATGTGGGCTCCAACTCTTTCCACCAGCTTCTGGAGCCGCCCAGGAATGGCGTCCACTGACTTTAGCAGGAACTCCGGCGGGATGGAGGACATGACTTCCCGAATTCGGTCCTCCAGTTCTTCCAATGTCCTCGGTTTGGTGCGGTAGACTTCTTCCTTTACCCACCCCCAAGGATATTTATGCAAGATGGCGCCCCTCCGCACTTCGCTCTTGTTGTCCGTGAGTGGCTGGATGCCCACTTCCCTGGGCGTTGGATGGGTCGTCGTGGTCCACATCAATGGCCAGCCAGGAGCCCCGACTTGACACCGTGCGACTTCTTTCTTTGGGGGTGGGTAAAGGAAGAAGTCTACCGCACCAAACCGAGGACATTGGAAGAACTGGAGGACCGAATTCGGGAAGTCATGTCCTCCATCCCGTCGGAGTTCCTGCTAAAGTCAGTGGACGCCATTCCTGGGCGGCTCCAGAAGCTGGTGGAAAGAGTTGGAGCCCACATTGAATTTTAGAGAAAACCTACCATGTATGCCTACCTTTTCATATTATTTCTTCTGAAATAAATGGATAATATACGTATTTTTTTACCAATCCAAAATAGGGAGCTACTTTCCGCCCACCCTGTATATATATATATTATATAATAATATATATCTAGCAAGAGCAATCCGATCATTGCAAAAAAAACTGGAAAGGTATGCAATTAATAAAGATTGTGTGTATTTATTTAATATACAGAATTTAATTGGAATAACTACCATCATATTGTGTTACACAATGGATGATTAATATTTCTGGAATACATGGCGCTATCTGATGGTGCGATCTGGCACATCAGCACCCGATTACATGGCTTGATGTGGCAACTCAGCATCTGCATACATGGTGCGATCTGACAACTCAGCAACTGAACACATTGCGCTATCTGGCAATTCAGCCAGAATAGAGGCTTATAAAAGACCGCGAAGTTGGTGAAAGACTCATTCCAGCTCGGCTCCCAGCCGAGCAAGGACCTCTGGTCCTTCTCTTTCAGGCCCTTTGATAAAACCCCTTAGTGGCCTCTTAGGTTAGGAAAACGAAAATAACTTGGGGGAGAACTCCTCTCTCTCTCTCTCTCCTTCAGGTGTCTCTCTCTCTCTCTCTCTCCTACAGGTGTCTCTCTCTCCTTCAGGTGTACCCGTCCCCCCTTGGCTCAGTCAACTGGCTGATTCTGGCTGATTAGGAGCCTATAAAACAACGCCTACTCGGCTGAAGTCTTAATGTGCACTTGGCTCCTGCCAGGTGAACACCTCTCCTCCTTTCTCTCTGGCCCTTTGGGGGGAATAGCTTGGGGGAGGCCTCCAAGTTGCATGCCCCTTGCAACCTAGGTTGGCAACAAAGGCCAGTACTCTTTTTTTTGCACCCCCCACCCCCCTTTGCAACATTGCGTCATCACTTGCAACATTCTTGCACTCTCCCCTTTTGCGGCTATACTACTACACACAACAAGAGTTGATGTCATCTTTGATCGGTACGCAGGGGAAGGATCGATCAAAGCAGTTACCAGGACAAAGCGTGCAAGCAAGAAGAAACCGATTCGGAAATTCATTGATGGCCCACAAGTTCCACTGCCTGAATGTGGAAAAACTTCATAGCGCTGGATACAAACAAGGCTGACCTAGCCTTGTTTCTGTCTAACGTCACCACTGAGAAGGGCAGAGATCTTTAAGAAAGATGTCAGCTGGTGGCAGGGGGTGGCTTCTCTGAAGCCACTGAAGTACGGTCAACCAGGCGACATGACGTTCCACTGCATAGCAACCGTGAAGAGGCGGACACCAGGCTCATCCTTCACTCATGTGATGCAGCGTGCCAGGGTTATGAACGAATACTGGGAGTGTGCAGAGATACTGATGTAATAGTGCTGCTGATTCACTTCGTTTGCACCAAGGTCGCTGAAGTGTGGATGATGTGCGGAACGGCCAAGAACCGAAAATGCTACCCCGTGCACGATGTATTCAAAAGTTTGTCGCCCCCAGTCAGGGACAACTTGGTCAGCTTCCACGCTTTGACCGGGTGTAACACAGTCTCGTCCTTCAGTGGTCATGGGAAAAAGAAGTGTTGGAAGTTGTTCAGTGACCACCCACTCCTGCTGCACGCCATTGGTCGAGATGGGGATATCGCAGATGTTGAGAAGTTTGTGTCTCATTTGTATGGCACCCCGGAACAACATACAGTTGATGACGCCAGAGTTCACCTTTTTGGAATGCTCCCACCGACAAAAGATGCCCTGGAGCTCCACGCCAAATGGGCAAACTATCAGGCCAAAATATGACTCCAGGCTGACAAAGAGCACGTAGATGTTGAAGATCCGGTGGACACTTCAGCCTGGAAGTTGGAAGATGGGAGCCCCTTACCAGTGTGGACAAGACTTCCTCCAATCCCTGAAGCCTGCCTGGAGCTTGTTGCTTGTGGTTGCAAGAAAAAGTGCAAAACAGCTAGATGCAACTGCTTCAGGAAAAGGATGAAGTGTACGACAGCTTGTGGTTGTGACGACAGCGGTTGCTGTAACCCAGCTGGACAGTAGATCTCTCTCTCTCTTCCGGGCTGAAATCGAGAGAAGCTGGAGTATGCTGTCAGGAACTAATAACTATGTTCTTAAGTGGTTGCAATCCACACGACTGTCAGTGCAGCATTTCGGTGCTGTTCATCAAGAAGTGTGAACTTGTAGATGTTACTAGTGTGTAAACTGTATAGTTATGGGGCTATATTTACTGCTTTGTGATTTAGTTGTGATAATTCTGTTACTGTGAGTACTTAATTCATGCCATCAAACTTATTAGGCACTAATCATGTTAAAATAAATTGTTTTGACAAACAGACTTGCTCAATGTTTTTTTCGCCAATTAAAATAAAAAATTACAAATTTTTAGCACAATTTCGGTCGTGATTAACTTGAATTCGACCTTGAGTTGGTAATTCGGATGGAATACAGCGTGTCATCATACTTCTTTATCACTAAGTGTGGAAAAATGAAACATTTGGTCAAACCAATTGGCTCAGAATATATTTTTTTTAAATTAAAATTAGAAAATATAATTTTTTGCACAGTTTGACTTCGAAAATGACCTTCAAAGCCAAAAGCGAGAGTGGCATCCACCTGCATTTTATTCCTCACCCACAGGTACATTGATTTAGCATGGGTGCCAGCTATTAACAAAAAACGCCGTTCAAAGTCGATTTTTGAATTTTGGCCGGTCCACTATCAGGTCATAGGCGGATCTAGTGGGGTGAAGGGTCGGCGACGTTTGGACCCCCCCCCCTCAATTCCTTGCAAGTGCCCTATTTGAATGATGTGTATGCTTCTGAAAACAAATTGTTTTTGTAAATAAATCATGGTTATTTTATTTTATTCAAATTCTATTTTGAGTATCAGTATACATTGTACTTCCAAATTTGTAGTTCTAATGGTTTTCATAGGTGCCCTTTAATAGGACTGGTGCAGTGGTGCAGCCATATCACTATTTTTATCTTCATCTTATTCCGATAGTTCTTTTAATTGGCAAGACATTTGTAATTGTTTGAAAATTTTTCTGTGATAACTGTTGTACCCAAATTAGATTTTTATTTTGTATCATATCTGAATGAGACTAAATAGAATAGAATAGAATAACCTTTATTAATAATAATAAATTAAATACATTTTTTCAATTTACAATGACATGAATAATTTTGAAGTTCGACTATTTATTTTATTTAATTTGGCCCTTAAGCTTTAGGCTTTACTGGGCTCTTATTAAAAATAATCAGTTAGTTGTTATTAATTAATAATAATAAATAAGTAAATAAGTATTATTAATAGTTAAAACATGTATTACAATATTAAACAATATTAGTGGTTCATTAATCCTAGATTTTGATTAGTATGCCATTATTAATCCGGATTTCAACTTGGTTTTAAACAAATTAAATTCACAACATTTTTTATATCGGCATGCAAGTCATTCCATAGTTTCAATCCAATGAAAATGGGTAGTTTTTGAGATTAAGACAATCGACAATCTAAATTGAGGTATAACAAGCTTTGATCTATTTCTGGTCTGATCCGAATGGATTTCTTGATGAGTTACAAAATATCTATTTACCCATTGCAAATTAATGATTTTGTTCTTACACTTGTAAATAAAAATAAAATGTGCCAGTTTGGTTATATCGTTGAGTTTTAGTAGGTTTAGCTCTTTAAATAATGCACTAGAGCAGCGGTGCACAAACGTTTTTGATGTGAGGGCCAAGCGAAGAAAATAACTAAATGTATTAGCCTACTTACTTTCCACCTAAGTCATAAATTGGGTCACTTTTATATTCTAGCTTTTTCATTGAATTGAAAAGACCCGTGGGGCCACTGAAAAGACCCGTGGGGGACACATTTGGCCCGCGGGCCAGGGTTTGTGCATCACTGGACTAGAGTGATCAAGGAAATCAGTATCAGATAATAACCTTGTTGCTCGTTTTTGGATGACAAAGATACCATTTAATGCGTTGTTAGCGGAGTTTCCCCAAACAAGGGTGGAGTATGTTATATAAGGAAGAACAAGAGTATGATAAAGAGTCAATAAAACTTGTTTACGGACTACATTTCTAAGTTTAAACATTATAGCAACGCTCCTTGAAGTCTTTTTCGTGGTATAATTTACATGATCACTCCATTGCAAATTCTTATCTAGCATTACACCAAGAAAATTTGTTACAGTACACTCCTTTATGGCGATTTCATTAACATTAAGTTCACCAAGATATACATTTCTTTTATTAGTAAAAATCATGAAATTTGTTTTACTGGTATTTAGGAAGAGTTTATTGGTGGTCAACCATTTCATTACACTGATGAATTCTGAATGAAATATATTCTTAGCTGTATTAACATTTTTGCAAGAAAAAGAGACAGTTGTATCATCTGCAAACATTATGAAATTCAGTATATCAGATGAACGTGGAAGGTCATTTATATATAATAAAAATAACAGTGAACCCAGAACTGAGCCCTGTGGCACACCATGTTTGACAAGCGCTTTAGGTGAGCAAACCTTATTTACTGATACAAAATTATATCTATTGGACAAACAACTTTTAAACCAATCACTGATTGCTCCTCTAAAGCCGTAACAATATAATTTATTAAGTAGAATATTATGGTCTATTACATCAAACGCCTTACTCAAATCCATAAATATTGATATCATTATGTCTTTGTTCTCCTTAGCTATATTTACATATTCCATAAGATTTAAAATAGCCATTTCCGTTGTTTTATTATTACGGAAGCCATATTGATTTGGAAATAATAAATTGTAGGATTCTAAATATCGCTGCATTCTACTTTTTACAATTTTTTCAAAAACTTTGCTGAACACAGATAATGAACACACCGGCCTGTAATTTGTTGATAGTGTAGGATCACCCCCTATAAAAAAAAGGTGTTATACAACCAGTTTTTCCCTTTGCTTTGTCCGGAGCGATAGGGCGCGTCCCTCTGTGGCGAATGTGGGAATACACCTTTCTTCGGTGTAAGGGCTTTCTCTGCCCTCGTGGACCATTGGGCCCGTTTGGGGACCCGGCTGATCTCCTGCTTCTTTTTCTTTCTTTCTCCTTTAACCCATTCTTTCTGGCTTCTCCCTGTTTTTTTTTGGCGTTGTTCTTCGGACCTTGATTTAGACCCTTTCCTTGGCCCTCGAGTGTGGGAGATGGTTGCCCTGCACCCTTGTCGCTTTCCAACCAAACCCAAACCCTGTTCCTGCCACTTTTCACCGCGCGTTGGATGAGAGTGGCCGCCTTTCAGGCACAGGGACTGGGTGCGGGTGTATCTCCCCTGCGTGACATCTATCGGCGGTGGGACCAAGTGTACCCACACTTCGCCTTTCCCTTGTTGGAGTCGGTGGTGGCTGGATGCGCGCGGGGGATGTTCTTTTTTTTGCTTTGCTATGGACACTTCTCCCCCTCGGCTTACGACTACTGCTTCTCATTCCCGGACTATTCCTTCTCTCAACACTCGGGTGGTGGGCAACCAGGCCCTCGAGTCCTTTACCACTGGAAGACCGCGACCTAATGGGGTTGACCCTCCTGTGGAAGCGGAACGCTTGCACTCTCCTTTTCCGTTGCCGACCCCAGTCCGTCCCTCGACTACGCCCTTGGACCTACACTCTCTGGAGCAGGGGTCTCGCCCCAGCCCACTTCAGCCACCTTCGGGCAAGTCAAGTTCCACCGAGGACTTGCCCCCACAACCCGGCTTCTTGCTCTCCCCATATGCCCCCCTCACCCGCCGTCAGCTCACCTCCCCACGGAGAGCCGGCATTCACGGCCGTCCTATCGACCGTTGAATATCCCAGTCCATTTCGACTCTACCACCTCCCTCTCCCTCCCAAGTATCCACAAATTCCTGGTGATTCGGCCTACATCTGGGTCCCTCCCGAACAACTCTGAACGGACGTTCCAGGCGATCCGAACCCACAGCAACTCCAGCCGCTATGACGTACGACCACAGAGGGATGGCTCCCTCCTCGTAAAATCACGCTCAGCCGCAGAGACGAAAGCCCTACTCTCCGTCACTGAGGTCCTTGGATGCTCGGTGTCCGTTTCCCCACACCCTCGCCTGAACCAGAGTCAGGGCACTATTTACGCCACTCGCCTATTGTCGGTCGCAGTGAACGAGCTTCTGGAGGATCTCGCACCCCAAGGAGTCTCTAAGATCTATCGTTTCACATCCCGACAGGGAGGCACCCCCTCCCCCACCCCACGTCTGCTCCTTACTTTCAACACACTAATCCCCCCCGGCCGCATTGTATGGGGTATGGGAGACCGCGCTTCATGCGAGTTTTCTATTCGCCCATACGTCCCAGACCCGACCCGTTGCTTCAAATGCAATAAATTCGGACACGTTAGCTCCGCTTGTCGACAGCCGCATCAATTATGTGTACACTGTGGACGACTCGCTCACCCTGACAGGTGCCCCAACACACCCAAATGCTCCAACTGTGAAGGCGCACACCCCTCTTCATCCCGAGAATGCCTTTTCTTCAGGTTCGAGAAGGAGGTCCGAGGCCTACAGGTGACGGACTTCCTTAGCCCCCGTGAGGCAAGCGACAGGGTGCGGAGTCGGGAGGTGAGGCCGGGGGTGTCCTATGCCGCTGCTCTCGGCTCTATCATCTCGGCACGCCGCCGAAACCCCCCCAAGCCACTGCTCCCTGTTCCCTTCAAAGAAAACCCTCACAGGGCCCGACAGTTTCCTGTCCCCCCACCATTCCTCTTCTTCCCACACCTCACCTGCCACGAATCCCCCAGGTGTCTGGGACCAGGACACCCAGGTCCCATCCACCTCAAACCCCGCCTTCCCAGTACCCCCTGCACACGCCCGAACCTGCCGCCCGGAGCAAGCCGTCGAGGCGACGCCGGAGCGTGTCACCGGACCCTCCGGCCTTCCAACGTCTCTCTCCCTCTTCCCCTCGGACCAAGACGGCTCGGATCCTCACTCCGCCCACCACGTCTACTATGTCCATCTCTCCCCATCGCAGAAGTCCCACCACTCTACCCCCACAGACCCTGACAATAGTGGCTGAGATCCACGACCCGCCCCGGACGACGGGACCCAATCCGAATATCCTCTTCCCCGAGGATCCGGTGGATGCGGCCCTGGCGCAGCTGCACGGTGTGACCGAGGAAAGCTCGGCCGCGCCCATGCCCACGAGTCTTCTGGATCTGCCCTTGCCTCCTGGTACCATTTTCTCCACCCCTCCACGAGACTACTCTGATTCACTTCCTTCCACCCCCATCGTACCTACTCCCCCAACATCCCCGGCCCCCTCCTTGTCAGCTACCCCGTGTACGCCCTCCCTCCCACCCACCCGGTCCTTTTGGTACCCCTTATCACCACCTCGAGTCCGCCATGAGACCCCGGACAGGCGGGGTAGCGCCACTTTTGGGGCTACCGTGCCCCCTCCTGGTCCGACCATAGAAGCCCGTCACACTACATCCGACCCTCTCAGCCCACGATGTTCCTCTGCCTGCCGTGATCCACGCTTCCGGTCTCGCTCGGCCGACTCGATCCCGCCACCTCCGCGGGGTTCGACAGGCCGACCGATTCCTTCCCTGGTGAACGGTAGATAGCCAGCCATGCTCCCGACCAAGCCTTCAATTTCGCGAACTCCGGATCTCCCTTTATACTCCAACCTCCTACACCTTTACCCATCCCCCTTTATCAACTAATAGATCCCCCGAAAACCACAATAGTCCATTGGAACTGTCGAGGAATATTCGCAAATTATGAAGGCCTTACCTCCCTGCTTGCCACTTCCCGTCCGGTACAACCGTACCCCTCCTACCCACTATCCAGCGACTGACCCTTACTCACTCCCCTAGTCTACCACCCCCAACACAGTAACATCACCCACTCACCGCGATATGTACCGCTCCTTTTAGGTACGAATCGGCGGTTTTAGTGGGCTGGGTGGCATATATTCTAGAGGTGAGTGATCATTATTTATTAATTGTGAGCGAAGCTTATCCGCTATTGAAGTAAAATGTGCATTTAAAGAGTCTGCAATAGCAGTATCATCAGTAATTTCTTTATTATCAACATTTAATTTCTCTATTGAATTTTTCTTAATTTGTTTTCTGAGAAGATTGTTTATGGTTGTCCAAGTGTTTTTCATGTCTCCTTTATGTTTGGAAAATTGATTGTTATAATAGTTATATTTTGCAATTTTGATTATTTTAGTTAATTTGTTTCTGTATTGAGTATATTGTATTTTAGGAATTTTGCTCTGTAATTGCAATTTGAATAATTTTCTCAATTCTTTATTGAAGTGATAATTCCTGGAGCGATCCATGGATTTGCGACACTTTTGGGCGAAACTGTTTTTCTCCTTAAAGGAAAGCAAATGTTAAAAATATAGAATAAGATGTCATAGAAGAACTGAAGCACATGATCTGGGTCATTTAAAGGTTCGTGACAGTCAAGTCGAGTATTTTCTCCAGCCCCAGTAAATTTTCTTTCGTTAACCTCTGAGAATATTCTGTAATCAATAGTTGTTTTGTCCGCAACCTGAACAATGTTATTGAATATAGCGTAAGTAGAAAAATGATCACTGATGTTTGTGGTTATAATTCCAGAATTTACGAGGGTATTGCTATTTACAAATATATTATCAATCGGAGATTCTGTTATTCGATTGCCATAGCTGCAGACCCGAGTGGGTTTGGTAATAGGATGACTAAGACAGAAAGAATTCATTAAATTTAAAAATTTATGAGAGATTGCTTCAGATTGCAAATTGATGTTGAAGTCACCCGCAACTATGGCATTCGATTTATGAAAGTTGCATAACATGTTATCTAAGTGAATTAAAAAACTATTGATATTAGTATTGGGTGGTCTATATATTGCATGGACAGAATATACATTACTTTTATCTTTTATATTCACAATCAGGTTTTCATTGTCACTATTACATAGAGAAAATACTTCGTTCGAGTCGTAAGTTTGATGCACATACACAGAGATACCCCCACCAATCTGACCAATTTAGGGTTATGACATTTTTATAACCTCATGTTCCTGTATCATAAATCGATGAACGTTTGCCCCCTGACAATGAAAATAACAGTTTTTTCGATATATTTTGAAAAAACTTCACCCCAAAATAAAAAAGAAAAAATTAACAAAATAATAAATATTGGTTGCTCCTTGGTATAGCTATTGCAGATGGGTCTCTGTTCCAGTGATTTTCCAGAGTATTTAGTGCTTTTCGGTATTGTTGCAAGATATTGGACAATTTATGATAATCATCAGGTAACCAATCTAGAATGGTGCAATGCAGCTGTCTCGAATATACTAATATACTATATTTGCTTTCGGGGTGACATTTTATTTTAATTCTGAAGAATTAGGCCCTTTTTTATTGTTTTCAAGCAAAAGTTCATCGATTGATGATACAGGAAACAATATTTATGACAAAACATTAAAAATTCATAACCCTACTGACCATCTCTTACGGTATGATAAGCAACGTAATTATCTAAATTATATAGGTTTTTAATACTACTATTTAACCAGGTTTCCGTAAGAATTATAGCACTAAATTTGACTGATCTAATAAAATACAATGGATTTCACTGGGGAACAAATTTCAACTTTTTGTCTATTGAATTAGATTTGACAGTTAGTTCTAGGTAATTTGGGTGCGCTGAGCACGAATCTTTACTCGGTTTTGCTCTATCAGGTCCTGATTTTGCTCAACACCCCTCCTCTTTCGTCGTATTCATAAAAAGGTTTTTTTCTCAATACTCGCTGTCTTTTTGCAGTTACACATTATGCAACTAGGTTTTTATCTAGGTATTTGTACCTATTGTTATGGTATTGTTGTATTATGTATATTTTTATATGTAACACCCTAAAAATATTTTTAATTTTGTCATTTTTAACCCATTTTAATATTAGTAAATTAAGCTAAAAATATCATAGAATTCTAAAATTTTCTCGAGCGTTCCTGTTCTCTGTAGAGTATTCTAGAGGGACAACTAAAATATATAAAAGCGACTCGTTTCCAGAGTTAATCAGTCAATTCAATCAGTCAGTCAGTCAGTTGAGTTAGTTAATTAAGTTTGGGCATTAACATAATTTTGAATTGGCATATGATTTAGTGAGTAATTTTGTCATCGTGATTTAATATAGTTGATTTAATTAGACGTAATTTATATTGTACCTACTCATCCGTGTTTCTAGTTTAATTTCATAGATTGTAAGTACCTATTTCATAATAAGTACCTATTTAAACTAATTTTTGTGCTTATATTTCAGATTTTCTTAAATTTATATGAATTAAGGGCTTTAAATACCTTTACAAATTGGCAGAACAATCAAGCAATATGTCATCAAGCACTAGAAAGTTCAAATGCAAAAACAACCCTGATTCCTTCTGTTATATATGTGGAAATTTTACACTTCCACATCAACGAGCAAATATAACTGACTTCGTAAAAAGAGCTTACTTAGCTTATTTTGGCATAAAACTGGGGGACCAAGATAAATCGTGGGCTCCACATAAAGCCTGCACTATATGCATTGAAAGACTGCGACATTGGACGAAGGGTTCGGATTCAAAAATACCTTTTGGAGTTCCGATGGTAAGTTTATGATTTCATAAAACTACGTAATTTAATCACTAGTATACTGTAACTTACCTAAATGTAATTGTAACTTAGGTACATAAACAAAAATTTACAGAAAATGTTTATAAGAATCTCAAATATTGCATAAGGTTGAAACACATAGAAATGTTAAATGTTTGGGTGATAACTTTTGATAAAATTCATAAAAACAAGTCTCTCGTCGCTTTTGTTAACGCTTTACAATTTTTTTTCCATATCAGGTGTGGCGGGAGCCTACTAACCACGAGACCGATTGCTACCTTTGCTTTGTCAAGACTTCGGGCTTCACTAAGAAAAATAAACATTGTATCGAGTACCCAAATTTCGACACCGCGATACGACCTGTGCTACATTCAAATGAGATCCCCATTCCAAAATTTAAGGGTCTGCCAACTCAAGAATTAGTTGAAGATGTTCCTGAAAATATTGTTATGCACTTTGAGGAGTCAGACACCGATTTTGACCCCAGCGTATTTGAAAGTCAAAACGATCCGCAAAAGTTTAACCAGGCCGAGTTGAATGATCTTGTAAGGGATCTAAATTTGCCAAAAAAGGCTGCGGAAATTTTAGCTTCAAGACTTAAAGAGAAAAACTTGCTTACTTCAAACACATACATTTCATTTTACAGAAGAGAAGAAGAACTTGTTAAATATTTTAGAACAGAGGATAGTTTAGTATATTGCTGCGACATAGTTGGTTTGTTGAAGAAGATGGGGGTTGAGTCTTACGATGCAAATGATTGGCGCTTGTTTTTAGACAGTTCGAAAAGAAGTCTAAGTGTTGTTGCATAATGGCAATCTATACGGCGATACCGATTGTGTACTAAACAAAATTAAAAGAAAAGTATGAACATATAGAAAAGGTTTTAAATCTTATCACATATAGGGAGCAAGTGGATCATATGTGTTGACTTAAAAATGGTTAATTTTCTGCTAGAGGGTATACTAAATATCCCTGCTTCCTTTGCTTATGGGACAGCAGAGCCAAGGAAGAACATTATTTCAAACAAATCTGGCCAGCACGAACATCACTTACTGTCGGAGAAAAAAACGTAATTAATCCACCTTTAGTGAGCAGAGATAAAATCATATTTCCTCCTCTGCATATAAAACTAGGCCTCATTAAACAATATGTAAAAGCTTTAGATACGAACGGCGAGTGTTTCAAATACATAACTCAAAATTTCCAAGTTTAAGTTATGAAAAAATCAAGGCGGGAATTTTCGACGGTCCACAAATAAGAACAATGATTAAAGACAGCAATTTTCCTAATGTCATGAATGAACGCGAAAAAAATGGCTGGTTCTCATTCGTGGACTTGATAGAAAACTTTTTAGGCAATTATAGGGCAGATAACTACGAAGAAATCGTAAAAAAACTTTTAAGGGACTACAAAGAGTTAGGTTGCAATATGAGCATAAAAATGCATTTTTTGAATAGCCATCTTGACCAATTTCCAAGTAATTTAGGTGATGTAAGTGACGAACAAGGGGAGAGATTCCACCAAGATATAAAAATTATGGAGGAACGGTACCAAGGCCGCTGGGATTCCCACATGATGGCTGATTACTGCTGGTGCTTGAAAAGAGACCTGCCATCAACAAGCAAATACGCTAGAAAGTCTTACAAAAGAAAATTTTTGCCCAGTGAAAGCTTCATATCTGTTTGTTTTTTTATTTTAAGTCATTTCTATCGTTATAATGTAATTTTACTGTAGTTTGAACTGCTTGTATTCATGAAACTTGAAAAAAAAATTTAACACGACTTAATTTTTTAGTCCTAATTTGAAAAATCTGGAAAATGGCACATAGGCTGTCGACAAGAATCAGGACCTGATAGAGCCAAACCGAGTTGAAATTCGTATTCAGCGCACTCAAATTACCTAGAATCAAGTGTCAGATATCATTCAATAAAATACGTGTTGCCCAGTGTTTTACATTCGCTCGTTGGTGGTTTGTTTTAACAATTTTTTTTTAGTTCTGTGCCCTTTTTTTCTTTGGACCACCTTACTGAAATGCCTAGATCCGCCCTTGCAGGTGGTTAAATAATCACACACTATATAATATATACACACACACACGAGTATGATAAATTAAATTAATTAACCTTTATTATTAATTATTATTAATAAAATAAATACAATTTTACAGTTTGGTTTAACATAAATAATTGTGAAATTTAACTATTTATTCTATTTAATTTGGTCCTTAAGCTTTAGGCTTTACTGGGCTCTTAATTAAAAATAAGTTATCTTTAATAATAATAATAATAATAATGCGGGGGTACTTCAATAACTATCCGCACTTTTTATTTTAGTGATAATATCGTATATATAATATATTCTCGTAATAACGAGCCAAACTGATATATATAGGCTTATTTAGGCTAGCAACAGTATAGGCTTATTTAGGCTACTCGTAGGCTAGGGTTGCCAGACGTCCTTTATTTCGATATCTTGTCCTTGTCCTTTATTGAAGCGTCAAAGGACGGCATATGTCCTTTATTTCTATTTTTATGTCTATTTCAAAATCATAAATAATAAATCCTTTAAGAAATTTATTATAATTACATAGGTATTTTTTTGCGTTTTGTTCCTTGACAGAGTAGGTAACCATTATCATTGAATCGTTAAGGCTTAATAAGTTAATAACAGTGTAGGCTCATTGATTTCTATGTAGCCGCAATAGATAATTCTGTAAGCTCTACTGCAATAAGCGGAGTGCCCCCACAAATGTGTATGACAACTTATTTTTCCATACGCTGCGTCGCTGAAAGATACAGTAGTGGTACTGCTCTCGTCTATATTCAAGAACATTTTAAATATAGTAAAAATCAAAGATGTTGAAATAAATATTTATCCTATAACATTTAAATTTTTTTTGAGGAGCATCTCTCTCTCTCTCTCTCTCTCTCTCTCTCTCTCTCTCTCTATATATATATATATATATATATATATATATATATATATATATACAGTATATATATGAGAATCTGGGAGTGGCAGCTTGAAAACGTTTTGAGTGTCCTTTAATCCGGTCATCAAAATCTGGCAACCCTACTCGTAGCTGTCACATATCGTACGAGTAGTGAGCATGGCCGTGCCGCTTTCAATTTGTACTCTGGAAGAACAGATATCCCTGGTTCATTTTTTGTGGGCAGAAGGTGTGAAAGGAGCTGAAATTCACGCGTTTATGTGCTCAGTTTAGGAATAATGGGTTACCACGGCGAAGTGTGTACGAGTGGATTCAAATGTTCAAGGAAGGTCGGAGATGTGTGACAGATGCTCAGCGCTCAGGACGACCGTCAACATCAACCAGTGGTGACAAGCAGGAAGAAGCCAGAGCCATGATTTTCGATGACAGAAGATTAACAATAAAAGAAATTGCATCTTCATTAGACATCAGTCAAGGGTCAGCCTATTCGATAGTTCATGACATTCTTGGCTTTCACATGGTTTGTGCAAGATGGGTGCCAAAATAGTTGACAGAAGAGGACAAGCGTAATCGTATGGACATCTGCTCTCGTCTTTTGGCGCGGTATCATAATGAAGGTGAAAACTTTTTGGAGCGTATTATCACTGGCGATGAAACCTGGATCCATCACTATGAACCAGAAAGCAAACGACAGAGCATGCAATGGAAGCATCCAACATCTCCCGTTGCAAGGAAGTTCAAAGCGCAGCCGTCAGCAGGTAAAGTTATGCTAACACTGTTTTGGGATACACGAGCCCCTATCCTTGAACATTATCTAGAGCGTGGAACTACAGTAACAAGTGCATCGTATTCTATGCTTCGGAATGACATGCAAGCAATTCGCACAAAACGGAGAGGGAGATTGTCGGAAGGTGTTATTCTGTTACACGACAATGCGCGCCCTCATACCGCTGCACAGACTAGAAAACGCCTTCAAGAACTTGAATTTGAAGTTCTCGACCATTCACCCTACAGTCCAGACCTGGCAACTTCGGATTTTTGCCTGTTTGGACCACTAAAAGACGCTTTGAGAGGTCAGCGATTACAAGGCGATGATGACCTGAAGGAGGCGGTGCATGACTGGCTACGCACACAGCCAAAAACATTCTTTTGTGATGGCATTAGGAAGCTTGTAGATCGCTGGACTAAGTGTATTGAGAAACAGGGAGACTATGTTGAGAAGTGATGTGTTTATAATCTATCAGATGTGAAAATAAAATTGTGAAAACAAAAAGTGCGGATACGTATTGAATTACCCTCGTATATATTTTAACTGCAAACAACACACAGTATAATTAATGTAAAGAACGACGCTTGTGTAGAAGAGCGTTCCGCACAAGATGAGGAGGGAGGTACCTCATTTTTCATTTGCTCGTTCTCCCTCATCTTGTGCGGAACGCTCTTCTACACAAGCGTCGTTCTTTACACACACACACACACACATATATATATATATATATATATATATATATATATATATATATATATATATATACACACACACACACACAGTGCGTTCGAAAAGTCTCCGCAGTGCTATGTTAAACGCATAGGAAATTGGAAAACTACAATGTTTTCATTCAACCATGATTTAGTGATTTTATTACATAACCTTTTGATGTTACAGCATGTGTTGAAAGTGTTTTCCACCATTTTGCAGGCACAGAGCAACTCGTCTACACTTGTTGTCAAACACTTTTTTTAAAGTGTTGGTTGACTGCGGAGAGACTTTTCGAACGCACTGTATATATGTAAAATGTGTATATATATATATATATATATATATATATATATATATATATATATTAGGGGGGTCGAAATTTTGTATTCTTTTTCTACACACTGCTCGGAGTTTCCTTTGGGCCCCTAAACAACATACTATAATTACACCGCTATGCGCCCCCACTACCCGTTGCATATGACCCCCCCTTTTTTTAAATTGAAATGAAATTGAAACCAATTCTTTGAATAAAAAAACTGATAAATGACAAATATTAAAGTAAATAATAATATAAGTAAAGTTAAAGTAAGTTTTATATATATATATATATATATATATATAATATATATATATAACGTAAAGAACGACGCTTGTATAGGAGAATATTCCGCGCAAGATGAGAGAGAGAGAACGAAACAAATGAAAAAATGAGGTAACCACCCGGGAATCGAACCCGGGATCTTCCGATTGCCGGTCAGATATGATAACCATTACACCATGGGCCTCACTCAATCAAATGCCGTAATTCTTCTACATACGCGCAGAAACCAATGCCCCAAAGGGGCACCTCCCGCATGCCGTACATTATATACATTTAAACTGCAAACACGCAGTATAATTAACGTAAAGAACGACGCTTGTATAGGAGAATATTCCGCGCAAGATATGAGAGAGAGAGAGAGAGAGAGAGAGAGAGAGAGAGAGAGAGAGAACGAAGCAAATGAAAAAATGAGGTAACCACCCGGGAATCGAACCCGGGATCTTCCGATTGCCGGTCAGATATGATAACCATTACACCATGGGCCTCACTCAATCAAATGCCGTAATTCTTCTACATACGCGCAGAAACCAATGCCCCAAGGGGGCACCTCCCGCATGCCGTACATTATATACATTTAAACTGCAAACAAGCAGTATAATAAGGGGGTGGGGGGATGCTGCAGGTGCAACAAGGGGTCATGAAACTTGGAGGCGGCGTTATCCCGCAAGAGAAAGACAGGAGAAGGAGAGAAAGGAAGAGAGGTGTTCACCTGGCCTTTGCCAAGTGCATACTAAGACTTCAGCCGAGTGGCCGCTGTCTTATAGACTCCTAATCAGCCAGTTGGCTTAGAAGGAGCCAAGGGGGGAGGGGTACACCTGAAGGGGGGAGAGGGGAGGGATCTTCGGGGGGAGAAGGAAGGATGACCTCCCCCCAAAGGGGTTGCCTTAGCCTAAGAGTGAAAGGATAGACGGAGGAGGACTTTGGGGGGACAAGGTGGAATGTCCTAACCCCCCAAAGGGAAACTAAGCTGTCTTAACCTAAGAAGGGAAGGAGAGAGTTCTTTATTCGGCCGAAGTTCGCATCAAACTACCAGCTCCGAAGCCAAGCGGGTCTTATATAGATGATGGTTGAGTTGCCAGATACCATTTTTTATTTTAATTGTACAGGTATACATTATTAGGGTGAGTTGCTAGATACCATTTTAATTCGTTACCAAAGCATACAGACTTAAAATCGAAATTGACAAAAAGAAAATGATTATTAATTAAATAAATAGAATTTGCCTTCTACTGCACAAAAATAATATAATACGTACAATCGTCAAAATAATAGTTCAGACGAAACACACACACACACAAATGAACAACTTTCTCCTTACCTTATATATATATATATATATATATATATATATATATATATATAATATATATAGAATCATATTAACTGTGTCCATTTAATTTTGTCATTCCTTATAATCATCATAACCGTGTCTATTTAATTTTGTCATTCCTTATATATATATAATATATATTATATAATATATATATATATATATATATAGTGATGGGACGATTAATCGGAATCGGAAGAATCGAGCATTTTTCAGGAATCGGAATCGGAATCGAGAGAATTGTACCATGATTTCCGATTCTTAAAACGATTCTTTAACTTTTAATTGAACCAGTTTTGCAATGTAAACTTTAAAATTTAAATGAAAGAGGATAACAAATTTTATTTTTATTGTATTGTAGCTATACATTAAAACATGTATATCCATGATGTGTAATCAAGAAGATTAAAATGAATTGTTACAACTTACAGTTGATTTTTATTTTTAAACTAATCTATTATAATTTATAATTTATATTACCATACTCATAATGTAAATAGTTAATCTTACCAGAGTAAAATATGACAATTTCCAGAAAAACAAGTATAGAATTATATTTAAAAATATTGAGAATCGGAATCGAGACTTTTTAGTGGTATCGGAATCGTTAAAAATTTTGGTATCGTCCCATCACTAATATATATATATATATATATATATATAAACGGATTTTCACCTTAAAGTGAAATAAAACAATATTAACAATTCACTAAACAATCAGCTTAGCAAAAGAATTCGTTCCACTAACATATTCTCAAATCTATGCACACACACACACAATTATATTAAATAATAAACAGTAAAAGAAATAAACACATTAACTGTGTCTAATTTCTTTTGGCAAACCTTTCTTGCGTTTCAAAAACGGAAAAAAAGAATATTACGCACTTTTCATATCATTTCATTTTCATGTCATTTCACTTCATTTCACTAATCTCATATCATTTCACTCATCTTCTTTACTTTCAGCTTCTCTGGAAAAAAAAAAGAAAAAATCTGAGCAGATGCGTCTCACGCTAACCACAAAATGACCACTAGCTTACCTTTTTTCCACTCAACTGGAGAAAACCTCGCTTCACTCTAAATGTTAAAAATATTATGCTTATTACTACACTGAAATACACACTTCACTCTCGAAGCGAATGTCTTCCTCGTAAATAAAAAATATTTTATATTTTATCAACTTAGTTATTTACACTAATTTGCATCTCTGTTATTGAATTAAAACACTGTCAAAATCATAATTATCAGAAATCAAGTTTTTTCAAAATTAACACACACACACACACACAGATTTTTGTCAGAGAGTGAGGATCACGCACACAGATTTTTGTCAGAGAAAGTGTGGATCACGCACACGCGCACACACAACTATATATATATATAGGGTGGTACAAATTACAGTAGTAATAATAATAATTAACTCCTTTTCGCCGAATTGCAAAAGATTAAGCTTTTCACCCCGCATTAGACCTACAGTTTAATGTGGAAACCGAATCAGAAATACATCTCGTCAGGGAATCATTGCTCACTCTTTCACATCATAAGTTCAACATTTAAAATAACAGGATCATTTGATTATTGATCCGGGAATAGTATGGCTGCAAAATGTGATATGTACAAAAACAATGTAGATTTTTCTCTTTAGTAATAATAATAACTAACTAACTCTTCGCCGAATTGTAACAATGGTTAAGCTTTTCACTCCGCCTTAGACCCACAGTTTAACGTGGAAACCGAATACTCTCTTCTTTTTTAAAAAATATAATTAAAGGAATGGATATATTTATAATTTCTTTATTATAAAATCCTCTCGATTACATTAGTGATTATTGATCCGGGAATAGTGTTGCTGCAAAACATGGTAATGCACAATGTAGATTTTTTCTATGTAGTAATAATAATAATTTACTCTTTCTCGCCGATTTGTTCCCCTCATTAGACTTACAGTTTAACGTGGATTCAGAAATACATCTCGTCAGGGAATGATTGCTCACTATTTCACATAATTTCATCAAGATAATTAAAGTTCATATACAGGACCTGCATTGTCTCTAAGATATGTGGCGCGTGGAACATGCAGTCTTCAGAAGATGTGAACATCTGCTCTGTGGATCAGTTCAAGAAAATGGATAACCCGAACCTTGCTACACACAGATTTTTGTCAGAGAAAGTGAGGATCACGCACACGCGCAGGCACACTCACACATACATATATATATATATATATATAGGGTGATATGCACAAAGACAAATTTTTCTATGTAGTAATAATAATAAACTCCCCGAATTTTCCAAAATTGCTGTGAAAGTGTAATGAAAAGAACAGCTTCAGAGTTCATTCACACCATGCGTACACTTATCTCGTGTACGCAGTGTACACCTTCCACATTGTGTCCGACACACTATTTTTCTTCTACGCTAGAGAATACACATCTGAAATCCACGGCTTGCACCGCTCAACTGAGTACGCAGGCGTAGAGATATCCCCAGGTAGTAGCAGGAGTCACTTTTTTATGCGTAAATGGCTTGTTCAGGTTGAGTTGTCAGATACCACTTTTTATTTTAATTGTTCAGGTATACATTATTATGGAGAGTTGTCAGATACCACTTTTTTATTTTAATTGTTCAGGTATACAGAGACATGTAAGAAGTAAATAGACAGCCCAGATTTTGCTGTAACAATTTGGCGTAAAAGATTCAATTCTGATCGTGTTGCTGGTTTTTTGGGCTTTTTACGTAAAGTCTTGTCTAGTATTGCCCACACGTGTTCTATGGGGTTCATGTCAGGGGACTGACTCGGCCAAGGAAGTCGTTTGATACCATTTCGCTCCTCCCATTCTTTCGTCTTTTTTGCAGTGTGGCATGGGGCTCCATCTTTCATGAACAGGCAGCTGTCTTTTTCAATTTGACCACTTGAGAATATTGACATAAGTCCTTCTTCAAGGATAGAAATGTAGGAAACGAATATTAGTCATAATGGCAAAAAAATTGGATGCATACATTTTACCAAAAAATTAAGGGTGTCTATTTACTTCTTGCCTGTCTCTGTACATTATTATGGAGAGTTGCCAGATACCACTTTTTATTTTAATTGTTCAGGTATACATTATTATGGAGTTGCCAGATACCATTTTAATTGTTCAGGTATACATTATTAGGTTGCCAGATTGTGCCATTTATTTAATTAATTCTTAAAAGATGGCTTAGCATTCCGCTAGTAGGTTTAGAAGGCGTAACCAGCCATTTGATATAATTGTTTACAACCAAAAGAATTAAGTAAAACAACATTGCATCATTCTGTTTATTATAAATATATAGAAAATAAATATACATTTGAATGATCAAATAAAAATAATAATAGTTTAAGAAATATGAACGAGGAATATGCATATAATCAAAAAATATATCCGCCAATATAACAGTACAGGAGAAATATATATATATATATATATATATATATATATATATACAGGGTGGGCCGTAAGTTTCCATACATAGGAAAAATAAACATTTTGTTATGGACAACCATTTTTATTTATATAATATGCTCTACATGGTTGCCATTGTTTTGAAAACACATTTCAATACGTGTTCCCCACTGTTGATGAACACGCATTAGCACAGTTGACGTTATGCTTGTAATGGCGTTGGTGATACGTTCCTTTAGATGATTTATGTCTCGTATCTTTTCCTGATACACCATGGCCTTCAAGTGCCCCCAAAGATAGAAATCAAGGGGGGTGAGATCTGGGGATCTGGGAGGCCACTCCACAGGACCACGCCGACCAATCCAAGCATCCGGAAACTGCTGATCCAAATACCGACGCACGTGAAGACCATAATGAGGTGGAGCTCCATCTTGCTGGAAGTAAACTGGGAAGTTACCTTCCTCGTTTAGCAGGGATGGGAAAATCTCTTCTTGCAACATGTTAAGATACCTTTCGGCATTAAGATTTCCACTGACAAAAATTGGTCCAATAATTCTGTCACCCCATATCCCGGCCCACACCATCACTTTACCGGCACCTTGCATCTTCGTCGGACTCAGCCAGTTAGGGTTAGCATTACTCCAATAACGTATGTTTTGCCGATTAACCTCTCCATTGACGTAAAAATTTGCTTCATCAGTAAACAAGATCTTACGTCAAACGCATATTCTTAGGGTATCTGAAACATAAAAACAAACGTTTAATTTTTCCTATGTATGGAATCTTACGGCCCACCCTGTATATATATATATATATATATATATATATATATATACCCAATTATGGAGATATATAGAAAATAAATATACATTGGAATGATCAAAAAACAAAACTAAGAAATAATATAAACATCAACATAGCAGAAATATATACACACAACTAAATAAATAAATACATACACTATCTTCTACCGCGCAACATAAGAAATAATATAGCCATCAATATAGCAGAAATATATACACACACACACAAATCCAATGCTGTTTTAAAAGAGGCAAAGGAGGGGGGAATAGGAAGTTTTTCGGTATCCACCACATCTTGACACTTTGCTGAATACCATTTCATAAACGTTGAACAAGCAGTATTAAAGGTAGCCATTTTCTTCTACGCGGGTGAATACACGTCTGAGCTCAAGGGCTTACTGCAATCAACTGACCACGCAGGGAATCCCAGGTAGTAGCATGACCCACGTCGCTGGTCTTCCATTGGGCGGAGCTTAGAACTTTCACTTGCACACACACACACACACACACACACACACACAAAGGAGAAAGCGAAACGCTAATTAAAACATGATTTATTTAATAAACGAAATATTCAAGTTATATATATTTACAAATACGTGTAATAAATAAGTTAACAATAGACACATCAAATATTATATTCAAGACATATATATTTACAAACACGTGTAATAAATAAGTTAACAATAGACACATCAAAGATTATATTCAAAGTGTATATATATATATATATATTTACAAATACGTGTGATAAATAAGTTAACAATTGAAATTATGTTAACACAAGAAATAACAGAAAACAAGAAAAAACAAATGCATAGATTTGATCACAAACAACAGTAACCTAATACTTTAAAGAATGCATTCTATTAAATACTTTTAGCCTATGTTCACGAATTAATACCGGTTTTAAAATAGATTCAGTTTCCTCAATTCGTCTCTGAAATCTTAATCTGTCCCGAGCGCACTCTTCCCATTGTCCCCTTCTACAGCAATCAGCAACGGGGTAAGTTAGAACGTTGTCACATAATTTTACTTTTGGGGGGTTTGGTGCAACCTAAACGTTTCCAATTTCATCATTCCATCTTTGGTTCACGAATTTTAACTCTTCTACAATTTTGTCAACGCTGCGTCTATCATCACTTCCAAAGTCACTTTCATCAGTGCAAACAATGTTATGATTAGTCTCAGGATTTTTGAGGCAACTTTTTCTTTGTGCTGACAATGAACTGGATTTAATTGATAATGGTACACGGATCTGTTCCGATACTTCTGAATTATTCATATTTGATGGTTATATACGACTATCAAATAAAACGGTAAATGAAGCATTGACGCTAATTCTATTTATTTGCTAAAGGAGGCCATACTATTATATATATATATCATCCGTGATGTCGATGATGGGGTGTTGTACCTCATCGTCATTCATATAAATATATAATTAGTTTATATAATATGCAACCTTAAATACAATTTCTTTTATCACGTAGTGAGTTACACTGTGCATGAATGAGTACGTACAAACTAGATTAATAAAAACGTTTTTACTAAGAATATATATATACTGGTCAAAAAAAGAAACGCAATTTTTGAGATTTATTAATAAACATTAGGACTCAGTATATAGTAAATGATTCTTTAACATAACAAACAGTCAATAACGCGTATGGCCACCCCTAGCCACAATGCAGGCTTGGAGTCTGGCCCTCATCGACCTCAACAGTCTCTGCAGGAAAGCAACAGGGATGGCCCTCCACACTTCAATAATTGCATTGGTCAGTTCCCTGATGTTCTGCGGCTGATGCTGACATCTGCGAACTCGCCGTTCAAGTTCATCCCATGCGTGCTCTATCGGTGACATGTCTGGGCTGAAGGCTGGCCATGGTAAGGTCTGCACCTGTTGTCCCTGCAGGTACGCCTGCACTATCCTGGCTGCATGAGGTCTGGCATTGTCCTGTTGCAGGAGCACCAATTCTGGATGTTGCCTCATGAATGGAAGAACATGTGGGTGAAGAATCTCATCCCTGTAGCGCTGGGCAGTCAGAGCGCCATCAACAACCACCAGCTCAGTTCTTGAAGCAAAGGCAATTCCTGCCCAAACCATGACACTTGGTCCTCCCCATCTGTCATGCTCCACTACTGCAGCATCTGAGTATCGCTCCCCTGGTCGTCTGTATACCCTGACACGGCCATCAGAATTGGACAGTCTGAAGCGAGACTCGTCAGAAAAGAGGACTTGGTTCCACATTCTTTGTGTCCAGTCACGGTGCGGATAGGCCCATTGCAGGCGTCGTTGCCTTCTTGCATCAGTGAGAAAAGGACCTCTGTAAGGCCTGCGGGATCGGAGTCCTGCATTACGGAGTCGGTTTCTGACGGTCTGGTCACTAATTCTGTTGTTGTGGATACCAGGTGTCTCTCTGGCTGTCTGATGAGCATTCCGCTGCCGATGACGCAGGTGCTGCAGTACAATGTGGCGATCCTGGCGTTGGGTTGTCACACGAGGTCGCCCACGTCTTGGCAGGTCCTGAACACTTCCTGTGGCATTGTACCGTCTAACAAGCCTAGAGATTGTGCTGGGATGCACATGCATTCGTTGTGCAACTTGGACAGCAGACATGCCTGCATCCAACATGCCCAAGGCACGACCTCTGTTGACCTCTGAGAGTCGTGGCATGCCTCAATCGCGGGAAAAAGTTTGGTTTTCTCAACGGGCAGTGTGTATTCTGTGAAGTCAAAGAAAAAATGCATGCCTTCATAAAGAATACATTCAATTTAATCTCTGTTTATTGTTTGTAACAAAATGGCGTCTTAGCCGGGATTAGTCGTTTAAAAACATGCACTAAGTGGCTTTAAAAGATTTGAACAAACATTTAACCATAATCTTGAAACTGTGATAATACGACTAACAACTTAAATTTTACACCAGATGCAAGCTAATTGCGTTTCTTTTTTTGACCAGTATATATATGTATATATTTCTCCTGTACTGTTATATTGACGGATATATTTTTTGATTATATGTATATTCCTCGTTCATATTTCTTAAACTATTATTATTTTTAATTCTGTTTATGTAAATAGAATTCTTTAAATTCTTTTCATACGTTACAGGAAGTAAAATGATATGTCTGTCCAATTAAGGAGCTTTCAAATGTGGTGTTTTGTTACATGAAGACTTACGAGCAATTAATCAATATTGAAAGAAATTGTATTTAATGGTGACATCACGTTTTGATTAAAATAATTGTTTATGTTCGCAGAAATATTGATATTATTGGTTAGAATGTTTTTCTGTTATTTGTATTTATACATTTTACCCCATTTTTCTTCAAAAATATAATTTGACTCGTGAAACCTGCACTTGAACATTGTTTGGTAACATTGTGCCCTTCTCTTACGGTATATCTCTGTATAATGGCTCTTGGAAAGGAAATATCATACGAAAATAGACAAGATTAATTAATACTTTCTTGATGAAGAACTACAGAGACAAATAGCCAATAAAGTGGGAGTTTCATTCTCCACGGTAAGCAAAACCCTCTCTCGTCATTCGCCAAATGGGTGTGTAATGAACAAAGTAGGCCGACGGCGAAAAAGGAAGACTTCAGAAAAGAAGACAAATACATGATTTTATTGAGCAAATGTAACAGAATGATTAGCGTTCGAATAGCTGCTGAAGTCAATGCATCACGCAATAGCAGCATTTCTACTTTAAGAGCGAAGAGACGTTTGAGGGAGGTTAGTTTAATAGGCCGGGTTGTTACCAAAAAGCCGCTTTTGCAACGAAGAAATAGAGCCAAACGTTTGAAATTGGCATAAAATCACAAAAAATGGTCGCTCCAAGACTGGCAAAAGCGGCTTTCTAATAGCAACCCGGCTCATTAGACTAACATCTCTCGGACATCTCTTCGCTGTTGAAGTAGAAATGCTGCTGTTGCATGACGCATTCATTTCAGCAATTATTCGAACGCTAATATTCTTTGTTGAATTTGTTCAATAAAATCATGTATCTGTCTTCTTTTCCGAGGTCTTCCTTTTTCGCCGTCGGCCTACTTTGTTCATTACACGCCCATTTGGCGAATGACGAGTGAGTTTTGCTCACCCTGGAAAATGAAACTCCCACTTTATTGGCTATTTGTCTCTGTAGTTCTTCATCAAGAAAGTATTAATTAACCTTGAGTCTATTTTCGTATGATATTTCCTTTCCAAGAGCCATTATACAGATATATATACCGTAAGAGAATGGCACAATGTTACCAAACAATGTTCAGGTGCAGGTTTCACGAGTCAAATTATATTTTTGAAGGAAAATGGGGTAAAATGTATAAATACAAAACAGAAAAACATTCTAACCAATAATATTAATATTTCTGCGAACATAAACAATTATTTTAATCAAAACGTGGTCACCATTAAATACAATTTCTTTCAATATTGATTAATTGCTCGTTAGTCTTCATGTAACAAAACACCACATTTGAAAACTCCTTAATTGGACAGACATATCATTTTACTTCCTGTAACGTATGAAAAGAATTTAAAGAATTCTATTTACATAAACAGAATTAAAAATAATAATAGTTTAAGAAATATGAACGAGGAATATGCATATAATCAAAAAATATATCCGTCAATATAACAGTACAGGAGAAATATACACATATATATATTCTTAGTAAAAACGTTTTTATTAATCTAGTTTGTACGTACTCATTCATGCACAGTGTAACTCACTACGTGATAAAAGAAATTGTATTTAATGTTGCGTATTATATAAACTAATTATATATTTATATGAATGACGATGAGGTACAACACCCCATCATCGACATCACGGATGATATATATATATAATAGTATGGCCTCCTTTAGCAAATAAATAGAATTAGCGTCAACTGCTTCATTTGCCGTTTTATTTGAGTCGTATATTCTCTCGTATATAACCATCAAATATGAATTCAGAAGTATCGGAACAGATCCGTGTACCATCATCAATTAAATCCAGTTCATTGTCAGCACAAAGAAAAAGTTGCCTCAAAAATCCTGAGACTAATAACATTGTTTGCAGTGATGAAAGTGACTTTGGAAATGATTATAGACGCAGCGTTGACAAAACTGTAGAAGAGTTAAAATTCGTGAACCAAAGATGGAATGATGAAATTGGAAACGTTTGGGTTGCACCAAACCCCCCAAAAGTAAAATTCTGTGACAACGTTCTAACTTACCCCGTTGCTGATTGCTGTAGAAGGGGACAATGGGAAGAGTGCGCTCGGAACAGATTAAGATTTCAGAGACGAATTGAGGAAACAATATTTTAAAACCGGTATTAATTCGTGAACATAGGCTAAAAGTATTTAATAGAATGCACTCTTTAAAGTATTAGGTTACTGTTGTTTGTGATCACCAAATCTATGCATTTGTTTTTTCTTGTTTTCTGTTATTTCTTGTTAACATAATTTCAATTGTTAACTTATTTATCACACGTGTTTGTAAATATATATGTCTTGAATATAATATTTGATGTGTCTATTGTTAACTTATTTATTACACGTGTTTGTAAATATATGTCTATTGTTAACTTATTTATCACACGTATTTGTAAATATATATAACTTGAATATTTCGTTTATTAAATAAATCATGTTTTAATGAGCGTTTCGCTTTCTCCTTTGTGTGTGTGTGTGTGTGTGTGCGCGCGCGCGCGCACCGGTGAAAGTTCTAAGCTCCGCCCACTGGAAGACCAGCAACGTGGGTCATGCTACTACCTGGGATTCCCTGCGTGGTCAGTTGATTGCAGTAAGCCCTTGAGCTCAGACGTGTATTCACCCGAGTAGAAGAAAATGGCTACCTTTAATATTGCTTGTTCAACGTTTATGAAATGGTATTCAGCAGTGTCAAGATGTGGTGGATACCGAAAAACTTCCTATTCCCCCCTCCTTTGCCTCTTTTAAAACAGCATTGGATCGTGCGAAGGAGCAAGATGTACAAATACTCTATGGTTATTCTGGTGAGAACGTTGTAGGCTTTCGTTGCACAGACGATGTATTGAAGTATGCTGTAGAGCTAAGCTTTATAAAGTCTCACATATACCGTGAAGTAAAAGAAGCAACGCGTGCAGAAGAGAAGCAGCAGATATGGATAGTGAGTCTTGTGGATGAGTGGTGTGACAAGCGGTATTATATCATGTTACACCATACCGAGCACTCTTACACTTCGGTTGAAGATGTAAATGTCGTCATCATGGACAATCTTAAGTATTTTTATCACTATATTAATGTGTATCATGATGAGGTTCGTAGTGAGGTTGTGGCTAGTACCCTGCGTGAGTTTTTAGCAGACTTTAGAGATAAGTATCGTCTGTCAAATAAAAAGGAAAAATATGGTCATATGTTTCTCTCAAATAGTGCACCGGAGTGTGAAGACGTTTAGTTTGTGGAAATGGTGGTAAAACAATAAAACCGTTATAAAATGTGCCTAGTTCATGAAATTTATCGTGACGGGAACTGTCTGGTGCGTATTCAGGGAGTGTTAAAACATTAAAACCGAAATTTATATAACGAGCAGTTGTCGTAACGAATTAGAAGATTATTTCAATTGCCGCTATGTTGAGTGAAGATGAGTTCACGATTGAAAAGCTCGGGTCGGTAGAAATAAACCCTCGATTGGAAAGGCGTTTATAAACTTGTTTAATAATGTGGCTAACGATGAACTCTCTCTGCGTGCTTTTGATTGTATTCTAGACGTATTTAAAGATAACTTACCAACCGGTTGTAAAGTGGGAAGAAAAATAGTACTGAACGATATGAAAGCCCTTCATATCGAGTACAGGTTTCCCTATACTTTAAGCGGTGAAATATTATTAAACCGCGTATACTGCGTAATGCATAGCAATAATGATGTAATTGTAGACTCGATTAAGTGCGAGTTTAGTATTTTGAAAAAAAAAAGTGAAATGTATTTATATATATTTAACACATTTGTGTGTGTGTGTGTGTGTGTGTGTGTGTGTATTTCTGCTATATTGATGGCTATATTATTTCTTATGTTGCGCGGTAGAAGATAAAGTGTATGTATTTATTTATTTAGTTGTGTGTATATATTTCTGCTATGTTGATGGTTATATTATTTCTTAGTTTTGTTTTTTGATCATTCCAATGTATATTTATTTTCTATATATCTCCATAATTGGGTGTATATATATATATAATATATATATATATATATATTTCTCCTGTACTGTTATATTGGCGGATATATTTTTTGATTATATGCATATTCCTCGTTCATATTTCTTAAACTATTATTATTTTTATTTGATCATTCAAATGTATATTTATTTTCTATATATTTATAATAAACAGAATGATGCAATGTTGTTTTACTTAATTCTTTTGGATGTAAACAATTATATCAAATGGCTGGTTACGCCTTCTAAACCTACTAGCGGAATTCTAAGCCAACTTTTAAGAATTAATTAAATAAATGGCACAATCTGGCAACCTAATAATGTATACCTGAACAATTAAAATGGTATCTGGCAACTCTCCATAATAATGTATACCTGAACAATTAAAATAAAAAGTGGTATCTGGCAACTCAATAATAATGTATACCTGAACAATTAAAATAAAAAGTGGTATCTGACAACTCAACCTGAACAAGCCATTTACGCATAAAAAAGTGACTCCTGCTACTACCTGGGGATATCTCTACGCCTGCGTACTCAGTTGAGCGGTGCAAGCCGTGGATTTCAGATGTGTATTCTCTAGCGTAGAAGAAAAATAGTGTCGGACACAATGTGGAAGGTGTACACTGCGTACACGAGATAAGTGTACGCATGGTGTGAATGAACTCTGAAGCTATTCTTTTTCATTACACTTTCACAGCAATTTTGGAAAATTCGGGGTTAATTATTATTACTACATAGAAAAATTTGTCTTTGTGCATATCACCCTATATATATATATAGTGTGTGTGAGTGTGTCTGCGCGTGTGCGTGATCCTCACTTTCTCTGACAAAAATCTGTGTGTGTGTGTGTGTGTGGGGCAAGGTTCGGGTTATCCATTTTCTTGAACTGATCCACAGAGCAGATGTTCACATCTTCTGAAGACTGCATGTTCCACGCGCCACATATCTTATAGACCCACGCTTCTCAAAGTAGGGGTCGCGTAAATATTATTGGGGGTCGCAGAAACATATTGTTTTTATGACTGAGTGAAGGGTCGCGAAAAAATTTGTCTGATCCAAAGGGGTCGCAAGTGAAAAAAGTTTGAGAAGCCCTGTTATAGACAAAGCAGGTCCTGTATATGAGCTTTAATTATCTCGATAAAATTATGATGTGAAATAGTGAGCAATCATTCCCTGACGAGATGTATTTCTGAATCCACGTTAAACTGTATGTCTAATGAGGGGAACAAATCGGCGAGAGAGTTAATTATTATTATTACTACATAGAAAAAAATCTACATTGTTCATTACCATGTTTTGCAGCAACATTATTCCCGGATCAATAATCACTAATGTAATCGAGAGGATTTTATAATAAAGAAATTATAAATATATCCATTCCTTTAATTATATTTCTTAAAAAAGAAAAGAGTATTCGGTTTCCACGTTAAACTGTGTCTAAGGCGGAGTGAAAAGCTTAACCATTGTTACAATTCGGCGAAGAGTTAGTTATTATTATTATTATTACTAAAGAGAAAAATCTACCTTGTTTTTGTACGTATCACATTTTGCAACCATACTATTCCCGGATCAATAATTCACTAGGCAACAAAGATTTTGTTACAGAAGACCAAATAGGTGCTCCTAGCTAATTTCGGTATGCTGATTTCAAATCTATAATTAGATTTTTTCTATCACGTCTAGATTTTGTGTAAAATGCAAATCACTTTTAGTAAAATTTTCTACCACGTCCAGATTTTGGTTTTAATCGGCTTAATGCCAGTAATATGAAACTTGCTTTTCAAGGTTAAAGCAATTTTTTTTGCCAACTATATACAAATTCGAACAATTTTGATAAATAAAATTTATCCCGAGTTGGCAACACTGAGTCAAGAGCATAGTAACGGGCAACGGCCCAACGGTCAGTCAAGCAGAACGGTTGTTGAAGCTCTCTGCTGATGAGCAAGTGACAGGTTGTGGTGACTTGTGTGTTTTTATAGCATTTGTTTTGTACTACGGTGTGTATTTCTTTTTATTTTGCACATCGTAATAATTACTTTCTACGTTTTTTCAGATATTGTATGGTAATTCAAAATGGCATCAAATAGACGTGCTTGTGTAAATCACCCAGACAACTTCTGCTTTGTCTGTGGACAATATACACCTAAGCCACAACGTAGAAACATAACAACAAAGATTAAACTTGCCTACAAGTGTTATTTTGACTGTAAGTTAGGAGACCAACAGAGGGACTGGGCACCACATATTTGCTGTGCACAGTGCAATGCAATGTTAATAGCTTGGATGAATGGTAAAAGAAAAGCTATGCCGTTCTCAGTCCCCATGGTTTGGCGTGAGCCGAAAAATCACTTCAATGATTGTTATTTTTGTTTGACAAAGATTGCTGGTTTCACAAAGAAAAACAAATCAAAGATCACGTACCCAAACTGCGAATCAGCAATGAAACCAGTACCACATGATGAAACAAATCCACCACCAGTTCCACCAGCAACGATAACAGACAGCAGTTCATCTGAAGATTCTGCTAGTGATATAGAAACAGGGAAAGATGGCATATATGTTCCAGATGCAAATATTTCCCCACATTTGTTAAGTCAAGCGGAGTTAAATGACTTAGTGCACGATTTGGAATTACCAAAAGAAAAGGCAGAGTTGCTTGGTTCAAGACTTCAAGAATTTAATCTTCTCCAACCAAACACCAAAGTTTCCCATTTCCGCCATCGCCATTTGCAGTTTTCATCATTTTACTTACAGGAAGAAAACGTTTGTTTCTGCCACGATATCAGTGGTCTGATGCAAGGGATTGGCTGTCGCTATGATCCAAAAGAATGGAGACTGTTCATTGACTCTAGTAAAGCTAGCCTTAAAGCTGTATTACTGCACAACGGCAATGAAAAACCTTCAATACCTGTAGCACATGCCACTGGCCTTAATGAGACTTATGAATCGATGAAACTGCTGCTAAGACTCATCAAATATAAGGACCACACATGGAATATTTGTGGCGACCTTAAAGTTGTATCATTACTTCTTGGGTTACAGTTGGGCTACACAAAGCATATGTGCTTTTTGTGTCTATGGAACAGCAGAGATGACAAGAACCACTACAAAAAACATGATTGGCCATCTAGAACTGAACATGTTGTTGGTAAATACAATGTGAAACACCCAGCACTTATTGACCCTCAGAAAGTACATCTTCCACCACTTCACATTAAACTTGGCCTTATGAAAAATTTCGTGAAGGGTATGGATCATCAAGGTAGTGGTTTCCAATATTTAAAGGATAAATTCAAAGGAATATTGACAGATGCTAAGCTAGAAGCTGGAGTTTTCACTGGACCACAGATCCGCAGTGTCATCGACTCATCGTTTCCATCTAACCTAATTGAGAATGAACTAGGAGCATGGACATCTTTCGTTGAAGTTGTCAAAAATTTTCTTGGAAACCACAAAGCTGAAAACCACCGTAAACTCGTAGAAAACATGCTTAAATCTTATGAAAAATAATAATGGGATGCAGAATGTCTTTGAAAATTCATTTTTTACATTCTCATCTTGACTTCTTCCCGGCCAACCTTGGGGCTGTAAGTGACGAGCATGGTGAGCGCTTCCACCAACAGATCTCAGTTATGGAAAACAGATACCAAGGTAATTTCAACCCAAATATGATGGGAGATTATTGTTGGTTCCTGCAGAAGGAGAGCTCGTCATCCTACAAGCGACAAAGGAAGAGGACACACCAAAGTTTCACTTAAGAACAGGAATTTGCCTTTCAGTAGTAACAACAAAATACTAACGCGCTTTGGGTGGATGGTTGGGCGCAGGGGTGGTAACTCCGCCAGCGGAATTCCGCTGTCTGTCTTAAGCCAGAATAAAGGAGGAAAGACATCCCTGTTCACTAATTATTTAAGTATGCTTAACATAAAACGTGGCACGGAAAAGTAGCTTAGACGGCTTTCGTAATAGAAGCGGGTGAGAAAAAAAAAAAAAATAGGGGTTTTCGGTTACACAAAATCTGGACGTGATAGAGAAATTTTGATATCAGATCTGAAATCAGCATCAGCGCTTTAGTAGGAATCAGTAGTTCACGTGTCTGTAACAAAAAAAAAGTTGAAATTTGTTGCCTAGTGTTATTTAAGTATGCTTAACATAAAACGTGGCACGGAAAAGTAGCTTAGACGGCTTTCGTAATAGAAGCGGGTGAGAAAAAAAATGAAAAATAGGGGTTTTCGGTTACACAAAATCTGGACGTGATAGAGAAATTTTGATATCAGATCTGAAATCAGCATCAGCGCTTTAGTAGGAATCAGTAGTTCACGTGTCTGTAACAAAAAAAAAGTTGAAATTTGTTGCCGTGATATAATCAAATGATCCTGTTATTTTAAATCCGGATCAATAATCAAATGATCCTGTTATTTTAAATGTTGAACTTATGATGTGAGTGAGCAATGATTCCCTGACGAGATGTATTTCTGATTCGGTGTTACAATTCGGCGAGGAGTTAGTTATTAATATTATTACTAAAGAGAAAAATCTACATTGTTTTTGTACATATCACATTTTGCAGCATCCTATCCCCGCATCAATAATCAAATGATCCTGTTATTTTAAATGTTGAAATTATGTGAAAGAGTGAGCAATGATTCCCTGACGAGATGTATTTCCGATCCATTAAACTGTAGGTCTAATGCGGGGTGAAAAGCTTAATCTTTTGCAATTCGGCGAAAAGGAGTTAATTATTATTATTATTACTACTGTAATTTGTACCACCCTATATATATATATATTATATATATATATATATATATATATATATAGTGTGTGTGTGTGTGTGTGTGTGCGCGCGCGCGCGTGCGTGATCCTCACTTTCTGACAAAAATCTGTGTGTGTGTGTGTGTGTTAATTTTGAAAAAACTTTGTTGATTTCTGATAATTATGATTTTGACTGTTTTAATTCAATAACAGAGATGCAAATTAGTGTAAATAACTAAGTTGATAAAATATAAAACATTTTTGTTTACGAGGAAGACATTCGCTTCGAGAGTGAAGTGTGTATTTCAGTGGAGTAGTAATAAGCATAATATTTTTAACATTTAGAGTGAAGCGAGGTTTTCTCGAGTTGAGTGGAAAAAAGGTAAGCTAGTGGTCATTTTGTGGTTAGCGTGAGACGCATCTGCTCAGATTTTTTTTTTTTCCAGAGAAGCTGAAAGTAAATGAGATGAGTGAAATGATATGAGATTAGTGAAATGAAGTGAAATGACATGAAAATGAAATGATATGAAAAGTGCGTAATATTTTTTTTTTCTGTTTTTGAAACGCAAGAAAGGTTTGCCAAAAGAAATTAGACACAGTTAATGTGTTTATTTCTTTTGCTGTTTATTATTTAATATAATTGTGTGTGTGTGTGTATAGATTTGAGAATATGTTAGTGGAACGAATTCTTTTGCTAAGCTGATTGTTTAGTGAATTGTTAATATTGCTTTAATTCACTTTAAAGTGAAAATCCGTTTATATACATATATAATATATATATATATATATATATATATATATATATATTATATTATATTTATATATATATATAAGGAATGACAAAATTAAATAGACACGGTCATTATGATTCTTTCTATAAGGAATGACAAAATTAAATAGAATTATTATTATTTTAAAGAAAAAGTTAGACTGTGATTGCAACATCTAAGTGAAACAAAATATTATATGTATTTGAAACAAAATAAAATTGCTTTACTTACATGCTATTGCTATATATAGGAAGTTGAAAGAATAATTACATTAATTTCCACACACACTCCAAACTCCTTTCTGCTTGATCGACTAGTTTTCGCTTTCTACTGCCTGTATTTCGTTGGATTTTAAATTACGAAATTACGTTGCTGACCTTTTTATTAAAATAAAAACTTTTTTTTTAATTAGGTTTTAAAATAAAAGTATCGGAACGGCGTTCCGGAGCGTTCCGTCACAAATTAAGCACTGTATATATATATATATATATATATATATATAATGCAAACCCACAAGAAAAAAGAAAAATGATTCCAAGGCCTTTCGTGTATTCAGAAGTACACCTCGTCATTCCCTGACTGCGTATTAATTAGATTTGATTTAGGTCGAGTTCAAAATTATATTAAAAACTCGCGGGGATTTACAGGTCATGACAAAATTACTAGATTTTTAAAACATCCATAAACACTTTTTGGGGGGCAGAATTTACTGAAGCTTTTTGGGGGCCATCTGTGACACCTGGCCGGTCGAAATTTTTGAGCCAGTCCACGCCGGGCTATAGACATTACCCCTATTATTATTTACTGACAACTTTCTACCCCATTTGTCACCTTAGAAACATCACCAAATTAAACTTAGCACCAACGATTTAGTCAGATATCCTTCACCATGCTTTAGTCCAGCCAAAAACTAACGAACAGAACGCGTTGCTCCGTTTATCCCTTCGTGTTGTCATTCAGTTTTCTTTTAGTGATTTTACCTTTAGTGACTTTAGACTATATACATACGGGGTGTCAGGAAATGATTGCCCCCCCTCCCCTGTAGAGCAAAAACTAGAAGAGATAGATAAAAACCGGCGAGACCACTTGAAAGAGCGTTAAAATCTGAATAAAAACCATTATATTCTATTCCTGTGATTTTAATTCTTACCATTTTTTTCCCCACAGAAACCATAGCATCATCTATTTTGAACGATTCAGAGAAAAAGCGAGTTCTTGACCGCATTCGAGCTGTCACATTTCGTGAAGCAAAGGAAGCTGGTGCAACTTTCATAACTCGACACTGGTGGCTGAGAGATTAAAAGATCAAAAGACTTGTCAAAAGGAATTGGAATAAGAATCCTGAAGATTGTGAAACAGAATTTCGAGGAGGAAGACAGGAGAAATTATCTCAAGAATCGAAAGGACATTGTGCTTGCTGCATCACGGCGCCGAAAGAAGAGCTGCTCTGAGGTAGCGAAAGAGATACTTATCCGTCGTGGTAAGATAGTCAATCGGCAACTTGTGCATCAATTCGAGTTCGCCAAGGCTTGAGTGCTGGCATGAAATAGCTAAGCCACGGAAGAGTGATCTTAATATGAAGATCGGCTATGGTTTGTGATTATCTTGAGGAATGGACGGAAAACGATTTCCTTCACTGGTTGTCAGCGATGAATCTTCGTTTATGTCTCCAGAAAAACAAATTTTCAGAATGATCGGGTTTGGGCAACAACTCCTGATGAAGTCCCAGACGACCAGAAGTATCGAGAAATAGTAAAAAATCCAGCATGTGTGGGTGTCTTCATTATGTTCTCTATTCGGAAGCTCATCTGGGTTATCAAACCAAGAGGAACCAGTTGGGATGGGCCTTATTTCGAAATGTAATTTAGCCCAAACATGTAATTCCGTTTTTGAAGACCCCGAGTGTGTTTTGGATGTTGAACAGGCAACCTTTCTTCACGACAAAGCCCCCTGTATGAAAGCACTTGCTACTCAACAACTGCTTAAGGACAACATTGATTTTTCGGAAATAATGAATGGCCTGGCAATTCTCCCGATCTTAATGTCTGTGAACATGTCGGATCCATCATGAAGGATCGGGTGGAGCCTTAATGCTGGAACAACCCATTCAGAATCGGTATTCAACAGAAATTATGACTGCAAAGATCAACGAAGTCCTTGAAGAATGAGTCATGATACGATCTCTTTGAGACACTTCTGGGATATAACCCCGTCGATTAATGGCCGTCAGAGCTGCAAATGGGGGCAACAACCCGATATTAAACAAGTGTTTTTATTCAAAATTAAACGCTTTCGCGTGGTTTTGTCTGTTTTTTTTCTATTCCTTCAGTTCTTCTGTACAGGGGGGGGGGGGGCAATCATTACCTGACACCCTTTACATACATATATATATATATATTTTTTTTTGTTTCAAAGTATGACCGCTCATGGCCACCAAAATAAAGGTGGATAGCAGAGCGAACACAGGACGAAGACTATGGAACAGTTAACGGAAATGAACAATAGACGGGGAGGAGGAGGGGAAAAAAAAAAAAATATATCAGCGGAGTCACAGCCGGTAAAGAAGTCGGGAGCGAAAGAGGAAGGAGAACAACCCGGTTATTGAAAAGTAGGGACCTTCAGATAGAATAGCGCCAAGCCTATCACAAGGCCCGACGCTCACCAAAAAGGGAAAATACTTTGCGCGCAGCGCAGAGTAAAGCGGACACTCCACCAGGAGGTGGGCAACTGTAAGTAAAACGTTACAATTGGAACATCGGGGCACCCGATCCCCGGCCATCAAATAGCGATGGGTCAGGTGGGTGTGGCCAATACGGAGGCGGGCCAAAGCCATCTCCTTATGGCGCGACAGATGGAAGGAAGAGGCCCAACATCCCAATTTGGGTTTAATCTTGCAAGTTTGTTATTGTAGCGCCATCCCAGCGACTCTGCCACCGGGAGCGCAAAAACCTACGGAAGCCAGGGATATAATCGGAAAAGGGGAGGGACACGGGTGAAACCTGTAGTCGGCACGCGGAACGGGCAGCTCGATCGGTAGCCTCATTTCGAGCCACCTTAACATGTGCAGGGACCCAGCAAAATACCACCTCCTTGTCACCAAAAGCGACAAGGATATGGAACAGTAGCTGGATTCGTCGGACCAGTGGGTGGACAGGGTCAAAACACTCCAGACCATCCAGGGCACTACGGGAATTCGAATAAATGACAAACGACCCATCCGGATGCTCCCGCACCACCTCCAGAGAGCTCAGAATGGCATAGAGTTCCGCCGTGAAAATGGAAGCCTCATCAGGGAGACGGGTACATCGGGGAGCAAGGGCAGACGACTGGGGAACAGCCGCGGCCCCAACGCCCCCGGACGACCTCGAGTCATCTGTGAAGACCGCAACACGCTGCATGCTGAAGGAACAGAGACCGAAGCAAGGCAGAGTCAGAATCGGCCCTGCGAACGGGGCGCAACGCCCTACAGCACGCAACAGGGGTGCTCTCCCAAGGTGCAACACCCCTGAAAGAGACCGGTATAACGGATGGAGGAGGAGTGCCCATACCATCGAGGAGGGAGGTCACCGTGTCGGTGAAATACCAACCCCCATCCCGGCAGAACGCCCTCTCAACCACCTGGAACAGAGGAGAGTTGGGAAGACGGAGAATCCGGAGATAGTGCTTAGCAATGAGGAACGACCTCCGATCCTCCAAGGGAGGGATGTCGCACTCAACCTGCAGACTATCAACCGGAGAGGAGCGGAAGGCGCCAGATGACATGCGCAGTCCTCTAGAGAGGACCGGATCCAGTATCCGAAGGGCCGTACGGGAGGCGGAGCCATACACCACACTCCCATAGTCTAATTTGACTGTACCAGGGACACGTACAAACGGAGGAGTGTCCGCCTATCCGCGCCCCATGTAGTATGCGACAGATGTCCCAGCAAATCCAGGGTACGTCTGGACTCGCGCAGCCGGCGAAGGTGGGGAACCCAGCTCAAACGGCTGTCGAAAACCATACCCAGGAAACGTACTGATGAACGAGGGCCAGAGGCTGACCCCCGAGTGTAAGATTAAAGGCCGGGACGGCGCCGGATCCCCGTCTCCTCGACGGAAGGAAGGCCACACACGAAGTCTTCGGGGAAGACAGCGTAAGGCCCACCGACGACGCCCAGCGTTCAACCCGATTGACCGCGAGTTGGACTTGCCTCTCCACGAGGGGGGGACTCGTCCCCGCGGCATAGACAGCCAGATCGTCGGCGTAGATGGAACAGCGCACCGAGGGCGGAAGGGCTCCCGGTAGCGCAGACATGACCAGATTGAAGCAGGAGACGCTCAAGACACACCCCTGGGGCACCCCCTCCTCCTGAACATACAGGTCAGATAGGGCCGCCCCATTACGGACGCGGAAAGTGCGACGGCAGAGGAAGTTACGAAGAAATGTGGGCAAAAAGCCCACAAAACCAAGAGACTTCAAACGGTCCATGACAACTCCCCGACGGGTCGTGTCATAGGCCTTTTGGACGTCGAAAAAGACGGCCAGAACAAGATTCCGGCGGGAAAAGGCCTCCCGTACATCATGCCAAGGAGGAGAAGGGGGTCCAGAGTACCCCGAAATCGACGAAAGCCATACTGGGTCGGGGGGTATAACCCAAGCGACTCCAGTGTAAAGGAAAGTCGGACGGCCACCATCTTTTGCATAAGCAGCTCGTCAAGGCAATAGGCCGATAGCCGCCACCTCCGCCGGATCCTTCCCCGGCTTAGGTATCGGGACCACAATCGCCTCCCTCCAACGGGAAGGGAACGACCCCTCAACCCACACCCGGTTGAAAAGATCCAGCAAGAAGTGTAGGGCCATCGGGTGCAGATTCCAAATAAAGTCATACGGAATGTCATCAGGGCCAGGGGCGGAAGAACGACGGGTTGCCAAGGCAGCCCGAAGTTCCCGCATCGTAAAGAGACGGTTATAGGGCTCGTTCCCAGGGGCGGGAACGTAACATCCGACAAAGGACGATCCGCAGCTGAAGGCGAACGGGAAACCGCAGCAAAAGCACCGGCCAGCCGATCGGCCACAGCAGCAGGATCCGAAAGGAAGCCGTCCCCGTCCCGAAGGACAGGGCGACTAGCAGGGACCGGCTTCCCCTCGATACTACGTACCTTCCGCCACACAGCAGCAGAAGGGGTAGACGAGGAAATGCCGGACACAAAAGCACGCCAAGAGGCCCGACGGGCCAACTTGAGAGTCCGGCGGGCGAAAGCCTTCGCCCGCCGCATCTCAATCAAGTGGTCCGCGCGCCGGGTGCGGTGGAAGCGGCGCGTTGCCCTCTTCCTCTCGCACACCGCCTGGTGACATGCTGGAGTCCACCACGGGACGCTACGCGTCCGCGGGTTACCGGAAGATCGAGGAATACAGTCCTCCGCGACGCCCATCACCACCCGCTCGAAGAACTCCAAGCTCTCATCCACAGAGCCAAAGCTCAACACCGAACGGGCAATGACGGAACGAGCTCTGAAGGATGGCCAGTCAGCCCGCGCAAGGCACCACCTCGGTCGAGACGAGACACCCGGCTGCGGTCCGACCGGCTCAAGACAGACTGGGTAATGATCACTGCCATAAGAGTCCCCCAACACCTTCCACGAAAAATCGAGTAAGGCATCGAGGGACACCAAGGAGAGATCAATACAGGTAGATGAACCCGTGGGTTCGTGGAAGTAGGTAGGTTCACCGGAATTGAGGCACGCAAAGGAAAGTTCCTCCATTAAGGAGAGCAACATACCAGCAACATTAGTCGACCGGACATCTCCCCAAGCCGGGTCGCGACTGTTAAAGTCCCCGAGGAGGAGAAACGGTCGAGGCAGTTGCAACACCAACTCGCGAACCGCGTCGCGAGAAGGAGGAATATAAATCGAGCAGGCAGTGTACTGGCGATCTAAAAAGAGCCGCACAGCCACAGCCTGCAAGGAAGTGCGAAGAGGCACACCTCGCGAGGGTAACGAATGATGCATAAATCGCCGCACCCCGCCGGCGTGTGTGCTCATCCGGGGTGCAAGGGAAACCAACATAGCCAGAGAGACGAGGGAGTCCCCGCGCAGCCAGGATAGTCTCCTGGAGACAAACACAGGAAGGCCGCTCGCTCTCCAGCAGGGAGGCAAGGTTCTCCCAGTTAGCTAAAAGCCCCCTACAGTTCCAATGCAAAATGGAACTGTAAGGGGAAGTGGCATTATAAGGCAGAGAAAACAGAGAAATAGCCACGGACCAAGCTGAGCAGCAAACTCAACGGTCCGTAACCAGGGACGGAATCGGCTTCCCCGACTCACCCCGAACGGGGGGGTAGGGCCACCGACCCCGCAGCTGCTTCACCCGTAGTAGAACGAGAGTGGAGAGTGGAACAGGGAGTTCAGAGGGGGGCTCCCCTGAGGGGGGGAGAGACGAGACGGGCCCAGCCGAAACCCCGACTCCCCACCAGAGGGGGGCCGGGGAGAACCAGATGTTCGAGGGCTCGTCACACAGACAAGTACTGACGGGGGGGGAGGAAAGGTCCACCACAGGTGGGAGAGGTAGATCCAGGAGAGAGACCCGACCACTCTCAGCAGGAGCCGAAGGGAGAGACTCCATGAAGAAGGGCCAGGCTCCTCTCGACCGGGTCCACCATGGGAACAGAGTCAGTAATCGAGGGTGTCATGGGGCGGTGTACCTCGACACCCGGACACTGGTGGGGCACCGGGAGGTGACGCCTCACCAGCCCTCCGTATAGGGGGGGGGGAGTCCCGAGCGGATCAGGAGCGGCGCGCCGCTTCCCCTCCGGTGAAGAAGGGGAAGCAGGGCGAGCAGCGGTCATGATCGGGTCTGGAGGACTCCGACTCCGACCACGGCGACGCTTCCTCCTCCCTTCGGGGCATCACCTTCCCCACCCGAGAGACGAGTAGGCAAGGATCCAGACCCCAAGGCCGGAGAGGGAGAAGGGGCACTTGTAGGCAGGGAATCAGATGGGATGTCTGAAAGTGAGGCAGAGGACAAGAAGGTCCCGCGGCGCCAGGAGGACCACCAACCCCCGGAACTTCCAGGGGAGGGCACCACTCCGGTAGACGCCGGGGTAGCACGGGAGGGGCCCGAGGACCCGCCAGGGACAAGAGCCGCAGCATAGGACAACCCCCGCCGCGGCTCCCGGTCACGGACCCTATCGCGCGCCTCCCGCGCACTAAGGAATTCGGTAGTCCTTAAGGACCGCACCTCGAATTCAAACTTGAAAACGGGGCAGGCCCGAGAGGAGGAAGGGTAGGCCCCCGAACAGTTCGAGCACTGCGGGGGCTTCGTGCACGGGGTAGGGTGCGCAGGCCCACCGCAGCGGACACAGCTTACCCTCACGGCGGCACGCAGAGCTAACATGGCCGAACTGGTTGCAGCCAAAGCAGCGAACTGGGTCAGGCATATACGGTCGCACCGAAAACTCACACGACCGGCGATCACCCACGCCCCAGAACACCTGGGCCGGAGGCACAAGGGAGTCAAAGGTCAGGAGCAGACGAGCGGACGGGGTAAGAGCACCATCCCGGCGCGACGAAAAGCGGAAGACCTTCGTTACCCCCTGGGGGGCAAGATCCTCCTGCAACTCGCCAACCGGGATTGACAGCAGACGGGAAGCGAAAATGGTGCCCTGACAGCTATTCAATTGCGGATGGGGAGTCACAGAAACTCTGCAACCCAAAACATCCTGCAACTGTAGAAGGGACTCAGTCACCCCCGAAGAACGGGACTTCAAAAGAAGAGACCCATCCTTCAGAGGGCGGATATCATAACGACAGGGAACCCCACCGTCTTAAGACGCTGAAACACCCGTTCCGAGTTGCCCGGAAGGGAGCCAGCGGAAGGGCGGAGAACAAGGAACCTGTCCACCGGACAGAAATTGACAGCAGAGGACAGGTCCATGTGTAACGGTAACCGAGAGTGGGCGAGAGAACGAGGGCCGCGAAGACCCCGCCCTACGGCCACCACGAGAGCCAGACGCCGCAGAGGACGAGAGGGGGCCATACGGCTTTAAGGTCAATCCAGCGGAGGCAGAGGCCGCTGAACGACCAAAAGTAGAAGTCTTATCCAAATCCAAGGGCGGGCCAGAGTCGTCAACAGGAGGGGATTGAAGTTTTGAAATTGAACCCATAAACAATAGCTTTACAAAAAAGACAGCCTCGGACCCAAGGCAATGCACCATCCGCCGCTGCATCCTTCAAGGCGCAGGCCCAACGTCCCGGGTAGCCCGCCCCCCAACCTGACTGTCGTTTTAAAAACAGCAGATTGGCACTACGGAGATTTGTCCGTTAAGGGCCCAGCAAAGACCCAATCCAGACGCAGCAGCGGTCCGGGCGCCCGTACCGTCCCCAGAGCACGGCTCAGCCACGGAGCGATGCCCCCCGGCGGGTGCACCCGATGACCCCAAGACTGCAAAATACAGAGGGGGGGGATACTACAATTCACAGAGGCACAAGACCGAGTCAAGACAAAAGAAATTCCGGGAGAGACGGGAAAAAAAGGGGAGCAAAAAGAAAAGGGGAAAAAAAAAAAAAAAAAAAAACAACTAGGTAACTCTTCGCCCACACCCAGCGAGGAGTTGAGGAAACCCAAACAACCCACGAGGTGTACGAGCCCCCTCGGCCCGGCAAGCCGGAGTACCTAATCGAGGGGGTATATATATATATATACACTATATGATCAAAAGTATTCGGACACCGCATGGTTTTGGGAAAAATGGTTTTATTATGGCATTTAGTAACCAGTAGGTCCACCCTTTGCTTTTATTACAGCGTCAACACGTCGAGGCATACTTTCCACCAGTTTTCGGTAAGTCTGTGCAGGAATGGCTCGCCATTCCTCTTGCAGAGCTGATGCAAGAGATGCAAGTGAAGCCGGGCGTGGTGTGCGGTTTCGTATTCGTCGCTCCAGTTCGTCCCACATGTGCTCGATTGGGTTGAGATCGGGGCTCTGAGCAGGCCAGTCTAACAAATCCACCTTATTTTCACGAAACCAGTCCTGCACACGCCTTGCAGTATGGCAGGGAGCTCGATCCTGTTGAAACAAACAATGGCCATCTCCGTAGTATTGCCAGTGTAGGGAGGGCCGAATTGTCCAGAACGTCGAGATAAACGTCAGCGTTCATGGTAGTGGGTATAACAACCAACGGGCCGAGCCCTAGCCAGGAAAAACAACCCCATACCATGATGGACCCTCCACCGAACTTCACCGTTGGACGTACACAGTCAGGAAGAAGCCATTCTCCGGGCTGTCGCCACACCCATCAGACTGGAAGAGTGAATACCGCGACTCATCGCTCCAAAGAACAGTTTTCCAGTCCTCCACGGTCCAGGAACGACGGGAGACACACCAGGCCAAACGACGCGTGGCATTAACTTTTGTAATCAGTGGCTTGTGTACAGCTGCTCTACCATAATAACCGAGTCTGTGCATCTCTCTGAGGATAGTTACAGTACTAACGGAGGTACCGGATGCTCTTCCTACCTCCTCAGCGATGGAAGCGGCAGAGGACGTGCGGGACTTCTTGACATGTTGTACCAGACTACTTCTATCACGTTCCGTCAGTTTGCGTGGTCGTCCGGAACGTTTTTTCGCGTTAGTTGCACCGTCGTGCTTCCATCTCATGATAACATCCGCTACAGTCGACTTTGGTATATCCTGTTTGGCTGCAATGTTTCGTATATAAACGTTACTTAAATAACATCCGATGACGAGTCCACGTTGGAACTCGGAGAGTTCACGTCCGCGCGGCATGGCTTCACAACAGTTACTGATAACTTAACAGAACACCTCAGCATTATAGTTTCGCCACGCTCTTTCCCAGCATACCTTTCGGCGAAGGTGATATTTGCAGAAATGCGGATTTTCCGGGGTGTCCGAATACTTTTCACCATATAGTGTGTGTGTGTATATATATATATATATATACACACACGTCACCTCAAACGAAACTGCAGAGCTTCGCCTAAGTAATATTTCTTTTCAAGCTTGTGTAGTAATGCTTAGTTAAGAATATTAATTTCTGTTTAATTAATTATTAAAATGTTTAATGTAAATCATTTACTAAAAATTGTGAAATTGTTTGAAATTGTTAAAAATGGTTAGAGTTGGCAGTCCTGAATAGAGGCCGACAAAGAGTGGGCTACCCCATAAGGGAGTCAGTCTCTTGGGTGGCGCGATACGCGTAAGGTTGGAGCCATGTGATCTTAAAATCAAATTGTTTTGTGCCCCTCTCCGACGTAATTATAATAAAATTTCATACTCGCATCCTCCTAAATTAACTAAACCATTTTCGGAATTAATAAAACGTTCACAAGTGTTAAAATATATTAATAAACCCCCCTTCCCCCTTCGTGTTGTAACGGACTTTCAGTCTTGGCTCGGCGTCGCTAACATGATTATAATTGTAAAGTAGGGTTGAAATGAGTAAAGAGAGTGTAAAGATAAATGAAATAGCGAGTAGAAAGAAGCGTAAATAATGAAGAAAGTAAATAAATAAAGACGTTCACTACATCTGGTAGAGCGGAACACTACACTTGTTTATATCGGAGGATAAGATAGGAATTTAAACGAGTACATCTAGGATATCAAAATACACATTAAATTAAGCGATGCAAGGAGGATGAGAGACTTCGACATGCAACAACATACAACTAAACTTCGTCTATATTCGTTCCCGAGATATAGGCACTTTCGGAGTGGAGGCATTAGAATGTAGGTGTTCACAGAAAAGTGTAGGCAGTGTAGTAACCCGATAAGCTATCTCCCTCGAGTTCATTCGTATTAAAAAATTGTGGTTGACATGAGAACCAAGTTAAAAAGCTATGTCAAGAGACCGGATATGAAGGATGAAGTGTAGGCAAACGAACTGACGTCACGAAGAAATTTATATTTATTTATGCTTTAGCCAAATGCTAAGTTAGTTCGTTTTTGAGGTTCGATGAGAGTGAAACAGTTGGAATAGCGAAATAAGATCACTTAATAATCCAAAAAAATATATTTTTTTTTAAGCATAGAATTGCCTAATTAATTTTTTCATTTGGTATTACTTAATTTCTTGTCATTAAGAAATAATAAATTTATCAACGACTCCTGCTGAGGGAAATAGTCACCCTGCTCTTATCACTGTGCGCATTCCAAGCAGGGGCGCGAACCTCTCGAACAACGAAGCTTTGTACTAGTCAGTCTACAACGTCCATCTACTCCACACCTGACACCAATTTATTATACTCGGGGATCTCTTATATACTGAGGAGACCACCCCCGAGCACAATAACTTACTCTTGGATCGTCTGGACTCTCAATGTTGAATCCAGATGTGACCACAGAGTGCGCCGACCTTTGACGTCGCTTGCGGAATCCGGGAGCTTTCCTTAGTCCTCTTTTCACCCGTCGAAATGTGGATTAACCGAGTCAATCTTGATTTTTAGGCACTTCAATTAAATTCAGGTAAGCGGATTACAAGCAAATTTTTACAAGTATTTCTTTGATTCAAATTTATAAAGGTTATTGTTGAATGATTCTTAAGTCTAAAAGTGACAATTAAGGTTACTTTGAAATAAAATGAATTAAGTCTGCTGGCGTTTCTTCAGTCAGATCCTCAATTCCGATATAAAGCGTATTTCCTATTTGGGGTGAAAGGCTTCCCTTCACCCAGGGTTTAATTTACGTTAACTGAAAATATTAAACTTCCTTCTAAGGCAATCTTTGCCCGTTTTAAGGTCTCTCAAGCACAACTACTGACATACGGGGTAACTCGCTCCCCGTTACCCGCGGTAAAGATAATTAACGACTTCCATCTAAGGCTCGCCTTCGCCCGTTCTGAAGTCGTAAGCACAGCTAATGCATAAGAGTTAAATCGCACCCCGTTACCCGCGGAGACCTAGGTAAGACGCTCCGAGAAGAAAAGTGAATAAGTTGCCCGCTACGGTCTATTCGTTAATCTTCCCTGTTGAGCTCTACTCTGGAATCTGTCTTTCAAAGGCTGGACCCCTCCCTATATACGAAGGAATCCATTCTCACATGCGTCAGAGAGGCGAGTGACCGTGAGACCAAGAAAGTACAAAGTTCTCAAAGTCAAGGTCCCCATCCTGAGTTTCGAAACGGATGCGAGGTGTTTGATGGGACTGCAAACATGAGAACAGCGAGTGTATGATATCGCGAAGGTGCGTCTGGGGCGCTTTTGATTAAAATGAATGGCTGCTTTAATTTCACATTTCGTGTGCCCTTGAGCTTAGAAGGGAATAGAGCGGACTCCACCGTTAATTAATGAGATAAAGATGAACGACTGCTCGTGTATAATATTATATACATATATATATATATCCCCTTCGATTAGGTACTCCGGCTTGCCGGGCCGAGGGGGCTCGCACACCTCGTGGGTTGTTGGGGTTTCCTCAACTCCTCGCGGGGTGTGGGCGAAGAGTTACCTAGTTGCGTTTTTTCCCCCTTCCTTTTCATTTTGCTCCCCTTTTTTCCGTATCTCCCGGAATTTCTCGTCTTAACTCGGTCTTGGGCCTCTGTCAATTGTAGTACCCCACCCCTCTATTTGTATTTTGCAGTCTTGGGGTCATCGGGTGCACCCGCTGGGGGGCATCGCTCCGTGGCTGAGCCGTGCTCTGGGGACGGTTGGGCGCCCGGACCGCTGCTGCGTCTGGATTGGGTCTTTGCTCGGCCCTTAACGGACAAATCTCCGGAGAGCCAATCTGCTGTTTTTAAAACGAGTCAGGTTGGGGATCGGGCTAGGGACGTTGGGCCTGCGCCTTGAGGGATGCAGCGGCGGATTGGTGCATTTCCTTGGGTCGGAGGTTGTCTTTCTTGTAATGCTATTGTTTATGGGTACAATTTCAAAACTTCAATCCCCTCCTGTTGACGACTCTAGCCCGCCCTTGAATTTGGATAAAACTTCTACATCTGGTCGTTCAGCGGCCTCTGCCTCCGCTGGATTGACCTTAAAGCCGTATGGACCCCTCTCGTCCGTTGCGGCATCTGGCTCTCGTGTCCGGACTCGTGGTGGCCGTAGGGCGGGCTCTTCGCGGCCCTCGTGCTCTCGGCCACTCGGTTACCGTCACACATGGACCTGTCTCTGCTGTCAATTTCTGTCTGGTGGACAGGTTCCTTGTTCTCCGCCCTTCCGCTGGCTCCCTTCCGGGCAACTCGGAACGGGTGTTTCAGCGTCTTAAGACGATAGGGGTTCCCCGCCGTTATGATATCCGCCCTCTGAAGGATGGGTCTCTTCTTTTGAAGTCCTGTTCTTCGGGGGTGACTGAGTCCCTTCTACAGTTGCAAGATGTTCTGGGTTGCACTGTCTCTGTGACTCCCCATCCGCAACTGAATAGCTGTCAGGGCACCATTTCCGCTTCCTGTCTGCTGTCAATCCCGGTTGGCGTAAGTTGCAGGAGGATCTTGTCCCCCCAGGGGGTCACGAAGGTCTTCCGCTTTTCTTCGCGCCGGGATGGTGCTCTTACCCCGTCCGCTCCTGACCCTTGACTCCCTTGTGCCTCCGGCCCAGGTGTTCTGGGGCGTGGGTGATCGCCGGTCGTGCGAGTTTTCGGTTCGGCTATGTTAGCTCTGCGTGCCGCCGTGAGGGTAAGCTATGTTTCCGCTGCTCGGGAGCACCCCCTTCCTCCTCTCGGGACTGCCCCGTTTTCAAGTTTGAATTCGAGGTGCGGTCCTTAAGGACTACCGAATTCTTTAGTGCACGTGAGGCGCGCGATAGGGTCCGTGACCGGGAGCCGCGGCGGCTCTTGGCTCCGGCGGGTCCTCGGGCCCCTCCCGTGCTACCCCGGCGCCTACCAGAGTGATGCTCCCACTGGAAGTTCCGGGGGTTGGTGGTCCTCCTGGCGCCGCGGGACCTTCTTGTCCCCCTGCCTCACTTTGTCATCCCGTCTGATTCCCTGCCTACAAGTGCCCCTTCTCCCTCTCCGGCCTTGGGGTCTGGATCCTTGCCTACCCCTCTCGGGTGGGGAAGGTGATGCCCCGAAGGAGAGGAAGCGTCACCTTGGTCGGAGTCCTCCGGACCTGTTCATGACCACTGCTCGCCCTGCTTCCCCTTCTTCACAGGAGGGGAAGCGGCGCGCCGCTCCTAATCCGCTCGGGACTCCCCCCCTATACGGAGGGCTGGTGGGGCGTCACCTCCCAGTGCCCCAACTAATGTTCGGGTGTCGGTTGAAGTACACCTCCACATGACACCCTCGATTACTGACTCGGTTCCCACGGTGGACCCGGTCGAGAGGGGCCTGGCCCTTCTTCATGGAGTTGTTTCTCTCCATTCGGCTCCTGTTGAGAGTGGTCGGGTCTCTCTCCTGGATCTACCTTTCGCACCTGTGGTGGATCTTTCCTCCCTCCCCCGTCAGCACTTGTCTGGTGTGACGAGCCCTCGAACATCTGGTTCTCCCTGCCCCGCCTCTGGTGGGGAGTCGGGGGTTTCGGCTGGACCCGTCCCGTCGTCTCCTCTTCGCCCCCTCTGAACTGCGGAGTCTGTGGCCTCCTGTAATCGGGATCCTCGTCTCCCGGGCTTGCCCCCTGTGGCCCCCACCCTCCCCGTTCAGGGTGAGTCGGGGAAGCCGATTCCGTCCCTGGTTACGGACCGTCGAGTTTGCTGCTCAGCTTGGTCCGTGGCTATTTCTCTGCTTCTTATAATGTCCCTTCCCCTTACAGTTCCATTTTGCATTGGAACTGTAGGGAGCTTTTAGCTAACTGGGAGAACCTTGCCTCGCTGCTGGAGCGAGCGGCCTTCCTGCGTTTGTCTCCAGGAGACTATCCTGGCTGCGCAGGGGCTCCCTCGTCTCTGGTTATGTTGGTTTCCCTTGCACCCCGTATGAGTACACACGCCGGCGGGGTGCGGCGATTTCTGTCCATCATTCGTTACCCTCGCGAGGTGTGCCTCTTCGTACTTCCTTGCAGGCTGTGGCTGTGCGGCTCTTTTTAGATCACCAGTACACTGCCTGTTCGATTTATATTCCTCCCCATGACTCTCCTTCTCGCGTCGCGATTCGCGAGTTGGTGTTGCAACTGCCTCGACCGTTTCTCCTCCTCTGGGACTTTAACAGTCGCGACTCGGCTTGGGGAGATGTCCGGTCGACTAATGTTGCTGGTATGTTGTTCTCCTTAATGGAGGAACCTTCCTTCGCGTGCCTCAATTCCGGCGAACCTACCTATTTCCACGAACCGACGGGTTCATCTTCCTGTATTGATCTCTCCTTGGTGTCCCTGGATGCCTTATTCGATTTTTCGTGGAGGGTGGTAGGGCTCTTATGGCAGTGATCATTACCCAGTCTGTCTTGAGCCGGTCGGACCGCAGCCGGGTGTCTCGTCTCGACCGAGGTGGTGCTTGGCCATCCTTCAGAGCTCGTTCCGTCATTGCCCGTTCGGTGTTGGACTTTGGCTCTGTGGATAAGAGCTTGGAGTTCGAGCGGGTGGTGATGGGCGTCGCGGAGGACTGTATTCCTCGATCTTTCGGTAACCCGCGGACGCGTAGCGTCCCGTGATGGACTCCAGCATGTCACCAGGCGGTGAGAGAGAGGAAGAGGGCAACGCGCCGCTTCCACCGCACGGACTACTTGGTTGAGATGCGGCGGGTGAAGGCTTTCGCCTGCCGGACTCTCAAGTTGGCCCCTCGGGCCTCTTGGCGTGCTTTTGTGTCTGGCATTTCCTCGTCTACCCCTTCCGCTGCTGTGTGGCGGAAGGTACGTAGTATCGAGGGGAAGCTGGTCCCTGCTCGTCGCCCTGTCCTTCGGGACGGGGACGGCTTCCTTTTGGATCCTATTGCTGTGGCCGATCGGTTGGCCGGGGCTTTTGCTGCGGTTTCCCGTTTACCTTCAGCCGCGGATCGTCCTTTGTTGGATGTTACGTTCCCGCCACCTGGGAACGAGCCCTATAACCGTCTCTTTACGATGCGGGAACTTCGGGCTGCCTTGGCAACCCGTCGTTCTTCCGCCCCTGGCCCTGATGACATTCCGTATGATTTTATATGGAATCTGCACCCGATGGCCCTACACTTCTTGCTGGATCTTTTCGACCGGATGTGGGTTGAGGGGTCGTTTCCTTCCCGTTGGAGGGAGGCGATTGTGGTCCCGATACCTAAACCGGGGGAGGATCCGGCGGAGGTGGCGGGCTATCAGTCTATTGCCTTGACGAGCTGCTTATACAAGCTCCTTGAAAAGATGGTGGCCGTCCGACTTTCCTTTACACTGGAGTCGCTTTGGTTATACCCCCCGACCCAGTATGGCTTTCGTCGATTTCGGGGTACTCTAGACCCCCTTCTCCTCCTTGGTCATGATGTACAGGCGGCCTTTTCCCACCGGAATCTTGTTCTGGCCGTCTTTTTCGATGTCCAAAAGGCCTATGACACGACCCGTCGGGGAGTTGTCATGGACCGTTTGAAGTGTCTTGGTTTTGTGGGCTTTTTGCCCACATTTATTCATAACTTCCTCTGCCGTCGCACTTTCCGCGTCCGTAATGGGGCGGCCCTATCTGACCTGTATGTTCAGGAGGATGGGGTGCCTCAGGAATGTGTCTTGAGTGTCTCCTGCTTCAATCTGGTCATGTCTGCGCTACCGGGAGCCCTCCCGCCCTCGGTGCGTTGTTCCATCTACGCCGACGATCTGGCTCTCTTTGCCGCGGGGACGCCCCGTTCGCAGGGCCGATTCTGATTTCCTTGCTTCGGTCTCTGTTCCTTCAGCATACAGCGTGTCACTCTGCATGTGTTGCGGTCTTCACAGATGGCTCGAGGTCGTCGGGGGGCGTTGGGGCTGCGGCTGTTCCCGTCGTCTGCCCTTGCTCCCCGATGTACCCGCCTCCCTGATGAGGCTTCCGTTTTCACGGCGGATCTCTGCGCTATTCTGAGCTCTCTCGAGGTGGTGCGGGAGCATCCGGATGGGTCGTTTGTCATCTATTCGGATTCCTGCAGTGCCCTGGATGGCTTGGAGTGTTTCGACCCCGTCCACCCACTGGTCCGACGTATCCAGTTACTGTGCCATATCATTGTCACTTCTGGTGGCAAGGTGGGTTGCATTGCTGGGTCCCTGCACATGTTAACGTGGCTGGAAATGAAGCTGCCCGTTCCGCGTGCCGACTACAGGTTTCATCCGTGTCCCTCCCCTTTTCCGATTATATCCCTGGTTTTCGTAGGTTTTTGCGCTCCCAGTGGCAGAGTCGCTGGGATGGTGCTACAAATAACAAACTCTGCAAGATTAAACCCAAATTGGGATGTTGGACCTCTTCCTTCCGTCGGTCGCGCCATAAGGAGGTGGCTCTGGCCCGCCTCCGTATTGGCCACACCCACCTGACCCATGGCTATTTGATGGCCGGGGATCGGGTGCCCCGATGTTCCAATTGTAACGTTCCACTTACAGTTGCCCACCTCCTGGTGGAGTGTTCGCTTTACTCTGCGCTGGGCGCAGAGTATTTTCCCTTTTTGGTGAGCGTCGGGCCTTGTGATAGGCTTGGCGTTATTCTATCTGAAGGTCCCTACTTTTCGGTAACCGGGTTGTTCTTCTTCCTCTTTCGTTCCCGACTTCTTTACCAGCTGTGACTCCGCTATGGTTTTCTCCCCCCCCCCCTCTATTGTTCATTTCCGTTAGCTGTTCCATAGTCTTCGTCCTCCGTTCGCTCTGCTATCCACCTTTCTTTTGGTGGCCATGAGCGGTCATACTTTAAAAAAAAATATATATATATACTGTATATGCAACATTACCACTAAAATTTGAGGGGTGTTTGGCCATGTTGTAACACCACTTACCATCAATCAGCAGAGTTAAGGGACACTGGGTCTGGAGAGTAGTTGGATGGGTGGCCATCCATTCTGTTCTGATCTGATGTATCAAAGTGTGGTTTGGATCCCATATAAACCTGTAGGTTTCCTCTATCACATAACATTTGCTATTACAATGCTGAGTAAACAACCCTAAAATTACACACACACACCAGAGTTTGAACCCTGTACCTCTTGAGTAGAAGATGAGGGCACTTACCACACTGTTACAAGGTAAAAGCTAGTACAACCAAGTGTATATTTCAACACCCAAGGGAGGAAAAGAAAACCCTCTGAATACAATATTGTTAGCTGTTCCCTCAACTGTTTTAGTATGCGGAAGGTTGTGCTAACTTCTTACCTTCTTGTAGCATAGTAGTCAGCAGCATCACCTTCTGCTCAAGAGATGTTATGTTTGAATCCCAGTGTGATAATAATGTATCATACAAAATCTTGCATAATATTACACATATATCTATACATAGTGTATGAATTTTGGAAATGTGCTTGATAAATCTTGGTGAAATAAATTTTTTACTTTATTACATATTTATTCTTTAAAACATGTATAGATCAGCAAATCAGTTAATATTTGTATAAATCAGCTTTACAATGTTTTGTTAAATTGTTATACTGATAAGAGACTGTCGTATGATGTAAACTGTAGTATATGGTTCATGGAGGCTTTGCTGCAGATGGCATTGCAGCTCTGCAGAGTATAGTTCCAAATTCTACCATTTTTACTTTAAACCAACTTGCATACAACTACTTTGATTTGTTCATTCTGTTGAGGAGTTAAGCACATCAATGGCAGAGCAAAATAGCAGTGGCAATGAACTGTTGCCCATGCCCACAAATATCCCTTTTTTTTATTTCTATATTTAGCCTGATTTGACTTTCAATTTAAGAGAGTTGATTTTCCTTTTCTCCATCAATTTTTGCACAAACTTCATTGTTTCAGTGGCACCACTGTATGGTGTATTTTAGTAATTCACAAACTAGGTATCATTGTATGAAAGTCAGTCTAGGTCACACAAGAATTTCCCATCATTTTCAACTGACTTCCATTATTTTTATTAATCAATAGATCTTTTGTTTCAAAACAGATGTGCCTGCATCATCTTTGTTCTTCCAAGTAACAATGTTTTTAAAGTGTCGGTATATGTCGTCTCATATTCCATTCATCACTGCATGTAACTGATGGACAATAGATGGATCTATGCCAGTGGTTCCCAATCATTTTCAAATCATGGACCTGCAAAACTAGTGCTAAAATTTGAAGGACCAGTGCCTAGGTTTTAATATGTCTTAAGGCCTACAATATGTTTCCAAGAAAAATCTATCTTAAATCTACACTTGGAAATGCAACACAATGTTAAGAGTACTTAAAAATTTAAAAAAAAATTACTCAGGATAGAGTAAATACTTAAAATATATACACTCATATTACATCTCATTTTCAACTTCTATTTCTGAAAATGAGATTGAAATATTAACATGTATATAAAAGTGGATCAATCATCAAACAGTAAGACAATACAAGTATACTTACTGACCTAAGGAGACACTTGTGACTGCTTCCTAGCACAAGCTTTTCAAGTTGTGGTTCAGTGGTTGACAATGCTTCACAAAGTGGTGCCCAAATATCCAACCTATTTCTACATTTCATCTTAAATGAAGACATTGTGGAAGAACCTGGTTCCCAAAGATAGGTAGAGGGGAATAACAGCAGAACTCTCAAAGCAATGCCACTAAGCTCTGGATATTCAGGCTGACATCTGATCCAAAATGCTGAGAGTTATTGCATTTTGAAAAGTTATTTCCAGTCTTTATCACTTGCAAGTTCTATCATTTGTCTCCTGGCAAAATAGTTAAGTGGGTTCACTGAACTTTGTCAAAGAGATTTGAACCTAATAATTTCCAATCCTCAAATCTTCATTTGTAGGAAAGTAAACATCAATGTATTCAGATCAGGGCTGGGTACTAGTACCAGTAGCAGATACTTCAAAATACCATGAATTTCTTAACAGTACTAGTACCACTTTCATTTGTTTGATAATACTGCTTTGAAAGGTGGTACCTCACTGGCAGCAAATTTTCCAATAGGGTCTAGCAAAGGAGGAGATTGTAGACACCAACTGATCATGGAAGTACTCTTGGGGAAGATGTTCAGCAGGAGGCAGGGAGTGCTGCAACTCCCATTTCTCCTGTCATTGTTCTGCTTAGCCAAGCTTTTTTTGTGTTTCATCTACCCTGTGAACAGTTCAGCATGCTCTCAAACATACACTTCTCTCACTGCTTCCTGCTACACAAACTTTTCAAAATTAAAAACAAAATGGCATCAACCTCAAGAGTCTCGGACTCTCATGGGAAAGGGACCATAAATTTCTCCACTATGGTCTCCCTGCTGCCAATACCAGGAACACAGACCCAGGCAGTGGGGTTGGTTTTGCTACTGCCCATTCAAGATGTTTTGGTCCTCTGCTTGATTCACTTTCCATCAACTTCTGCAACATTTATGGCCTTTCCTCAAATTTTCAATCTATTGACCACCACCTCTCCTCTAAACCTCACTGAAACTCAGCTGTTTGGGATGACTGACAGCAACCACTTTTCTGTACTCTCCTACTTTCTCTATTCTCAATTTCATTCCAAAGGTGGATGTTGCATATATGTAAACAATGAACTAACTTGCTCTTGTATTCCCAAACTTGAATCCTCCAAATTCTACACCCTCTGGCTATGGTTTACATGCCAATCTCAAACTAAATACATCTACAGTCTACATACCTCCAAATTCTACCAATTATCTAAAACTCTTTGGCTACCTCATTTTCAAAGTGGAATACAGTCTATCCCACTCTCATTTTGCTGAAATCTACATTTCAGATTTGGCTTTCCTACAATTTCATTGATATCACTGTTGAGCTAGCTTAGAACTCCTACCATCCTGAATAACCAAGAGCAAATTGTACAGCACCATACTCATACTCCCAATTGCTCTGGGGCTAGGCCCAACATTCTGGATTAATTTCTCACCATCCTTATCCTTTTTACTCTGTCCAACTTCTTTCTCTGTTGGACTCCTCCAACCACAATCTTATATATTTTCTGTCCTACTGCTCCTGTTCAGCCTTTGGATCTTCCAAAGAGGAAATGCCTTTGGCACTGCTGATTGGGGGCCCCTTAGGCACTACTACTGATTTCCCATGATTACTGCTTCCATGGCCAGAGCCATGGAATCCAATTGCACTGAGCCCATCATGGAGACGATTCTCTCAGGCGTGGAGGCATTCTATATTCTATTTCTACTACTAATGCAAAGAACCCTTAGCTTAACTTCGCTTGTTCTAATCCTATCTGCAAGAGAGAGGAAGCTTTCAGAAGGTACTCTCACCATCCAACTCCTGACTTTCACTTAGCTTATATTTCTAGCTGGAACCATGCAGAATCTGTTCTTTGACTAGCCAAAAATTTCTTCATGAGACAAAAATGTGAAAACCTAATTCTAATTCTTCTTGCTCTTTCTGGCACCTAACCAAGAACCTCTCCAACAACTTTACTCCTTTCCCTCCTCTTTTCCATTCTGACAGTTCAGTTGCCATCTCTTCTCTGATTTCATTATTTCATTTTTTCTGCCTTATCTGGGCTCAACTCCAGGAAGGCATGCAGTCTTGATGGTGTTCTTCCTGTTGTTCTCAAGAACTGTGCTTTTGTGCTGTCTTGGAAAACTCATTCATCTTTGTTATTCATTTGGTGCTTTTCTTTCCTGCTGAAGTTCCCTTTCATTCAGCCTGTCCCAAAGAAGAATGACCACTCTCAACCCTCTAACTATCATCCAACTGCTTTGATTTCTTGCCTTCCTAAAGTTTTTGAATCTATCCTTAATATGAAGATTCTTAAACACCTCTCTTCTCACAATCTTCTTTCAGATCATCAGTACGAATTCCATAAGGAATGCTCTAATGCAATCTTCTTGCCTCTCTCGTGACTGTTGGTCATTCTCCTTTTGGGATTTCAGTGAAATTTTTATGTTAAGAGTCAAAGGTTCTCAACAAGGGGGTAATAGAGACCTGCAGGAGGGAAAAAAGGAAAAATCAAACTTGTATGACTTATGGCCTATAATATACACATTCATATTTATACTAAATTTAAGTGTATTTAAAAAGCCACTTTAGGTTTAGAATTGGTAATGGGGTGAGCAGTACCACTCCAGGTGGGTAATGGAAGTGGGTTGAGAACCCATGTGTTAGACTTGTCAAACACTTTTGATAAAGTCTGGCACAAATCCTTAATTTTGAAACTGCCCTCCTTCAGTTTCTATCCTTCTGTCTGTGCCTTCATTTCTGATTCTTTCTGGCCAATCTATTGCTACAGTTGTAGATGGCTGCTGTTCTCCTGAAGCTATTAATAGTGGTGTTCCTCAGGGCTCTCTCCTGTCAGCCACTATTTTCTTTTTATTTATCAATGATTCATTAAGTCGCACTTCTTGTCCTATCTAGTTCCATGCCAATGATTCCACTCATCACCTCTCCACCCACTTCACAAAGCATCCCTTTCAACAGTCACTCCATGCTTTGATTGAGATCATAGCCATCCCAGTCTTCATGTGTGATGGCTATGATGTACCTGACCTCTGATCTTTCTACTATTTCTGATTGGGGTAGAGAAAAACTTTTGGCTTTCAATGCCTCAAACTCAGTACCTTCATTTGTATACTCATCACAATCTTTCACATGACTATCTCCTTACCTTCAACAATATATAACAATCTCTCCTCTTCTATTAACATTCCTGGTGTTTCCTTTTCTGCTGTTCCCTGGAAAAATCACATATATACCCTTTCTAAAGCAGCTTCTAAGAGGTTAGTTGTGCTGTACCAGCTCCACAGTTTCTTCCCCCCAACTCGGTTGCTATCTCTGGACAGAGGTCTTGTCCATTCCTGTATGGAGTATGCTTCTCAGGTGAGGGGTGGCTCAACGCAGTTCTACTTGACTAGGTGGAGTCAAAGGCGTTTCATCTCATCAATTCCTTGCCTCTTACTGACTATCTTCAATCCATCTCTTCACAGTATTGCCTCTCTCTCTCTCTACCATCACTATTATAAGCATCTAGGAGAATTTGTCTAAAACAATTCGTCTAAAATACAATTTGTCTAAATCAATTTGTCTAAAATAGTTTGTCTAAAATCAATTTGTCTAAAATACAATTTGTCTAAAAATAATTTGTCTAAACAAACAATTTAATATAATATGGCATACAAATTGTTGCCTGATGTACAATGCTATTTATTACTTGCCACGCCCCATCTTAAAAGGTTACCTCTTGTGCGGAATAGTACATCAAAATAGTTTGTCTAAAATACAATTTGACTAATAACTGAAGATAACTAGAAATGCATTTGTCTGCTTGATAAATTTGGAGTGAGGATGAAAAGATTGAAAATGGGTTGATTTTATTTCATAATATACCTAACCTAACCTAACCTAACCTAACCGGGTTATGGGTTCCGGGATAACTGATTTCGATGTACTATTCCGCACAAGAGGTAACCTTTTAAGATGGGGCGTGGCAAGTAATAAATAGCATTGTACATCAGGCAACAATTTGTATGCCATATTATATTAAATTGTTTGTTTAGACAAATTGTATTTTAGACATTATTTTTAGACAAATCGTATTTTAGACAAATTGTTATTAGACAAATTGATTTTAGACAAACTATTTTAGACTGTTTTAGACAAATTGATTTAGACAAATTGTATTTTAGACGAATTGTTTTAGACACTCGCCTGATTCGCTATTATAATGGACACTGCTCTTCTGAACTCTCTAATTGCATACCTCCTTTAAGGAGAAAACACACAATCACTTTTGACATAGTTCCATTTCTTCTGTCCAACTCTCTGATGCAAGAGCTAATCAGTATTTTCAATCTTTCATCTACTTAACTGGTCAACTTGTGCGTCAATCATGCATGAAATCTTTCAAAAGCAGTGTCCAGGTATCTTGAAAACTTTGCACCTTGATTTTCTCTCTTCTTCCTGTATGGGGTGTGAAATACTTTTGTGAGCATTCACCCTTGGCTCCTCATAAAAAATCTTTCTTAGAATGTGTGTGGATGCCACAGTTAAGTTGAAGATAATTTTTTCTTGTTAATAAAAATGTAACTAGTTCTTGAGTTATATTGTTTATTTTTAAAGCAGTCTGAATTAAAGATTTTTGAGTTAGAAAATGGAAATAGAAATATCCATAATGACAAACTCTGCAAACTGGAACCTGTTGCAACTTTGCTAGCACTATTCTTGAAGATGGGTAACTTATTGTTTAGTAGCTCAACTGCTATTGTTACAGGAGCAGTATTCTCCCCTCTTTTTCTCTATTGACCAACTCTCTTGTTTTCCTTTACAGGCATATTTCTTATGTTGCCAAACTTAATTACCACCTTCACCTTGTCACTGAAAGAATTAGAAAGGTTTCTCCAGGCACCATTTAGTTTGTGAAGGAGGATGCATAGCCTTTACACCAAAGGCAGACCTATAACAAAGACTACAGACAGGTTATATTTTATAAAAATACAAACAAAATATTTGAGAAATTTACTAGATGTGACACAATACTGAAAACACTGCCAGTGAAATTAATAATGCTGAGTCAGAAACAAAAGACAGAACAATGATTGAAATGAGTCTGTTTCTTATTTTCAAAAAGACACCTTCAGAATTTACATCTATCACACAATTTCTGAAAAAGCTTGCTAGCCTCTACAGCTCATTCAAGAATTTCTGCCAATAAAACACCATCTTTCAAAGTGATATTACCAACCAATTAAAATGGTACTGGTACTGCTATTTGAAAATTAATTTAAGTGATGATAGTATTGGTATAAAAATTTGTGGTATTTTCTTGTATCCGGTAGTCACACAGTCATGTTTGCAGTTGAAAGTTTGACCTAATTCAGCATTCATCACTGTTGTTTCATAGCTACTTTCTTTATCTTCATTACAATTGTTCATTCATAAATTTTCCACTTTGCATTGTTTCAAATCTTAGTTTCTCTTTACTAGAGTTTCTTTCCAACTTACTGCCCCTTACTTCTTTCTGTTACCTGCTTTTGGTTCTTTGTGCGTGTCTCTGGACTCAAATTTCTTATTATGATTAATGCTATAACAGAGGAAATGCTATTGATTTTTGTCAAGCTTGAACTACTTAGTTACTGCTGATACTATTCTTATTCTGTTCATAATAAGTTATATATTTTTTGATGATGAAAGGTTATCACTATTTTTGTCTGCCTTCCATTATCATCTATTAGTACCATGTTCATTCTGTTTATCTATGTGGTTTCCTTATTTCATGTGAATTTTTTTATGTCTTTCAAGGATAAACTGGTTGCAGCCATAACAGAACAAGCCTTACATTCAAAAGGTTTCTCTCTTGGTTCATTGTCCTAAGTCTTCAAGTATGCCAAAGTTGCACTGGAGTTCACTCCTTGAACTTCTCATGTAATTTGTAACCATTTCCAAGGGCTCTTTTCAAGATAGTGACCATTCCTCTAAGTGGATTTTTGCTGTTGATGGTGTTCCTGGGACTTTATTCAGATATCTTTCTAGGTTCTTCATCACAAGCCCAGTTGCTCCTATTATGAAAGGGATTGTTTCTATCTCTTGGAGGTTCCACATTCTTATTGAGTTGTATTTTAGGGCTTGGTATTTTGTTGACTTTTCCCTTTCTATTCTGTTGATACCAAAATCATTTGGCACACACATCTATTATCAGAACTTTTCTTTAATTTTTATTCCAGACCACAAAATGTTTGGCTTCACCTCCCCCCTTTCAATAAATCTACATTTGGATGACCTTATCATAGATCATAACTTCCTCATTACCAATAGTTGGTTGTGGCTGTTGATCCCAAAATATTTTGCTGACTTCAATTCCAAATATGTGGAAAATCTGCTAATGCAGTAATTTTCATATGCTATTATGTTTGTGTGTGTAGTAACCATTTGCCATTAATATTCTACATCCTGATACAAGATGCACTACACTTTCAATTTCCTCTTTGCAAAATTTGAACTTATTCTGGTTGAAATCAAATATCTTTTTAAAACCATTAGTGTGAAGAACTTAGTATTATGTTTCAATTTTTTTTCCATCTGATCACAGTACCCCCCTTTTCAGCCATTTCACTAATTTCTCCTTATCTATGTACTCCTTTTCCATCTTATCAATGAATCTTTCCACTCTTGCATTTCTCTTTTTGGCTTTTCTTTTAGCATTTGTTTTCTCTTCACATACTGGGGATCCTGACCCAGGGTCTAACCAGATCTGCGTTAGTCACTGATGATGCTTCCGAGGGCTCTTTTCAAGATAGTGACACTATCCTGGATTGTTTCCAGTTGTATCTCTGAAGCTGTTGGGTTGTTTGGCATCTTCTCGAGATATGAGTTTAAGTTCTTTTTGAGCAGCCCAGTTGCTCCCATTATCACTAGTATTACTTCCAATTGCATGCAGTGACCACATTCTTCTTAGGTCATTCTTTAGATCTTGGTATTTGGTTATTTTTTCCCTTTCTGCTTGGTTTAGACCATAATCATTGGGGATGTTTACATCAATAATCTGACCCTTTCTATTCTCTCTGTCCCATATTCTATATCCAGATTGATGGCTCTGTTTTGGATATATCTTCCTGTAAGGATGATTTTGTCATAATATATGGTGACAGTAGCATTACCTACCACATCTTCTGGTTCATGCTCCCAATGGTGGGGAGGCACTTCTATATTGTAGTGCTGGCAGATTTTCCAGTGCAAAAGCCTGCACACTTTGTTGTGTCTCATGGTGTAATGTCCCTCAGTCAGCAGGGTCTGGCACCCAGATAGAAGATGTGCTACACTTTCAACCTTGGCTCAACAAAATCTGCATTTATCATCATTATTAATGACAGCCACTTTTTTTAATCCCTTGGTATACAGTGCTTGGTCTTGTGCCCTAAGAATCAACCTTTCGCTGTCCCATTTCAGTGATCCTCATTTCAGTCATTCCAAGGATCTTTCCTTATGTACATAGTCCATTTCTAGCTCTCTGATTATCTTCCTGCCCTAGCATGTTGTCTTCACATTTCTTTATGACACTGCTGTACTCCTTGGGTATATTTAGTTCTTGTTTTTTTGGGTGTTACTGTAGCGAGACACACTGGTGTTCCTATTTCTTCAGCCAGTGCATTGTTAGTGAATAATTGTGCAAGCTTTGTGATGGAAGTTTGTTGGCTTAAGATTTGCTGGTGTTCTCTGACCAATTGTATATGCTTATCATTAGAGCTTGGAATATATTGGCCAAGGCTTACAATTGTTGCCCTCTGCATTTAATTAACCTCCACGAGACCCATACCACCTTTTTTAGGTAGATAGATTCTCTCTATGCACTGGTTTCTGTATGTGATCTTATTAATAGTTATGATCTTTCTTGTTTTCACATCAAGCTTGTTAATGTCTCCCTGAGGCCAATCTATGATCCCAACACTGTACTGGAAACATGGTATGGCTAGTTGATTGATGGCTGTAATCTTATTCTTGTTGGTGAGTTGTGATTTACAGATCATCTTTGTTCTTCAGATGTATTGTGCTCCACATTTGTATTTTCCTCCACTCCAAGGTATTTATATACTGCATCCTCCTCCAGGTCTGCAATCCTGGTGCCCTCACCCACATCTATATCCTCCATTGACACCTTTTTTCCTGCTTTTATAGTGCATTTGGAGTACTTGTCTAGGCTGAACTGCATTTGGATGTCACATGAGTACCTGTGCACTATGTTGAGTTGGTATTGCAGGTTTGTATCATTGTTTGCAAATAGCTTCAGGTCATCCATAAACAGCAGATGTGCAACTGTTTTCTAGGGTTCCCTTCTCCTGCCATGTGTTAGATTATACCCCCTGTCCCCATTCTTCAGTAGTTTGTAAAGAGGGTCGTGTTAAGCAGAACAGTAGTGGTGACAGGATGTCTCCTTGGAAGATGCCCCTTTGAATTTTTACATTTTCAATTTTTAACTGGCCCTTTTCATGGTTGAGTGTGATGTTAGTTCTCCAGTTTTGCATTTGATTCCAAAGGAATGCTGTAATATTAGGGTGTGTTAATTTTAGTAAAGTCAACAATTCAAAAACTACTAATGCTCAAATGATGTCATATCTAGCAAACTTAGAAATATCTTTAGTATTGTTTAAAAAAGCCATTTACCTACTTATATTTGACCATAAAAGGTTTGAAATATAACCTAAATATGACTGTAGCATCGTATATCAATGTGCCATTGATGTGTGTGGTCAACTTTGGTTATTTTTGGTGTGCAGTATGGTTTCTAAGTTTCACACAGTCACAAATGCTGGAGTTTTGATTGTGAATACATGTGTTTTCCCACCTTTTTGACAATTTTGATTACTTCATAATGTAAATATTGAGTAATTCAAATTATTCAAAATGTTGTGTGTGACCCAAACTTTCTGTATACAGGTACTCCCCGACTTACGATGGGGTTACGTTCCGACAAACCTGTCATAAGTCAAAATGGTCGTAAGTCGAAAATAACCACAATTGTAGTGATGTGCGTTAACATATACACTATATGATCAAAAGTATTCGGACACCGCATGGTTTTGGGAAAAATGGTTTTATTATGGCATTTAGTAACCAGTAGGTCCACCCTTTGCTTTTATTACAGCGTCAACACATCGAGGCATACTTTCCACCAGTTTTCGGTAAGTCTGTGCAGGAATGGCTCGCCATTCCTCTTGCAGAGCTGATGCAAGAGATGCAAGTGAAGCTGGTCGTGGTGTGCAGTTTCGTATCCGTCGCTCCAGTTCGTCCCACATGTGCTCGATTGGGTTGAGATCGGGGCTCTGAGCAGGCCAGTCTAACAAATCCACCTTATTTTCACGAAACCAGTCCTGCACACGCCTTGCAGTATGGCAGGGAGCTCGATCCTGTTGAAACAAACAATGGCCATCTCCGTAGTATTGCCACTGTGTAGGGAGGGCCGAATTGTCCAGAACGTCGAGATAAACGTCAGCGTTCATGGTAGTGGGTATAACAACCAATGGGCCGAGCCCTAGCCAGGAAAAACAACCCCATACCATGATGGACCCTCCACCGAACTTCACCGTTGGACGTACACAGTCAGGAAGAAGCCGTTCTCCGGGCTGTCGCCACCCCCAAACACGCCCATCAGACTGGAAGAGTGAATACCGTGACTCGTCGCTCCAAAGAACAGTTTTCCAGTCATCCACGGTCCAGGAACGACGGGAGACACACCAGGCCAAACGACGTGTGGCATTAACTTTTGTAATCAGTGGCTTGTGTACAGCTGCTCTACCATAATAACCGAGTCTGTGCATCTCTCTGCGGATAGTTACAGTACTAACGGAGGTACCGGATGCTCTTCCTACCTCCTCAGCGATGGAAGCGGCAGAGGACGTGCAGGACTTCTTGACATGTCGTACCAGACTTCTATCACATTCCGTCAGTTTGCATGGTCGTCCGGAACGTTTTTTCGCGTTAGTTGCACCGTCGTGCTTCCATCTCATGATAACATCCGCTACAGTCGACTTTGGTATATCCTGTTTGGCTGCAATGTTTCGTATAGAAACGTTACTTAAATAACATCCGATGACGAGTCCACATTGGAACTCGGAGAGTTCACATCCGCGCGGCATGGCTTCACAACAGTTACTGATAACTTAACAGAACACCTCAGCATTATAGTTTCACCACGCTTTTTCCCAGCATACCTTTCGGCGAAGGTGATATTTGCAGAAATGCGGATTTTCCGGGTGTCCGAATACTTTTGATCATATAGTGTATGTAGTTCAATCAAAGTAAAATAACAAAACACACAAATTGTACAAATAATAGTAAATAATAGTAGTAAATAAACTGATCGGAATTCGAATTTTTTGTCATCTATTATTTTATTTAATTTATTTAATACGACAGTCGTCATCATAAGTCTGGATGGACGTAAGTCGGGTGGTCGTAACTCGGGGAGTATCTGTATTTTGATGTGATAGATATATGAAATTGTCATTACTTTGAATAATTAAGTCTTGTACCTACAACAACACAACCTTTTATCTGAGCTTATAGGAAGATATTAAAAATTTCAATTAACTTAATTTTATGTAATCATAATCAGTAGGCCTATCCAAATTTCAATGACATTTCTTTTGTTCACAGGTCCACAGGATGAGTCAGAAAGAAATCAGAACCCGAAGCAAATCAAGTTGTCACCTAAGTCATTTGGTGGGGACTGGGAGGGAACTTCCCCCTGCTGAGCTGCCCACAGCCAGAGATCTGTTGAGGTATGGTTTGTTGAGGAGAGAGATGAGTGAGGAAGACAGGAGGAATTACCCAGTTAATGATCTGATTAACAATGGCATTGTTCCAGGGCTACTGGCTGAGTGGAGAAAGGCCAACGTTCTATTCACAGGAGGAGGAAGGCAGAGGAGTCAGCCAAGAAAGGAGGAGTTGAGGGAGGAGTCACTGCTGGAGATGGAGTTGGAGGAGACTGGAGATATACTGGAGGAGGCAGGGAGGAGAGAGGAGGATGAAGACTTCATACCAGAGGCTGTGACAACAACTTCTTTGCCTGTGGCTAAGAAGAGGAAATACAACACAAGATATCACCAACATAGCTCTGGCTAGCTTGAGACATCACACTGGGCTGAGAGACTGCAGAGATTGCCACTGCTGCCTGGATTGATGCTGGTCTTATCACAGAGTTTGACACAGCACTGGTGATTGACCACAAGGTGAGGAGGGCTCAGGAGAGACTGACTAAGGAGCTGGTCAAGAAGTTTGATGATGAGATTAGGGAAAATGGCATCACCTGTATCTTCTTTGATGGGAAAAGAGATGACACCAAAGTGATGATGGAAGCTAGGAAGAACACTACACAGTGTGCAATGAACCAGGTGGGAAATATTTGTGACATTTTGTACCAGAGGAAGCTGCAGAGGAGAGAAGTCATGCTGAGGTCATTGCTGATCATCTGGTGAACTGGGTAAGAGAGAGAGGAGCAGACCAGACCCTTTTGGCCATAGGAGGTGACAGTACTAATGTGAATACTGGCTGGGAGGGAGGAGTAATGCATTATGTGGAGGCCAAGCTTAGCAGGAAGTTGGTGTGGATTGTCTGTGACTTGCATAATGGGGAGCTGAGTCTCAGACACCTGGTGACTGCACTGGATGGCAAGACATTGAGCAACAACAAGTGGTCTGGGCCCCTAGGGAAGATATTAGACACTACCACTGAGCTGGAGATCAACCCAAACTTCACAAGGATCACTACTGGTCCTCCTCTACCCCATCTCAGTCAGGCACTACTGGTCCTCCTCTACCCCATCTCAGTCAGGAGGTAGTCAAGGACCTCAGCACAGACCAATCATATGGCTACAGAATCATCACTGCCATCAGATCAGGAGAGGTACCTCAGAGTCTAGCTCTCCTGGAGAATGGGCCAGTCTGTCACAGTAGGTGGGTCACCACCAGTGGCGGTTCATGATAAAATAAAATGGAGGGACTGCAAGCTTCACACAACAGTAGGGTACATAAATTTGACCTACCTCAGGCAGGAGTTGGATGTCCACAGATTTCCAGGGCATGGTAGAAGGGATGGTAGTGGTGGTAGAAGGGATGGTAGTGGTGGTAGAAGGGATAGTAGTGGTGGTAGAAGGGATGGTGAGGGTGGTAGAAGGGATGGTGAGGGTGGTAGTGGTGGTAGAAGGGATGGTGAGGGTGGTAGAAGGGATGGTGAGGGTGGTAGTGGTGGTAGAAGGGATGGTGAGGGTGGTAGAAGGGATGGTGAGGGTGGTAGAAGGGATGGTGAGGGTGGTAGAAGGGATGGTGAGGGTGGTAGAAGGGATGGTGAGGGTGGTAGTGGTGGTAGAAGGGATGGTGAGGGTGGTAGTGGTGGTAGAAGGGATGGTGAGGGTGGTAGTGGTGGTGGTGGTAGAAGGGATGGTGAGGGTGGTAGAAGGGATGGTGAGGGTGGTAGAAGGGATGGTGAGGGTGGTAGAAGGGATGGTGAGGGTGGTAGAAGGGATGGTGAGGGTGGTAGAAGGGATGGTGAGGGTGGTAGAAGGGATGGTGAGGTGGTAGAAGGGATGGTGAGGGTGGTAGTGGTGGTAGAAGGGATGGTGAGGGTGGTAGTGGTGGTAGAAGGGATGGTGAGGGTGGTAGTGGTGGTAGAAGGGATGGTAGTGGTGGTAGAAGGGATGGTGAGGGTGGTAGAAGGGATGGTGAGGGTGGTAGTGGTGGTAGAAGGGATGGTGAGGGTGGTAGTGGTGTAGAAGGGATGGTGAGGGTGGTAGTGGTGGTAGAAGGGATGGTGAGGGTGGTAGGTGGTAGAAGGGATGGTGAGGGTGGTAGTGGTGGTAGAAGGGATGGTGAGGGTGGTAGTGGTGGTAGAAGGGATGGTGAGGGTGGTAGTGGTGGTAGAAGGGATGGTGAGGGTGGTAGTGGTGGTAGAAGGGATGGTGAGGGTGGTAGTGGTGGTAGAAGGGATGGTGAGGGTGGTAGTGGTGGTAGAAGGGATGGTGAGGGTGGTAGTGGTGGTAGAAGGGATGGTGAGGGTGGTAGTGGTGGTAGAAGGGATGGTGAGGGTGGTGGTGGTGAGGGTGGTGGTGGTGGTAGAAGGGATGGTGGGGGTGGTAGTGGTGGTAGAAGGGATGGTGGGGGTGGTAGTGGTGGTGATGGTAGTATTACTTGAAAATAAAATCAGTGCATCTGCTCTTCGATGTAGCAAAATGGTTTATTACTTTTTCATTAAAATCCTTCATTTCTGTTATCATTTTATTTTCAATGGATATCATTGCTAAAGTCTGTCATTCACCATGGTACTGCGCAAAAAAGTTTTAATTCTCTTCAAAGTTGAAAAGCACCTTTCTGCTTCTGCCATTGGAGTTATTATTAAAATTTTCAGCAACTTGACAGTGTCTGAAAATGTTGACTGTAGATGATTGTCGTTCATCATCTCCAACAAGTCTACGAGACTTTCTGATTTACACAAATCTTCTCTTGTGTACAGTACAGTAAGTTCAGTTCTCAATTTGTCTTTTTCAAGCAAGGGATAGGCTGCAACTGCTTGCGCAAGTTCATTACTAGGGAAATTTTTGGCATACACTGGAAAATTATTCACTAAAAGTAACTTGCTTGCTTCCAAATGATTAGTAAAGCTGAATATCTCTCTGCACTGCAGCAAAATTACGTCACAGACCTCCTTTGCAGCAGCTGATCTACCTGTATTAAATTTTCTTCTCTTCTGCTCAGGAGGCGACACTATAGCATCACATTCATCTCTCAACTTCTGAACTGCGGAATTGAAAACTTTTAAAGAGGCGTTAGCCTTAGCTGCATCAATATTTCTAGACTGAAGCTGAGAGAACATGATGTCAACATGAAGCATTACTTTGGAGAAAAATTCCAACCAAAATTCGAATTCAAGATCATTCACAATTCTTTTGATACCAGCTGCTGCAGATCCAGTGTCTCTTGGGTTTGATGCTTCCAGTGTGCTGCACTCTTGAAATTCCAACATGTTGCAGATGGCCTTGGAATTCGATGGCCAGCAACATTCTCCAATGCAGCCATTCTTTGTGGAGACTTAGAAAAAAATGCTGGTATTCATGACAAGCTATTGAAAAATACTTGAACATTAGTATTCTGTGATGTTGCCTTTTTCAAAATCAAGTTTAGTTGGTGTGCATAACAGTGGATAAAGTGGGCATTGCTATACACTTCTTTTATTCTGGTTTGCACACCTTTATTGACTCCACTTAGAGCAGCTGCACCACCGTAAGTTTGGGCAATGAGCTTGTGTGGACAATCACCAATTAAAGTCTGGAGCTCTTTAAGTAACACACTTGATAAGGCTTCTGCTCTTCTGCTCTCTGGTTGATAGGGTTAAAAAATCCCCAGAATCTCTCAACAGGCTTCCCTTGTAGCTCATACCTTAGAACAATTACCATCTGTGTTTTATCGTAAATATCCATTGTCTCATCACACATAACTGCCAAATATTCTGTATTCTTTACTTCTTCCTTGATCTTATTTTTGCAGATTTTCAACATAGATTCTAAAAGTTCATTCTGTATCGATTTAGATGTTCCTTTAAAAACTGTAGTGGTCTTTAAATGAGCATCTAAACTAGAATCCAGTTCACAGGCAAAATCAACTAATCCATGAAATACTCCCAGATTCTTGGAGCTCGTAGTTTCATCATGTCCTCCAAGAGGGAGTTCAAATTTTCCATAAAATTTACACAGTTTATGATTTTGGATAACACATCTGTTTTTCCTCACTTGTTCATTGTGTTTTGCAAATGAGAGCTTGTATGCTGTGTCAATTTGAGCTGCAATGTTCACTTTACCCAGCAACGACAAATCAATCATGTTATTCATGTGTTTGGCTGACTGCTCATGTTTCATTATTTTCTGTGGCAAATACCTCAAGTCAGTCACACCACTTTTCGTCCATGATGAGTCCCCACCAAACAATAAGCATGGAAAGCAGAATAAAGCATTTGCCTTGTCACAACCACAGAGCCATTCACATAATTTCTAATAAACACTGATGTTAAACTTGCGTGTATATTCTTTGTTCCTGCTTGTACTATTCTGTTGAATGGATAAAACTGGTGTAGGTCTTCCTCTTACTTTGATTTCAGTCTTTTCATTTAATGTCAGCTGGGAAAAGTTGATGCTTTGCAAATACTTCACTCGATTTTCCATCATCAAAGGGTAATTAAAGAAAGCACAACTTAACCACACCATCTGCACACAATATAAACACGAGACTGAGCTGCACCAACTGCAGCTCATTGTTTCCAGATGTGGCACCAATTAACAACAGACATGAATCATACAGCAACTATGACTATGAAAGTAACTTAAATTTTGGTCTGGTTTTAATGAAAATTCACTTAGTAACGTACTGAAAATAACATATAATGACTTTTTATTACGATATATTTGTTAGTAGTGTATTACTCTGCTGTGTGTCTGAAGGAATCATACGCCTGGCAGTGAGTGTCTGGGGGACTGCAGCTCTGCAGCTCCTAGGCACAAGCCACCACTGGTCACCATGGTTCTAAGGTTCTGCAGATTGTGGATTTCCAAACATGGGCTGAAGGGTAGGAACCTGAAGAATCAGGATAATTGTGGATTTCCAAACATGGGCTGAAGGGTAGGAACCTGAAGAATCAGGATAATTGTGGAATTCATAGTGGGAGTCTACATGCCAAACTGGTTCAACATCAAGTTAAATCACAACTAGGTGGAGGGTCCCAGGCATGTACTGTACCAGCTGGAGCTGCTCAGAAGTCAGGAGGAGGAGGTGGTGATAGGAATAGTGATGCCTACAGTGAAGAGATCAGCTTGGTATGCACACTCTGAGGCTGTGCTCCAGTCCATGCTGTGCAGTGCAGTGATGTGGAGGAGGAGAGGAGGGAGGCAGTGAAGAGGATACTGGAAATCAGAGGTGAAGGAGCTGAGGACACACAGGTAGGAGACTGCAGTGTCAGACCCAGGAAGACTCCTGATATCAACCCAGATGCCACCAAACTCTCGGAGCTTATTGACTGGAACTCTGGCGTGACTGAGCCTCCTCTGACCTGCTCCCAAACCACTGCTGCAATCAAGGAGTTTCTGGATAGACCAATGGAAGTCCCTGCATGGCCCTCTCACACACAGTCAGTAGAGAGGTGTGTAAGGATGACAACTGAAGCAGCACAACATGTTTACTCACAAGAGAGGAGGGAGGCGTACATCAGTGAGCTCATGTCCAGGAACAAGAGAAAGGCAGACATGACATCCTCGGCAAAGTTCAAGAAACCTATCTATATTTCTAAGTTTTAATATTGAAATACAATCAAAATGTCTTTAATTGTATGTATGTAAAATGTAGTTATATATGGCATCCTTGGCAAGGTTCAAGAAACCTATCTATATTTCTAAGTTTTAATATTGAAATACAATCAAAATGTCTTTAATTGTATGTAATGTATGTTAAAATATACAGTAGACTCGCAACTTACACGGTTTCAACTATATGCAGGTTATAATTTTACAATTTTGGTGCTTTAAGGCAGCAAACACGTCTCACCTTCATCCGCAACGCCATGGAGGATGGCACTACCAAGTGTTATGGCATGCTGGAAGGAATTCAACATTGCCAATTACATCACTTTTGTGTTATAGGTATGTTATACGTATAACAGAGTTACAATACATAGTGATTTAAGGGTGATTTAGGTTTTTTTTTTTTGGTTTCTGACTTTACGCAGTTTTTGGCCTTACGCGGGGTCCCACGAATGTAACCCCCGCGTAAGTTGTGAGTCTACTGTAGTTATATACAATAAAAAAAATACTTTAAAAAATTGCTGATTTTTTGTAAACTTCAACTTCAAATATAAAGCGCTAGGACTGGTCAAATCTGGATTTTAAAGCCATATTTCGATTTAGCACATAAAAATGCATCATTTGGTCACTAGTAGTCTTTGAAAATCTAAAGATTTCACTTTGCTCCCTAAACTTGACACACCCTACTGTAATATTTTCATGGATGTTATATGGTTCCATGCATTTGATTATCCAAGAATGGGGAATGCTGTCAAATGCTTTCTGATAATCTATCTAGGCCATACTAAGATTTTTTTGTCTCCTCTTACAGTCTTCTAGTATCATTTTGTTTATCAGTAATTGGTCTTTTGTGCCAAAGCATTTGCATCTACACCCACATTGTTCTGTTTCTAAATAGTTATATGATGTGAACTGGGTATAAATTTGATCTACTAATAGTCCTGTTAGGAGCATATATGTAGTTGGTAAGCAAGTGATTGGTCTATATTTATTTGGGAGATGGGTGTCTTTTGTTTTGGGGATGAGAGAAGTATATCCACAGGTAAGTCAACTGGGGGGTTTCTTCTTCTTGATTTAAGATTCTATTGAATGATGTTTTATAGTATGGATGCAGAGAGGGTACCTTCTTAATCCAGAAGTATGGTAGCTTGTCCAGGCCTGGGCTTTTGAAATTTGGGAATATGGCTATTTTGCCCTTTACTTCATCTGGTGAAATGACAATTTCTACAATTTGAGGTTTGGGTCCATTTTCTTGCACAATGTTTGTTATCCATTCTGCATCATTGTTATGGACCTTTGAACATTGCTCTCAACTATCTTTCTGCACCTTCCTGTGGCAGGGGATTTTTTACCTGAATGGTGTCACGGATGAGTTCTTGGTACAGCTCTCTGGGGTTCTCTGAAAATTTTTTATTTTGTACTATGGACTTCTGTTGCAGTTCTTTATTCTTAATTTGCTGGGTAAGTGCTTTTACTAAGGCTTTGTTGTCTGCAGATTTATTTCCCAGTTGGGCTGAAGTTTGTATATTGTATTTTCATTTTATTTTGTTGATACTTCTATTAAGGTTGGTGTGGAGTGGGTTTCTGAGGTGCTCTTCTATTTGTGCTATTTCCTTTCTGTTTTTCTAGTTTTTGTTTCCAGAGGGGTACTGCTCTTATCCTCCTGGGGTTGGTCCCTGATCTTAATGGTTTATATGTAGGTATTATTTTCTCTTGGACCAGTAGGCTAACTGCATAATTTATCTGGTTCAATTCAGTGAGAGTGGCATTTTCAGGTGTTAATTTTGGTACTGCTATATTTATTTGGCTCATTATTTCCCTGCATTTTTTATTTTTGTTCATTTTTATGAGTTTGGGCCTGTCCTTGAATTGCATATGTACAGTATTTTGTTGGTAAGCTCTTCTTCTAGTGCTACTTGAGAGGCACTAACCCCACTTACTGAAGGTGGTTGGCCATGTGGTGGTGGTGGTGGAGTAGACTGTTATGAGGGAGGAGGGGGAGATGAAGTAGGAGAAGATGGAGGTGATGGTGGTGGTGGTGATGGTGGGCTTCCTCCTTGCCTTCGCAGTTGTGGTTCTTCTGTTCCAATAAGCTTTCCTATTTCTACTGTCATATAATTCAATTGAGCCTCTGAGAAAAACCTTTTGGGTTTTTATATTATGTCTCTGGGTGGTTTACTTCCTTCTTATGTGGGCACAACTCAGAATGTATTTCTCCATTCTTTATGCATGTCAGTCTGTTTTTTATGCTTCACTTTTGCATATTCTATTGCCCACGTAAGTACACATTTTTCTCCTTTAGTCCAGACATCTTTAATCCTTTCATGCTTCTCTTCTGCGGTCATGGCATTAAAATCTCATTCTGCTTGTAAGCATGCATGTTGTTTTATTTCATTCATTTCTTGTTTGGATATTTGTTTGTACATTTGGGATACCAGTGATTCTAGTTTTTTAGTAGTAGTAGTTCTTTTTTTATCTGGTGGAAGGTCTGCTTCCTGAATTTACTCCTTGAATGTTGTTCTTTTTGTCTGCCCCAACCCTCATACCCTGAGTAGTAGGAGCAGTACAAATTTGGTGCTGGGTCATTTGATGTTGGTGTAGCGGAATCCTGGGGGCAATCTTCATTGCCTTGTGGGAACTCAGCCTGGGGCTCCTGGGTGTTTAGGTGGTGCCTCCCCTGAGGGTGCTGAGAAGAGTTGGGACTAGTAGCTTGATGATCACAGAGTGCCTGTCCCTGCACATCCCTGTGACTGAGTGAAGTGGCTTCAACCTTTTCGTTTTCACCCCTCTTTATGCTGTTTGCTTTATTCCTTTGCCTTGTTTGCATTTCATGTTAGTTGAAATTTTAGCTAGGGTTGGTACCTCTCAGGGAGGTCACTTCCTCAGCTGCACACAGCCAAACCATGTTAGTGGGACCATGGCCGTAACTACCTATGAGGTCACCGAGGTCCGGACCTCGGTAATTATTTCCTAAAAAAAAAAAAGAGACAACCATTCTCCGTGTATGAAACGCATATTACCGCTTTTCTTTTGAAAAGAGGGAGCGTTGAGCGTTTTGTGTTTAGTATATAGCTTGGGTTGTGTTTGTAGATGTCATTTTGGTCTGAATTTTGCTCGTCCCGCCGTGCTCGAAAAAAATCTGGACCTCACTAATTTCTAAACCCTAGTTACGGCCCTGAGTGGGACCTGAGCATGCAAGGAGCATGGCTCAAAGGCTCTTCATACCAGTGTGAATTTTTAAATGGTCCTTGAGATGAGAACTTCTTACTGTGCTGTAGGACCAAAGCCCATATTTAAAAGGTTTTTCACTTTGGTTTACAGTACAGTAATCCCTCGTCCAACGTGGGAGTTAGGTTCCTCAAGAATGGCGTATTGGGTAAATCTGTATTAGACAAACTTAATACCTTATGGGATAAATGGGGATATGCGAATGCAGCCACATAGTCTCCCATTAATACTTAGATACATAGATTTTTTATTCACACATAAATGAATTTCCCTACCTATATTGTATATGAAATAAGAACATAAAATCAAACAATGATATTTACATATGATAAATAAAAATATATTAAATGAAAATAGCACATATCTTTTTTTCACTTTCAGATGGTGCATATGATAGACTCATCTGAGTGATACTTGCAGCCAAGTGATGTTATGCTCATACCACCACACAACTTACCTAAAATCTTTATTTTTTTTGCTAATGTCATAACCTTATGACTTTTCTTCTCTTCACTATCACTTGCAGATGCTTTACATTTTGGTGCCATACTGCTATCTAAGGGTAATAGCAAAACAATGGCAAAATATAACAAAAACAATCCAACACAACTTCACTGAACTTAACATGGTAGTGGACTGAGACAAAGGGTGATGAGAGGGGTGACACGAGAGGGAGGGAGATGTGGGAGTGTTGGAGAAAACACTAGAGAGTGCATTGGCACACATACAGTACTACTGTATTAGAGCATGTTTGGCAGACCATGTATCATCAAATTTTCCACTTTTGGCAAATGTTCACATTTATTTTTCCATGTATGAGCAAATTCACGCTGGACAAACACGTGTTGGACAAGGGTTTACTGTATATTCCTAATTTTTGTATATTAGGTAGAACCCAATTTCCAGCCCAGAACTAAATAAATACAATCTATATTTCTAAATTACTCCTGAGGGTTCTCTTCATGATGGTAACCATCACTCTAGAGCCTCTATTTGAACTTGTGACCCAATATCATCATCTCCATGTATTTGTTTAGGGTTTTCTTAACTAGCCCTGTTGCCCCTACTATAACTGGGATGATATTGACCTTTTCTAGAGGTCTTCTTCTCTTGAGATCATTTTTCAGATCTTGGTATTTTATGAGCTTCCTTCAGCTCTGTTAATTTCAGTAATTGAAAATGTCTATTAGTATTGCAGTTTTTTTTTTTTATCTTCCCATATTAAAATGTCAGGTTTTATTGGTTTTCTACATACATTGAAGTGAGTATTCATTTATCAAAGAATACAGTTGCTTCTTTATTTCCTGTTAATGGTTGTAGTTTGTGTTCCCATGCTCTTTTACTAACCCTGATATTAACCCTTAATTACTATCATTATTTTCCATGATAAAATAAACAAATGCACTCAGGGTCAGAAATGACCCAACTATAGTAGCTGAGAGTTAAGATCTGTCATATGATCCACTGGAGAATTTGTAAAAAGTTTGTGTCATGTTGTGTAGAAGTCATTTGATAGTAGTGTCTGGCAGCCAGATACCAGATGATTCATGCACACTTCCATTTTCCATCATCACAAAACTGGCACCTGTCAGCTGGTGATAGCCCTGCCATCTTTTTGAACCCATTTGTGTACAAAGCTTCATCTTATGTCTGTTAATATTATTTTTCCCTCAAGCCTTAGCCATTCCAACAATCTCTCTCAATGCACTACTCCTCCAACTCTTTCACAAATCTTCTTGCTCTGACACTCTTGTTCTTCCTTACTATTTTTTGTTATTTTTTTTTCTCTTATCCAAAAGACTTATATATGAAATGTTGGGTTAACTTAGTTAATGATATCTGTTGACTATAGTTTCTTTCATGGTGCTCTTTAACCATTTGCATTTGATTGTTTGTTATGCTTCTTAAATAGTGTCCAAGGCTAACTACTTTTGATCTGTGGAGCTGATTGACCTTGGTAAGACCAATTACTCCTTGCTTTCTGGGAAGGTACATTCTATCAAAGCACCATTTTGTTTACATTATTTTATAAAATATTAGTATTTTTATGGTTTTATTGTCAGTTTTGTTTGCTTATGGCCAACCTATGACTTCAAAATTATGTTGTAGAACTAATGTTGCTAGTTGGTTTACTGCAGTTATTTTGTTTTAGATGGTTAATTGGTCTTGCAGGTCTTCTAAATATTTCTTGTTAACCTTGTCTTATTTTTTCATACTCATTCTAAACATACTTCCTCTATACCCAAGTATTTATATACACTTTATTCCTACCAAATCCCTACTCTCAACATTTTCTGCTAGTACAATATTCTCAGAGCTAACTTTTCCTCTCATTACAACTTTTGAGCACTTGTCCAATCCAAACTTCATGTGGATGTCATTCAAGAAGTCATGTACTATGTTTGATAGTGAGTTAAAGTTTCCTTCAATGTCTGTGTAAAGTTCCAGATCATCTATAAACAACAGCTGGTTTATGTCTTGGAAGAATCCCTGTCTGGTTTGGCTCAGGTTATATCTTTCATTGCTGTTTTCTAAGTTTGCTACATGGGTCTATTTGTTAAGCAAACAGTAATAGGAATAGGTTCTCTCTTTATTATCATCTTTCTATTGTCATTTCACCTTTTTCATGTTTTAGATTGATATTTGTTTTCCATTTTACCACTTGTGACTAAGTCCTATTACACTGTGATGCATGTTAAACACCTTCATACATTCTATTATCCATAAGTTTGGGACACTGTCAAATGCCTTTTGGTAATCTATCCAGACAATACTCAGGTTTTTATTTCTCGTTCTACAATCTTCAGTTATTATTCTATTGATTAGTTTATCTTTTATACCAAAGCAGTTGCATCTACATCTTTTTCACTCTTCCTCTAACATTTCATTTTCTACCAAATGATTACAGATTTTATCAGCTATTATTCCTGTTGGTAATTCAAAGGCAGTGGAATGGCAGCATATTGGTCTATCTTTGTGAAGTGCTATCTCTAGATTTAGGTTGAGGGTCATTTTACCAGCTGTTATTGAGCCTGGTGTTTTGCTCTCTTCATTGTTATTCTTTCAAAGGATATTTTACAGTGGTGGCATAGCACAGTTATCTAATTAAGTAAAAAATTTGGGAGCTGATCTAGACCTGGACTCTTGAAATTAGAGATGTTTTAAAGTTTCCTTTTTGTCTTCCACGCATATTTTTTTATTTTCCATGATGCTTATTTCTATTGGTCTATTTTATGCTCTCAATCCAATGAGTATTATGGTTATGTTCTTATAGGTCTTCAAAAAGGGTTTTCCATTAGTCCTCCACTTCATATTTGTTAGGTGGTTCTCTGAGAGCTATTGTTTCTTGTATAAGATCTCTCTATAAAAGTCTGGGGTTTGCCTCAAAGTCTGTTTTGTAATTGCTTTGTTCTTTACTGTATTTTTGATTTATTGGGCCATGGCTCTAATTAGTGCTTGGTGTTCTTAGCTTCTGTTGAGTATTTAGACTGTAGTATTGATGCTGTATTTTTGCTTGTTTATTTTTTTTGCCACCATCTTAGCTCTGAGGTTTCTGAGTGTTCTTGGACTCGTGAAACTTCCTGCCTTAGTCGTGTAATCTCATTCTCCTTTTGCTTTCTACATAGAGCTCTGGTAGGCTTCAACAAAGCAGATATTGATTTTTGTCAAGCTTCAGCCACTTAAGTGTTACAGTTGATACTGATCTTTTTATTCTGTTCATAAGAAATACTTTTTCTCATTATTAGTTTTTTATAATTTTTGTCTGCCTTCTATGACCATCTATTGTACCATGTCCATTCTGCTTATCTTCACTATTCCATTATTTCATGTGAATTCTTTTGTGTCTTTTAAGGATAGAACTGGTTGCAGCACTAAAAGAACAAGTCTCACATTCAAAAGGTCTTTCTCCAGTGTGAATTTTTAAATGGTCTTTGAGATGAGAATTTCTTACTGCACTATAAGAGCAAAACCCACATTTAAAAGGTTTTTCACCAGTGTGAGTTCTTAAATGAGCTTTCAGGTGAGAACTTCTTGCTGCACTATAAGAGCAATCCCCACATTTAAAAGGTTTTTCTCCAGTGTGAACTCTTTTATGTCTTTTAAGAGCAGAACCTGTTGCTGCACTAAATGAACACTCCCCACATTTATATGGTTTTTCTCCAGTATGAGTTCTCAAATGAGCTTTGAGATGAGAACTTGTTGCCGCACTATAAGAGCAATTTCCACATTCAAAAGGTTTTTCTCCTGTGTGAACTCTTGAATGTTTTTTCACTTCAGAACTTGTTGCTGCAGTAAAAGAACACTCTTCACATTTATAGGGTTTTTCTCCTGTGTGAATTCTTGAATGAGCTTTGAGGTAAGAACTTTTTGCTGCACTATAAGAACAATAACCACACTTAAAAGGTTTTTCTCCAGTGTGAATTCTTACATGGGTTGTAAGGCTTGAACTTGTTGCTGAGCTATAGGAGCAATCCCCACACTTAAAAGGTTTTTCACCAGTGTGTATTCTTATGTGGTCTTTGAGATGAGAACCTCTTGCTGTACTAAAAGAACAGATTCCACACTTAAAAGGTTTTTCTCCTGTGTGAATTCTTAAATGCTTTGTCAAATCAGATCTTCCTGCTGAACTAAAAGAACAATATTCACACTTAAAAGGTCTTTCTCCACTGTGAGTTCTGAAGTGAATCTTGAGACTTTGTTTTTCCTTGGTTTCATATGAACAAGCTGGGCACTTAAATATCTTTTTTCTCACTTCACCACTTTCTTCATTCTCAACAGTGAATAAATCACTTGTGTATGTTGTACAGAATGCAGGGTTAATTTTTTGTTCATCACAACCTAAAGAATTGTTTTGTCAAAGTCTGATTTTTCTGTTACTGTTAAGTTCTGCTTAGAATGTCCCTGGAAATAAAATACATGACCAATTAATTGCTTTATACAATACAGGGTTAAAAAAATTATCATAAGAATATCAATGCCCCCTCTTATATTTGTGACCTTGACCTTTGGGGGCAGGAACCCGAGTCTTGCTTGTAATATCATCATCTTGTGATGATACACATGCATATGAAGTTTCATCAGTTTATGTTGAATGGTTCAAAATTTAAGGTATGGACATGGAACTCCATTTCACCTCTGATCTTTGTGTTTGTAATGATCCATATGCAAGTAAAGTTTCATGAATTTATACCAAGTGGTTCAAAAATTATACACCAGAAGTGAAAGCATTATGAATGAATGAATGAATGGACAAATAAACAAGTGCAACCCCATAGAACCCCTACAACTTTATTTGGCAAGGGATATAGTCTTAGTTAATGTTATATTATATTGTTAAGGTATATTACATGCTGTATCATTTGTTTGTACTGGGACAATGAAGAACTGATCAATAAACCAAAAGAAACTAATGTCAATTTAAGTCAAGACACTTTTCATATACAGTACTAGAAAAATTATTATGGATTTTTCTAAAATTTCATTTTGTGTGTTTGAGGGCAATTTAAATACATATTTACTGGATAAAAAACATTTATTTTGATGTCTTAATGCAGATATGTCATATTAGTATTTAGTTTGGCCCCCTTAGCTAATAATAGTGCTTGCACACATTTTGGCATACCAAGAATCAAAGTCTGGCATAAAGTTTTGATTTTAGCTGAGTGAAACCAGACATGTATGAGTCATTCAATGAGCTGCACTTTAGTAGTAATTGGTGTTTGATGAATCTCATCCTTCAATTCATCCCATAAAGTCTTAATAGGATTCATGTCTGGTGAATTACCAGGCCATGGGAGCAATCTGACAATTTTGTGAGCACCACATCTTAACTTTTTCACAGTATGGCATGGAGCCGAGTCTTGCTGGAATATCCATGCTTCATTTCCATACCAATCTTTTGTTTGATGCAGTAAACGATCTCTCAGTATCCCTATATACTTATCCTGGTTGATAGTGCCATTGATGGTGTGCAACCAACCTGTCCCATGCACTGAAATAGCTCCCCACATCATAATTTTTTGTGGAAATTTAACTGTTTTCTTCAAACATTCTGGCAAAAATTCCTCCCCAGTTCAATACTAGATGGTTTGAATGCAATCATCAAGCACTGCTATAGTTGATTCATCAGAGAAGACAACCTGAGATAAAATAAAGTTGTTAGAACCTACTAGACATGGAGACAAAGCAAGTTATCTTGCTGTATCCTTAAGATGTTTCCTGTGAAAATGGAGGTAATGTAACAGGGGCAGTAAGAAATGTTTCTAAACATCACAACTACTATAGAATATAATTTTACCTTTCTTCCAATCATCCAAAGTCCACTTTTCATGTTGTTTTGCCTATGCGCAACGGGCCTGCCTCATTGCCTCAGGGGATACATCATAGCCAATGTCGTAACATCGCTTCCCGTTGATCAGCAAAGTTAAGCGACATTGGGTCTGGGTAGTAGTTGGATGGGAGACCATCCTCCACATCCAGATTATGTAGCAACCCATGGTTCAGATCCCACGTAAATCTGTAGGTCCCCTCCATCATATGACCTTAGATGTTGTGAAGGAGGTTAAACAAACCCAATAATTATTATCATCATCATCATCGCCTCAGTGAGTTGTGGTTTCTTCCTAGGACAATAAGTTCACAACCCACATTCTAAAAGCAGATTGTTTACTGTGCTTCGGCTCACAATTACACCCTCTTCTACTAGCATGCTAGATATCTTCCTGCATAACACCCTTCATTCATTCAAAACATGTTTATTTTTTTTCTATTCAATCTTGGATTAGTGCACTTCTTTCTGCCACAGTTTCTGATCCATCTCGACTCAGTTTCTTCACCTTTAGCAATTTTTTTGTTGATCACACTGACTATTTGTGTTGATACAATAAGTTTTCTAGCTATTTCTGTTTCAGCAAGCTACTTCCCAATAAAACTTTAATTTGTCCTACTTTACAAGGACTTAAATCTTTTCTTTTACCCATCTTTCACAATATTCCTAGAAATCTTTGTCAACTATAAAAATAAAGGAAAAATATTGACTAGGTAGCTTCAGTTTAGAGAAACTATGCATATACAACATTAAAAAAACAAAAACTTAAATCAAAACACACAGCACTCCACCACACATATTTACTATGCCAGAAAAGTACTAACACAATATAACTGATTTTTACATCAATTATTTAAGTTTAAGGAAGCTTTTAATACGAAAAACAGAAATTTTTAGAAAAATCCAAAATTTTTCTAGTACTGTACATACCTATAGTAAAATTTAAAAGAACCATCCAATACTGAAGTTATTGCAGAAAATATGTAATCTGACAAAAACAGCAAGCAAGATTTGGGCAAAAAACATTGAACAGTGTTGTATAGAATTATTTTCAGCCCCAAAAATCTGTACAAACTTTTTTTTTTTTTTTTTTTTTTTATGAATCGTGCAAATGGCTGCATAGGTGATAAAATCCTGTGAATTCAAGTGCATCACCATGAGATTTCTTGGAAGGGGCACATGTAGCTTTGGAGGTGGCAAAGTCTTGGAGGAGGCAACTGCCCCCCTTGTACCAGCAAATGGCACCACTGGTTTAACCTCCTTTGCAACATTTGAGGTCATATGGAGGGGACCTATTGCTTTAAGTCGGATCTGAACCAAAAGTTGCTACATAGGTCTGGATGCAGAGGATGGTCTCCCATCCAACAACTATCCAACCCAATGTCGCTTAACTTCACTGATCAATGGGAAGCAGTGTTACGACATTGGCTATGACACAGCCCTTGCTTTGAGTACATAATGAATTTATTACTCAAAGAATATTTGAATTTAAACCAAACTTTATTCCAATGAAACTTTGAAAAGCATATTTACATTTTTCAAACCTACTTCAATTGGTTAAATATGCATTGTACTGTGAATAGCTCAGAACATTTAAAGCATAAAATATAAATAATTCTTTCAATGCATCTTCCAAATGACACCACACATTTACCAAGTTTGATTCGTGGGAGTGTGGATCTAAACTTTGAATCAGATGAATTTACAATTAGAAGAATGAATCATTGTAGTGCACAATTATTTGGAAAGCTGACAATGTATCTAATTCATGAACTCTTGTATAAAATTAAAATTGAAATGAAGAACCTTGCTTGGCTTTTGAGCAATGTTTTTAGTTTCTGAGTGGAAAGTTATGGGGATGTAGACAACAAATACAAATATATGCAGAAACCCTTGTGCCCTTTTTTATTTTTGATATTTTCAGATGGGTACCATTTGCCTATTTAGACTCCATTTCTAAAATAAAAAACTATAAAGATATGTTCATTTACTGAAAACACATTACAGTACAATAAAATGCTTTCACAATGAACAATTTGATCCATAAATTTATACTTAAGAATGATATTGCAATATTTGCTTAAATTGAGCAAAAATATTTTCAATTAAAAAAATACACAATGGCTACAAATTACAAAAGCTTTGCAAATATGCAATAATTGAAAAAGTAACATTCTAATTTAATGTACACTATACCACCAAAAGTACTGCAAAACATGGATAAAACAAAAGTTCAACTTTAAAATTTAAGAGGAGATATTGTACTAGTTCTCTTGAATGCAGTTTCCAATGCAGCAAAAGAGGTTTGTTTCTGTCCTCTGTTCCTAATGTGTTGCTCTAGTTAATCCTACTTGTATTCTACTGGATTAAGATCAGAACTCTGTGCAAAGGATGACATTGATGATGTTATTCTACTTGAACCAGTGGGTTACAGTCCAGGCTCTTTGTGACAAAGGTTATTGTTGACTTGGTACATGTATGGAGCTTCGCCATAAAATTCCATTAATTTCATTGCGCTATTGTCCAGTCATATATCTTGGCACTCGTATAACCTTCACAACTCATAATGGCCCAAGTCCAAACCATGAGAAACATGCCCAAATGATTATATTACCATCATCCATCAGTAACAGTCACAACAATTACTGAAGATCAAAGCATTCTCTGGAACATTGCTACATCTTGTCTCTACCACTGAATGTAAACATTGTGTAACAAGATACATCATCACTCCACTGGATGCACTTCCACTGTTTTATTGTCCACCACTGCAGTCATCATTTTCTATTTAGTGATGTGACATGGCTTGTGGGTCTTTATTGTCTATAGAATCCTCCTACAAGCAGTCCTCTTACATACAGCAGAAATGCTTGGGAAAAAACTTGTATTCTTATTGACTTCCAAGGTGATAGATTTTAGGCTAAACATCCATTTCTTTCACACCATATTTTCACTGTTCACCATACATGGTTTGGCAAGTTTTGGCTTTTTGACCTGCCTGGTCTAGGTTACACACTGGTATGCCACTTTCATATATTTCACTCAGATGATTTGGGGAACTTATGAATACTAAATGTAATTGATAGCAGACTTGCTTACTATGCCTCTGGAACATTCAGAGAGAATGGCAGAGAAACTTGTCCCAATAATTTGGTAGTATAATGAATGTATTTTACTTCCAAAAATGTATGCTGAAAAAATTCTAATTCTTAATATTTGCAATGATCTGCTTAAATTACAAAATAAGTGCATCTTCAATTTAAAAAATTTCCAAAATAACTACAAATTACAAAAGCTTTACATAAGTATGCAGTACTTAGAATGGCACCTGTCTAACTTAGGCATTTTCCTTTAAAGTTTTATGTTAACAATGATAATGATAAGTAGTTGATGAACAAAAGTAAGTTCAGGCAATCATTTCACTATTGCAACATAAGGTTGCAGATTTAAAGTTCTTCAGTCTATACATTACTACACACTTTCACCTCAATGCCTTCTTAGTGAGGTTAATTCTAAAACTTTTCATGTTCTAAAACTTCAGAAATTTACTCTTATTACTAGGAATGCTGCTGGAGAGGTGGGCTGACAAAATTTTGAATTGAGTTTCTTCACTTTTAGATTTGAATTGTGAAAAATGCATCACAATTTAAAATAAAAAATGTTGAGCAACAATTTCCACATTAAAAGTACTTTCATTCAAGATGCACCAACATTGAATTGACCAATTATCTAAATTTTTAAAACCTATTTACTGGTTGCAATTTTAATACATTTCAGCTAAAGAAAAATTTTAATTATTCAAAATTAACTGTAGACTTTATATCCTTTCAAATGTGTTAAAGATAAATAATTAATATTAAATCATTTGTTACTCTTTACTCTCTACTTATAATGACCTCAAAAAGCCAGATAGTACTCATTATCTTTGGTCTAAATACATTATTTTTCACTTTATATTCATGCACATGACTACTAAAAGAAAAAAATCATTCCAAATCTTTCAACTTCAATATTCTTCCTAGAATAAACTCTGAAATATCTGTTTATACATTCTAATACACTTCTAAAAGCTATCAAAAAGAATGCAACAATTTTTCAAGTAGCACTTGTGACTGTGTTTACTCAGTAGCTTTTTCAACCCTCTTCCTCTCTACTCTAAATGTACATACAAACATTTATAGTATGGGGTGATTGATAGTGGTGTCTGTTGTGTAAATCTGTGGAAATTTCTTACAGATTTTTCCAAACATGATTTCTTGGATGATATATTCCCCCCTCCCTCCCCAAGAGTAAAATGAACCATGTTTCCATTTTTTTCTTTTTCCATCTTCAATATATGGTAGCCATTTTTTAAAATGGCCACTACAAAACTAAAACATGATTTACCAAATGTTCTCATTCAACTCATCAGATGTGGTGTGCTTGCTGTATAAATGCTACCATATACAGTAAAACCTCACTTTTCCGCATCTAGATTAACCAGATTTCGCATTAACTGGATTGCCTGCTGGCAACTGGCTTCTGCCAGTAACTCTAACACCAGGCACCAGCTGTTTTTGTTAAAAAAAAAGCTTATGCTAATTGTGTAAATTTAAAAACAAATTTAGATCATTTTAAGTATTAATTAGAAGTAAAATAAATAAATAACTACACTATTTAATAATCATAACACCAAAGAAGATTGTTATAGTACAGTATTAGTGAAAAACATTGTTTGGTTTCCCAGTGATGTTCTGATTTTTAGATGTAAATATACAGAAACCCTCCCACTTGGAGGGTTACTTGCATTAACTGGATTTTGGTGTTAATCAGATCACCCTCCCCCAAAATTAATCCAGAAAAGTGAGGGTTTACTGTACTAAGACAGATGAGAAAAAAATAGAAACTATTTTTTTACAACTAGTTCTCTATTGTTCACAAAAATCATGTTTCTAAAAATTGATGTAGAAGTTTTACAGATCTGATTGATTTTATGTGCAACAAACCCCAATATAATGCTTAGTGTAGAGTCTGTCTCCACAATGAGCATTCAGGTTGTAGGATACAACATCTTGCATAATAACAGTAAACAGAAAACCTTCAAGGTGGGTTAACTGTGTTTCAAAATAAGATTAAAAAAAGAATTGTGCTTTCATTAGCTATAGAAACTGACATCCCCTGCCACACACACACACACACACACATATATATATATATATATATTAATAAATAAATAAATAAATAGAAAAAAAGTAATAATGAAAAATAAAATAAAAAATTAAATTGAAAAATTAAATTGAAAAATAAACTAATTAAAAAATGCTTTCATTAACTAAAAATGAGAATGTTACAAATACTGGGGGAACACCCTGTGGTTCTTAAAATAATTAGCATAGTAGTTACAGTTTCCATAATCTTTCAGGAAGTGCAAGAGCTAGATGGTAAAGGATATATTAATAAATTTCATTTACAAAAAATTTATCCTTATCATAAGGACAAAACCTTTAGTCAGCTCACAAACATTATATTTAGTATGCAAAGTTTTTCCAATTTACTCAAATAATCCCTGATATTCAGTTTTGTTGAAAGATTTTTATTATTATTCAGTTCATGATCATTAATTTCTCATCTTTAACCCTTTGAACGCTACATTCGACTATGGTCAAATTAAGTTTTTTAAACCAGGATGCAATGTTTGACTTTCCCCCCCCAAGCACAAATTTTTTTCCTGCTTGTACATTATGTTCAACTGTTCTCTCAAGTCTCAAATGGCAACCTCTATTACTGTGTTGCAATCTGCGGATACAACATAAAAACATTAGATGCCACGTGGTTGTTTTGACTTTGTGGAAGTTCACTGTTTTGTAACCAAGTTGTGTGTGTTATTTAATTATAAACAAGTTAAATACATGTTTATACTAAATGTTGATGCATAATGTATTATAATATCATATAAATAAAGTTATATTGGGAGAAATTGAGTGTGTAAAACCATGTACACATGCAGATTTTGCATAAATTAATCCTTATTCATGAAGCAGATTTTGCATAAATTAGTCCTTATTCATCAAGCAGATTTTGCATAAATTAGTCCTTATTCATCAAGCAGATTTTGCATAAATTAGTCCTTATTCATCAAGCAGATTTTGCATAAATTAGTCCTTATTCATCAAGCAGATTTTGCATAAATTAGTCCTTATTCATCAAGCAGATTTTGCATAAATTAGTCCTTATTCATCAAGCAGATTTTGCATAAATTAGTCCTTATTCATCAAGCAGATTTTGCATAAATTAGTCCTTATTCATCAAGCAGATTTTGCATAAATTAGTCCTTATTCATCAAGCAGATTTTGCATAAATTAGTCCTTATTCATCAAGCAGATTTTGCATAAATTAGTCCTTATTCATCAAGCAGATTTTGCATAAATTAGTCCTTATTCATCAAGCAGATTTTGCATAAATTAGTCCTTATTCATCAAGCAGATTTTGCATAAATTAGTCCTTATTCATCAAGCAGATTTTGCATAAATTAGTCCTTATTCATCAAGCAGATTTTGCATAAATTAGTCCTTATTCATCAAGCAGATTTTGCATAAATTAGTCCTTATTCATCAAGCAGATTTTGCATAAATTAGTCCTTATTCATCAAGCAGATTTTGCATAAATTAGTCCTTATTCATCAAGCAGATTTTGCATAAATTAGTCCTTATTCATCAAGCAGATTTTGCATAAATTAGTCCTTATTCATCAAGCAGATTTTGCATAAATTAGTCCTTATTCATCAAGCAGATTTTGCATAAATTAGTCCTTATTCATGAAGCAGATTTTGCATAAATTAGTACTTATTCATGAAGCAGATTTTGCATAAATTAGTCCTTATTCATCAAGCAGATTTTGCATAAATTACCATATTTCCAGGTGTATAACGCGCACCCTAATTTTGAAAGAGAAAATTTAGGAAAATAAAAATTTAGGAAAAAATATACCTCCTACCTCACTTCACATGTACAATTTTAACGAGTTAATTTTAACATGTACAATTAATTTTAATATGAATAAACCATATGGTAGTTTGTTTCCATTTATTATTTTTATATTTAGGTTCAATAATAAAAATTTCCTTTTTCTTTTAATTTGCATTTATAATGTTAAGAGTAAATACTGAATAACAGGAATGTTTTTTTCCCTAAAGGTAATTGTTCAGTGTATAGTGCAAAAAATGTGCCATGAGACAATATACAGCCAAAATATAATAATACAACCATCCCTCCCCTACCAAAAATGTGTACCATCACTGTATAACATGCAGGGTGATTTTTGGAGTATTTTTGGGGAAAAAAAAGGGTGCTTTATACGCCAGGAAATATGGTAGTCCTTATTCACCAAGCAGATTTTGCATAAATTAGTCCTTATTTATCAAGCAGATTTTGCATGAATTAGTCCTATGTAGAAAAATGAATCTGTTTTGAATGTGGAAAAGTTTATATATTAGCTAGATGAATAGATTTTTAAATATGTATTATTATATCCTGTTATTTTTTTCAAACTAAATAAATTTCTCTCCCTTCCAGCTTATCAATGAATAGTAGAAAGAGAGAGAGGCCTTTTTCGCAAAAGGATATTGATGACACTTTTACGGAATGGTGCCTCAAACCAAATGCACATTCAAAGGGTTAAAGCTCATAAGCTTGAAAATTTGGAACATTGCAGTTTATTTATAGAATTTCATCATAATCCTTTCCTTCTAATTTTCTGGCTTAAAATTTTTTGTGAATCACCTTTATCTAAAACTTTGGGTCTCTTAAACAGTGTCAATCAAACAAGTCCATGAAGGTGAACAAGTCAATCAAAACCTGGAAAACTTAATTCATAAAATTCAGAAAGATGAACTTAGTATTTCCAAAATACTTTAAAATTTATTAATACATTAACTACAGATTTTATTCACTTAATGAATAGTGGACACAATCTATTAATCATGAAAATGACAAACAATTCTATATCCCAAACTTGATTCAAAAGTTTAAGCTTAGGTCTGGAAATGAAAAACTATAATTGATATAATTATACAATATGCACAAGGTTTCTGTTTATGAGAATACTTAAATGGTGCATCAATTAATAATAATTTATCCTTGTAAAATATTTCATATTTGTTTTCATCTAATTGTAAATTCTGTTGATCCAACCATATCCATGAGGTTACATTCCATAAGACCCTTGCAGATATGAAAATAATATAACTTATTGGGTAAATGGGGTTTGTTAACAACCCAACCCAAAAATCTCCCTTTTCTAATTAGACCTATTTTCAAACCTAAATAATATATACAATGAGACCATTATATGGGACAATACTGATGTGGTAAATATGGTAGATGTTGAGACAGACAGTGAAGAGGAGACATGAGGAAACAGAAGAAAATAACATTCACAATTGTAGTAAGTTAACTTTAATAATTATAACTGACCAAATCCAAGGGCACACCATGCATCTGAACAGATGAAATAAACCATCTGCAGACTATTTTTCAAAAACAATTATTTGAAGTACCAATTATTTGATATAACAAATGTTCGAAAGAAAAGTTGTTGAATGGCAACCAACCAACCAAATGTTCGAATGGCAACCAACCACAAAATTGGTGTGGTTACCAATTCATATTAATGTCCAAAATAAGAATAATACAGTTTAACTTCAATCTTTAAAGTGAGAGCACATCAAGCACCCTCCATAGAATGGCCAAATTTGTGCCAAGTGAGAAAGGCAAATGCTTTTAGTAAATGGATTTTTATACGTAAAAGACAAGCAAGTGGCAACAAAAGTTTACTGGAAATGCCAGCATTTTGCAAAGTACTGTAAAAGCCATGCCATAACAATTGATGATGAAGTAGCCAACTGCCTAAATTTCAAATTGAGATGTGGTCCTGCTATGAAAGAGTCAAACAAGACTTACCAAAAACCAATAATGCTATTGAAGGATGGCATCAATCTTTTTTATATGTTTCATCACATCATCCAACTATTTGGAAATTTTTGGCAGCGTTAAAAAGGGAACAAGATTTAAATGAAATTAATATTGAAAAAGCATTAAATGGCATAGAGTGTAACAAAAGTACAAAAAAGTATCACGACAGTGCAGAACGTTTGAAGAAATTAGTTAATTCCTATGGAGAGTACACAAATATGATGGACTATTTACCTGCAGTTGCACATAATTTGAGTGTGTAGTTCAATAAGCATTGATTTTTTTATTTCTTACCAAAATATTTTTTAGCCTTTTTTAAACAAACTTTAATGTTTTAAAATAGAACTAAATATTCTATTTGATTTTTTAAATAAATAAAATCACCTTTAAGTAACGTATCTGCTTGTATTCATATTTTATTTAATGAAGAGTTTGAAGCTCATTCCTTTTTTTATTTCCTCGACAACTTTTCTTTCAAACATTTGTTATGTCAAATAATTGTTACTTTGAAAAATTGCTAGTCAAACAATTGCTTTCGAACAATTGTTTTTGAATAATTGACACCAAATCGAAATAAACATGTAGGGTTCATTCAACAGACCAAGCCATTATGTTATGATTAATATTGTACAGTACAGAATACTGTGCTCTAATAACCTTTAAATTATGTTTATTTGAACCAGTATATAGTTTTATTTGCAAAAATCATATTTATTTCTAGCTACAGCATTTTTTTTCTTTTATTTTTTTGTCAGTTTTGCCCAATATTTGAGGTCAAGTTTGCAAATATTAGGTTAGGGTTCATGGATACAACAATATTTATGTGCATTTTAAATGATCATTGATACAAGAATTGCAGATTCTGAATTTGCAGATATAGTAGGATCTTCTGCATCTCATTTTTCATGAGAATATAGACCTAAAATATTTTAAGGGTGACTCCCTAGAGTTTACCACCATAACAACTGTACTCTTAGTGTAAAATAAGCAAAAATGTTACCTATTCTGGCTTCTTCAGTGAAAATATACATGAACCAAATAGGTGAAAATAATGAATGAATTATCCCTTTTTGAAGGAAAAATATCAAATGTTGGGCCAATTAGGGGGGAAATAAAAGTTTCATTTACCTCATTTCCAACTTCATCAGTACTGAAATTTAATGTTTCTTCTTTTATAAAACCACCTTCCACTGAATCATCTTTCATCTGATAATCCTGAAATTAGGAGCTATTCTTTAATGAACTCCATGTTTACCTCCATCACTAATAAGAATTTATTTCACTGTAAAGGAGTTCTTATATTTCATGCAAACTAGAATTTTTAAAATGAATAACAAAATACAGCTGGAATAATGTGAATTGTAGGGGAGAATAGCCTATACATTACATTTTCTTCTTTTTACTCTATATTTAATCTTTCATAAATTTATTACAAAATTAGGCAAAGATGCAACCATTTAAAACCTTCCTTATCTGAAAGTTTAACCTTTCAATCAGTCAATAATGAAGAAATTATAATCAGTCAATAACAACATTAATTCTCAAATTAACATTTTTAATGGAGGTCAAAAGAAGAACTTGATGCAAAAGATTCATTCTTGACTGTGTGTTAAATGAACAAACCAACAAAACATGACTATCTCCAATTTTCATGAAACTTAGCAACATCTGTAGATATTAATTAAAAACTGGCATGGAAGAGTTCTCAAAAATTTATGCTTTTATTCACCTGGCAAGACTTGGAATCATGATATAATGCACTATAACCCTCTTTTTTCAACTTCAGTAAGTATTACACCATTTTAAACCTCTTTTTATGACACTTTCAATGATAGCAAATACATAATTATTTAAAAAAAAATAAAAATTTCTAGAAATTTTTCTACTAATGATTTTCAAACTATCACTGCAGCTTGCTTTAATCAACTTTTTGTTTACACACAATAAAAAATATACTAGAGCAAGTTTGTACAAAAAATCATGCTAGATAAACAACTTTTTTTTAGTTATCCTTATTTTTTTTTTATGTAGGGATGAGGGGCCAAAGGCAAATCCATCCAAAAGCACTCGTCCCATAGAAGAGTCAAAATCAAAGTCCAGGGTTTTCGAGATGCCTAGACACTCTACAGGATGTTTAAAAGATTAGAGGTCATAGACAGGAGGAAAGATGGATTGAGGGAGATTGTTTCAGAGTTGACTGGTTGAGTAGATGAAAGGCTGAAAATACCGATTAACCCTTGCATTAGATAGTTGGACAGAAAAGGAATGAAAAGTATAGAAAGTCTGGACCTAACAAATAAAAAAAATGGATCATATTCAGGGAGTTTCCCTACTCAGTAACAGACTGAAATAGTCATCAGAAATTCAATTACAATAAAATAATTGTAAGAAATTATTTTATCAACTATATATACAATATATCTTGTGTTAATAAGGAGATTGTAGACACCACTTGACCAGTGAAGTACTCTGGGGGGGGTGATGTTAGACAAAAGATAGGGAGTGCTGGAACTCCCATTTCTCCTGTCATTGTACTCCTTAGCTGATCTTTTTCTGTTTAATCTACTCTGTGAGCAGTTCAGCATGGTCTCAAATAGGGTGGAGTGATTGTTTATTTTCAAAAATCAGGGGTGTTAAATAGTTGTCAAATGTCTAAAAATGAGCATTGGTGGTGGTTTTTGGTGGTTGCTGGTGATATCACATCAGCAACCACACACTATATGTGCCACGCCCACATATGACTAAAAAAAACCCTTTATTTTGCCTATTTGGGGCTCTATAATAGCCAGAAGCACAATCTGAAACGTGCATCTTATGATTTTTTGATGCTGAGAACAAAAAAATTATTTTCAAAAGTGTACATTGATGTATAAACATTTTTTGAGTTAAATTAAAATCAGTAGCTATTTTAGTCCAACCTACTTTATATTTACTTCTATTTTTCAGAATTTTTATAACCTATTCAATTAATACTAGTTTAACGTCTTCAAGATTTTTAGTTACTTATGAAACGTAGAAGCCAGACAACAAAAGTCTTATACGGTAGCCATAGTTTTCCGTCCATTGAGTTTTCCTAATGGAAAATTACCTACCACTAAACAAGTTGTTCAGCGTCTACTTAAGATGCCAAACTGGAAAAACAAGGAAAACATCATAAAAGTTGCAGATGAGTTGAGGAAATAATGGATTTGGTGTAATATTTATCCACTATCATTGCGCACCATTGAGACAAAGGTGGACAAACTAGCAGCAGACTTTTCATGGTAAGTCATCATAACTTTCTATCCTGGGTAGTACTAAATTAATTATAAGAATGTCTTCTTAGCCAATAGTAAATTCTTTATTTAGAAATATAATTTTGTTGTGATGTGCTCCTATGTATTTCAGCCAAAATTTCTAAACTAAAAAATATTTAAGTGATTTGTGACCACAATTTTTAATTAAGAAAATAATATTGATTTTTTTAATATTTCAACTTCGAAAATGCATCAACAGGTTTCATCAATACTCTGTCACAAAGAGAGGTTCAACCTATTTGGCAAAACTAGAATTGTTTGTCAGAGAGCTTGATTGTTTATTTGATATTTTTTCTGAGGATCTTTCTCAATGACAAAAATTGTAGTAGTTTAAACTGAGGATGACTCAGGATGATTTCTCCTTCTATGAGGATCAAAAATATGTGAGGCTAGGATACTGTTCAAGATTTGAGGAAAAGCTCACAGAGGCAGATGTTAGATACAGGAGAAGAATAATTGATGAACAACGAGCGGAATTATGGTTAGTCAGAGAGTACATCATGACTTGAACCGTTTTAATTAAACCTTTGATATTTTTTTATTATATATATATATATATATATTAGTGATGGATCAAATAACCGCAACCGCACTACAACCGCACAAAAATTCACAACCGCAACCGTAACTGCCATTCCATAAGTGCGGTTGAGGTTGTAACTTTCCAATGGGTGGAGGCTGGGGAAAGTGGTAGGTGGGATGAACAGTGCGATGGGTCCTCATCCCTCATCCTGGTAACACACTTAGTGCAAAATATGTTTTTAATTAATTTGACCTATTCTTTCATAATAGCTATATAAGTTTAGAATATACTTCATTTAAATAGTATTTATTTAGTAAATACCTTATGTTGAACACAAGTTTTGCAACACACAAATAGCGGTAGCGGTATATTGCAAAACTTGTGTTCAACATAAGGTATTTACTAAATAAATACTATTTAGTATATATTATGTACCAAGTGTGGCTAAATCGCACTATAGTGGCTAAATACAGTTAATAATTACGTATTTTTCCTAGTATATGATAACCGCAACCGCAACCGCGGTTGGAAAAAATTCGACAACCGCAAACACAACTGCGGTTGTGAAAAACCGACCACTCGATCCATCACTAATATATATATATATATATATTTTTTTTGTATTGGGGCGTTTACCGCCACTTCCCGCTATATGGTAGTGGATATCATGGCGAGGCGGAATACGAGAAAGAGAAACGGAGACGGAGAAAAGGCACTAGAAAAGGGAGAACAGCGGACTACAGGTGAGAAGTCACCTAAAGCTCAGATAGGATGCGAGATTGGGAGAGGAAGAGGAAAAGACGGTCAAGCGAGAAGAAAGGGCTCTCAGCGAGCATAAGGCGTAAACGTTCGGGGAGGGGGAAATCAGAAAGGAACGGGAAGGCGCGACGACGTACTGACGACAGGGTGGGGCATTCCACAAGGATGTGAGAGATGGTGAGGGGCGACTGGCAGGAGGCGCAACGAGGAGCCTCCTGCCGGAACATAAGATAGCCGTGCGTGACTGTTGAAGTCCCCGAGAAGCAGGAAAGGGTGGGGAAGCTGCAGAATTAGGTCAGAGAGAGAATCGGGTGGAGAGGTAAAGAGAGCAGACCGTGAGCTGACGCCACAAAGAAAGGCGCACGGCCACAGCTTGCAAGACAGTACGGAGCGGGAGGGGGCGGAGCGGTGCACGAAGACCGCGGAGCCCCCCCTACCCGCCCCATCGAGAGGCGGGGAAGGGAGCCCGCAGTAGCCGGACACTCGAGGGAGGGAACGGGAGCCCAGTATCGTCTCCTGAAGGCCAGGAGAGAAGAGAGACTCTCGAGGCCTACCAGGAGCCCGCGGATGTTCCACTGCAGGAGCGAAGTATATGGAGGGGTAGGAAAGTCTGCGAAACGGATGGTTATGGGGTGGGTGGGCCGATCGGGCGGCCCGAGATTAACAAGGGGATTGGAAAGCCCCGGGGCCCAACGGGGGACGCCGAACGTGGGCGAAGGCGAGGGTCACCCCGACGGGGGGGCGATGTGGAAACTGACGCCGGCAAATCCACCTGAAGAGGAGTCACCCGGACGCCCGGGGGAGAGCGATGCAGAGAAGGGGATGTGAGGGGTATCCAGAAGGCCCCTCCCTTCACCGGAGGTGCAGGGGAGGCTGGACTACAAGGGGGAGTGGAAAAGGATACCTCACCCGGATGCATAGGCAGGTCATGGAGAGAGGTGGGGTAGGTCACGCGCGGGGGCGTGCTCATCCCATCCACGCCGACCAGGCGGGCGAGTTCCCCCTCCAGTGGGTCCATCGACCGAACCGGTGAGGGATGTATCTCCGCCCCCACCACGAGGGTCGTCGGGGACCCCAGGGGGGGAGCGTCCATAACGGTTGCGCAGCGGGGACGGTGAGGACACCGGGATGGTAGGGCGAAGGGGGCGTTTGTGTCTGGGAGAGGAAGGTGATGCGAGGCCTATGGCCTCGAACCTTTCGGGGTCACTATTGGCGCGGCGCTTGCGGCCCGCATGGGCGACGGCGGGTCACGGTCCGGAATGGGGGTGGCCGAAAGCGCCGGTGGAGAGGGCGTAGAAGGGGCAGGGGGGGTTGCCGACGAAGCATCGGCGTTCGCGGAGGGAGCACGTGGGGACGCGCTGGTAGTACAGGGAGCCGCGGCGGGAGTCCGCTGGGCGGCAGAGGATAGACAGGGAGTAGCGGACACGGTGAGTGGAGGCGCGTCAGGAACCGCCGGTGAGGACGGGGTCTGGGCCGGCGGCGGCCGGGGACGGAGAGCCTCGGCGTACGAGGTACCACGCCGGGCCTCGCGGCCACGCAACCGGTCCCGCGCCTCCCGAGCGCTGAGAAATTCTGATGAACAGAGGGCCCGAACCTCCCTCTCAAAGAGGAAGGACGGGCAAGAGCGGGATGAAGCAGGGTGCGGTCCATGACAGTTGGTGCAGGAAGGCGGAGCAGTACAGGGCAAGGGGTGGGGAGGGCCGCCGCAGCGGACACACAACGGGGCCGGCTGATGGCAGGAACTGCTCACATGGCCAAACCTATTGCACTGAAAACAGCGCGTAGGATCTGGCACGTATGGCCGAACCGAGAATTCGCATGCTCGTCTCTCACCAAAGCCCCAGAATACCGAAACGGGGGGCACCAGTGAGTCAAAAGTAAGGAGAAGGCGAGGAGAAGGGACGGCTGGGGATCGCGATCTGTCGGGAAAACGGTATATTCTCACCACACCCTGGGAGGCGAGGTCAGTCTGGAGGTCCTCCACCGGGATGGGTAGAAGACGAGCAGCGTAGATCGTGCCCTGGCACTGATTGAGGCGGGGGTGGGGAGTCACCGTGATCCCGCAGCCCAGGACATCGGGGATAGCGAGCAGAGAGGAGGTTTCGGCAGAGGAACGCGACCTTATCAAAATGGAGCCATCCCTCTGAGGCCGAAGGTCAAAACGCGCCGTCCCCGTCTTCCCATGGATCGCTCGAAAGAGGCGTTCGTGGTTAGTGGGGAGGGGCTTGGAGGAGGAGGGGCGGAGGACGAGGGAACCGATGGGGTGGGCGAGGGCTGCCGACTGCCCTTACCAGACCCACGGTCCAAAGAGGTAGTCAGAGGGAGGTCAGATGCACAAGCCGGGTCGTCAACGAGGTCCATTAGATTTGTAAGTGTTTCCATAGAAAATTTTTATTGTTGTTTCGCGCCCGGGGCCGCGGGGAACCGATTACCCGGGGCCCAAGGGGACCAAGCGCACGCCGGCGGGGGATGGGTGCCTCGTCCCATGTAGGTACCCCCGTTTCAAAAGGGGCCCTTGCAGCGTCGAAAGTTCTCCCCCGCCGGCAGCAAAGACCAAGGCCCCCCAGGGTCCCAGGCCTGGGCACCCTACCAGCCAACTTAGTCCGGCCCCGGCCATGGGAGCGAGACCCCCAGCGACCAGCCCCGGCAGCCCACGGGGCGCGCGAAGTGAACAAAGAAAGCAGAAAAAACAGAAGGGGCAAGGAAGAGGGTAAAGAGGGGAAGACAGGAAAGAGGGGGCTGTAGGATAGCAGGGTATGCTAAAAGTCCACTTCGCAACCGGGCGGGGACCCGGCAGGGCCCCCAGCCGCGGCTGACCCCCCTCGCCACATGGAGGCAGGAGCCTGCGGGCGATCCACCCCAGAAAGACCGCACACGGGGAGGGGGATATATATATATATATATATATAATATATATATATATATATATATATATATATATATATATATTGGCATAGTAAATCTAGTCATCTCGTCATACTAATTGTTCAGTGAACGAAGCCGGAGAGAAGAGGCAAGTGCATCACAACCTCAAACAGACAGTCCAGACACTACTGGTAGGTCTAGCAAAACTCCATCAGAAGACTCTCGAGATGATCCACAGCCTACTGGTTCCTCTCATTGTAATTACCAAGATCTGGAGAACCTGTGCAGAGCTGTTGATAGGTAAATTAGTACTTGTGAATTGTGATTGTTCTTTAATAACTGTACTTAGTTATATGTGCCATGTCATTTCAGTAGACTTAAAATGGATTTAATTTTTCTCAACTTTAAAATACAATCTTGCAGGTATTCAATTTCTGACAAAGCAGGTGCACGGTAGCATCAGCAGTCTTAAAAGATTTTGGCATTATCACTGATGATGACAACACTAATGTCAGTGACAGGTAAGATTTCAAAATTATCATGATTACATTTTCATCCACATTTCCTAAGCTTTAACAAAATTACAACTACTACTACTAATAAGAAGTAAAGTAATTTTATTTAATTATACACATTATACATTGTAACATAGAAAAATAAATTTCAAATATATTGGGCTCAGGCATAAAAGTCAGTGTATTTAGCTGATCACTGTTCATTATTTCCTGTTGTAAATATTCCTGTTTATCAGTGCTCCCTCCAGCCTTATAAATTTGTAAACAATTTTCATTAATACAGGAGTAAACTATGAAGGCAACGGTGTAAGTACCGTGAGCAGATCAGAGCTGAGGAAGAAGTATTCTTTGGTTTAGTGGACAACATTTATGTTATAGTCAGGGAACTGGGTAAGCCACTGTTTTCTGTATGGTATGTTTTAAATTTTTAGTGGATAGCATAAATTTGGTCTTAGTAACATTAAGGAGTAAGAACTATGTGATAGTTATATATGTTCATTGGTCATACCTGGTAATCTACTGATCTCAAATACATTTATTATTTCCTTAAATTTTGTTTAAAATGTTTCAGGAGGACATTATCTGACACATGTTACCCCAGAGAATGGGAATGGTGTATCAATTGCACTAAGTCTCTATGAAGCAGTGAAGGACTGATCTGGAAAATAACCTGCAAGTCATGGGGTCAGATGGAACTGCAGTGATGACTGGACATAATTCAGGGGCAATCAGAGTCTTTGAAGGGTTTATTGGAAGACCACTGCAAAGGATCATATGCCTCTTACATTGTAATGAGCTACCTCTTCATCATGTTTTCATGGAGCTTGATGGGACTACGAAGAGCCCTGATAGTTTTTCAGGGCCAATAGGAAAACAGCTAGGTGGTATGGTTTCTGAATGGGATGATGTCAAATTTAAGCCAATCAGAAATCAGAATTTCGCTATATTGCCCAATGATGTAATTGATGATCTCAGTTGTGACCAATACTATGCTTATAGAATATGCATGGCAGTCATGCTAGGGACTATTGAAAAGGACCTTGAGCTTTTAGAAGTTGGGCCATTAAATCACTCAAGATGACTGACATTAGGTTGTAGAATACTCAGATTCTATGTTTCACAGAAAAAGCCGAGTTCAGTATTGATAACTGTTGCTGAGTTCTGTTTAAAAGTGTATTTCCCCAGCTGGTTTGAAATCAAGAAGAATCACTCAGTGGCCGATGGTTCAAGAAACTTCTTTTCAATGCTGAGCAGAATCTCCAAGTTTCCTAATAAGAAAGTAAAAGACATTGCCCTAAAAACCCTAAGAAGGAATGCCTTTTTTGCTCACCCCAAAAACATTATAATATCAAGGACAGGAAGAGAAGAAACACTTCAGTAAATAAGATCCTGGCACTGAGGGGTGAAGTAGAGAAAACAACCCAGGACACCAGTCAAAATGGATTTCACCGGTGGAGATTTGGAAGTTGAGGATGATGTGAATGACGATGATTATGACAGTTTTAGTTACACAAGAGACCACACTGTCAGGAAATTTAAGGTGCCTATAATCAATGAAAATGCTAAATCGTATGACAAGATGAGTAACCTTGATAACTTGACAGCAGAGCCTCCAATAGTTACCCATCTTACATCAACTGAACTTATGAACATTAGAAAAAATCCTTTGAAGTTCAAACAGCCATGCCACAATCAAGTGGTAGAATGCTATATCAAGCTTGTGACTGAGGCATCTGCAGGGTCATTCCACGTAACTGTCATCCTGAGGCCAAAATGTTAAAATTTGCCAAAAAGCAACATATTATACATCATTGGAACTAGGAAAGTATCTAGTTTTCAAATCTTTTTACAGATTTGATCTATCTTTATTGGTTTCGGAGATCTGATGTTTTATGCGAAGACATGTTATATGCAGTAAGCATTAAGTACTAAAATTTAAACCTTTAAGTTCCCCAAATTAGTAGAAACCAAAACATGCTGACTAAATTTTGTTATGGGCTTATATAGGTATATACATGTAGTGTGTTATGCACTATCACTATTGTCTTCATGTACCCAATGAAAATATTTATAGGTAGGCTTCCCAAAATATTATACCGTTACGTTATGAGTGACACTTTTTTGGTTGTTTTTCTTCTCAGGTCATCTGATTTGTAGGAATAAATGAAACCTACAGGGTGTCCCATAAGTCTGGACCCATAGGGATTTATAATATATTTTTTTATTATGTTGCAGGTAAACCATGTCACTGACTAGAGAGGAGAGAGTTCAAGTTATTTTGCTGGTCGGGACCCGCAGTCACCGCGGGAAGTGGCCGAAGAATTCAACAATATGCATCCAGACCGCGCACCAATCTCACACAGATGTGTTGGCAAGTTGATAGCCAAATTTAAGGAAACTGGATCCGTAGCTGACAAGCCTCACAGAGGACCTTCAAGGACTGTTACGGAAGACGAAACCAGTACCAATGTGTTGGCTAGCTTCGCTGTCAGTCCCAAGAAGTCACTTCGACACATGTCCAGCAAAACTGGGACTATTTTGTAATTTTATTAATTTTGCCCTATGGGTCCAGACTTACGGGACACCCTGTATTACAATTCCTCTTTTAGTTAGTTGCCAGGCATGTGTAACTGGCGGCACTTCGGAAAACATGTTCTATTTATTTAGGTTAGACCACATTTACAGTGCGATTATGAGCGACACATTTGGTGTCACTCGTAACTATCGTAGATCATGTTACGAGTGACACCACAATTGTGGTGCCATTGTATGCAAGTGTACATAATTATAACAGATGTTTTGTCTATTTGCAGAGTTTGATTCAAGAATTGACTAATTACTAATTGTTAAATCAGAAATGGCACCCAAAACCCAAAGAATGCATGTACGTTTTGGTACACTGTATAGAATACGTAACCTTGATTATGTAGGCTAAATGTTAGGCATGAATAAACATCGAATGATTGACGCAGCTAAATAATAATGGAAATGAGTGACGTGCATTTTTGGATAGGCCTAATGATAGTTAAGAGAAATATAATGAAAATTACACGCATATCATTTACATAAACACAATTATATGACACTAAGTGATTACGTATAAATGAGACATAGAAACCAGATGCTGTGGTTTAATGATTACTGAGAGAAAATACGTTGATACACCGTAAATGAATTAGGCCTTCAGTATAGAATACTTAATTATTACATAAATAACGGATGTAAAGTATTTACAGATTACATGATTGGACACAAATAGCAGATGTTGCACGGAAATATGGTACTAGAATGACACTTGAATTAGGAAATAGGCTTACTGCGTTTTAATGAGAGTCAGTTGGAACGCTTAATTACACTTGGTGTATAGTCTACTGTTTGGCAGTAGGCTGATGTAGGCTTCATGAAAGTTACTTAGGAGAGATGTACTTAGCTTACCAGTAAGAGATAGATACTTGTTGATGCGTTGCTCAGATGGTGGCCTGTTGAACTAAGTAGGCTTGAAGTGTTGACCATTCTATTTGAGTGAGCACTGGTTGCTCTGTTGATTAGGCCTCTTGAGATGGAGAAGATGCTTGAATGATCTTGCAGACTTAGTCCTGGCTGATGTTGCCTCTTGAGATGCAAGATGGCCTAAAGGGATTCTCACTGATGTAGGCCCGGGAAGCTGAATATCAAATTCCACAGTTACGAATTCCACTTAACTGAGTGGAAACTCGCTTATATAATCTCTGTGACACGGAAAAAGGTTTTGCACCAAATCTTGAGACGCATTGTCCGTGAGTCCTTCAGTTGAAGCTTGCTTTGGCAGGCTGTTTTAGGGCACAAAGACGCTTTCCTTGTTTCAGGTTCCTTGACCACATGTGTCTTTCAGGAATGTTTGCTGATGGCATGGAAAGAAGAATTTGTCTGTCTACTTGTTGGTTTATTTCTTGTCAGTCCGCTATATATATATATATATATATATATATATATATATATATATATATATATATATATATACTGTATATATATATATATATATATAATATTTGTGTATTGTGTCCACTATGCTATTCATTATTTATGTATGAGTGCATTTAATGTGCAAATATTGTATTCTGGGTCCACAGAATCGCACGGTTAAGCGACACCTTTTTTTTGTTACAAGCAACACTACACATTTCCCCCCTGGGGGGGACCTAAAATTGTAGAGCTAATTGCTAGGTCTCAATTTGCGACAAATTTTATTGTCTTTCAACGAGAAATAATACATTTTTCCTGTAGATGTCCACAATTCACAGGAATTCAGACAAATGTAAGTATGAGTGTAAGTGCTGGCTGCATTTCAGTTACGAGCAACACCATAACTTTGGACATTTGCTGTAAACAATGTATTTGCCTGATTTAGCTGAAAAACACATCATTGTGTTCATTGACCATCCCTCAATACCCAATAGTAAGAGAAGTTCAATTGCTCTATAATTAATAGAAATATGATGAGAAACGTAACAATAAGTTGCTCCAAAATGTTAAGAGCAATACTATGGAATGACCCTGCAGCTGTCATTGGGTTCAATAGAAGAGATGGCATGATCTGGCAGTGTATAAAATCCCGTAAACTGCTAAAAAAGTTTTATACAAAGCAAGAATTTGTTTAGATTTTACATTTGATGAAATTTTATAGTGTAAATTTGTAATATATGGTCAATCTGCATTACTTTTTCATGAAAATGTGTTAAAACTCTGTTTTACACTTTTGGAAATAATTTTATCAGTCTCAGCATAAAAAAAAATAATAAGAAACAGTTTTTAGATTGCGTTTCTACCTATTATGGAACCCAAAATAGGCAAAATACAGTTTTTTACAGTTGCGTATGGATGTGGTACATATAGGGTGTGGTTGCTGATGCAGTATCACTTGCAACCACCCAAAACCACTACCAATGTTCATTTTTAGACATTTGACGACTATCTAGCACCCCTGATTTTTTAAATATTAATTTTTATAAAAATACACTCCACCCTAGCTGTATAGGTCGAAGCCTTCTTTAAACGTTGTGGGTCCGGGAAACGCGGGCCCGACGTGATAAATAGTTTAAAACGCCGGCCCGTGGTAAAAAATAACTTAAACATTTTTTATTGCAACGCGCGTAGTATTAGAAATAAATTAAATGAATTTAAGGCGGTAATTTATTCCGGCAACTATGATATAGTTGCTATCACTGAAACTTGGTTAAATACCGTGACTCAGGACTTGTTGGGGGAACTTGAGATACCGGGTTTTAAACTCTTTACTAATGATAGGTTACATAGATTTGGAGGCGGCATTTTGCTGTACATTCGTAATTCCCTTAGGGCTATTGAGGTTAAGTTAGATTTTCCGGCAGCAATTAATGCGATCTGTGTTGAAGTTAGGGCGCGTAGTATTAGTTTTATTTTTGTTTATAGACCTCCCGTTCAACCCCTCGATATAGATACTAGATTTTACTCACTTCTTGGTCATTTTATTGACAATCGGAATAGTATAATTGTCGGAGACTTTAACTGCCCTAATGTTAATTACGAGAATTTTACGGGTAATGAAGAGGGTTTGAGATTGGTTGAGTTTATGGACGATAACTTTTTACGACAGATAGTTACCAAACCAACGCGCGGTGATAATATTTTAGATTTGGTGATGACGAACGGCGAGAATATAGTCGAAGGTTTAGAAGTAGGCGAGAGTTTAGGATGTAGCGATCATCAAATTCTTAGGTTTAAGTTATTGATAGAAAACACTAAGGATAGTAACGTAATAGAAGTCCCTGATTTTCGTAGGGCTAATTTTGATAGTTTCGCGGATAGGATGAGAGTAGTGGACTGGGATAACTTATTTATGGGTAATGACACAAATTTGCATTGGGTGGCGTTTAAAGAAAGTTTTAGGAATATTGAAAGGGAGTTTATTCCTCATAGGCCCAAGCGCGCTAGTAATCGTGGTAGACCGAAGTGGTGGAGTAGGGAAATAGGAGTTTATAAACGAGCGTAATAGAGCATATAGACTTAGTAAGCATAATGGCCAGGTAGCTAACTTTAATAGATATATCGAGCTTAGACATCAGGTTAAAAGATCAGTTAGGAATGCTAAGCGTAATTTAGAGATACTTATAGCTGCGGATAGTAAACATAATCTAAAAAAGTTTTTTGAATACGTTAATAATCGTAAGCCGGTAAAAAATAACATAGGCCCTCTAGTGGATGTTAATGGCGCTTTGGCTTCTGATGCTCAGGCGATGGCGGGTATTTTCAATAACTTTTTTGCGACAGTTTTTACCATAGAAGACATAAATAATGTCCCCGACGTGGATGATATCGTTCCATTTAGTAGCGAGACTATTTTGGATGAAATAACTGTTTACGAGGCTGAGATTGCGCATTATATCAATAGGCTAAAAGTTAGCAAGGCTCCAGGCCCTGACGCTTTTTATCCCAGACATTTGAAAGATTTGAAAGAAGTTATCGTAGGCCCCTTAACGAGGATCTTTAATCAGTCACTCGAAACGGGGATTATTCCTGAAGACTTTAAATTAGCTAACGTCACGCCTATTTTTAAAAAAGGCAACCGCGCAGTAGCTAGCAATTATAGGCCCATTAGCTTAATGTCAATTGTAGGTAAACTTTTGGAATCCGTAGTTAGGGATCGTATTACCAATCACTTAGAAAGTAGAGATTTGATTAATAGTAGTCAGCATGGGTTTCGACGCCATAGGTCTTGTTTAACTAATTTGTTAGAATTTTATAACGAAATAGTGCGCAAATACGATAGGCATAGAGCAGCTGACGTTATTTATTTAGATTTTAAAAAGGCGTTTGATACAGTTCCGCATAGGAGACTAATTGCGAAGGTTAAAGCGCACGGTATACGCGGTCAGGTAGCTAACTGGTTAGAAGAATGGCTTCGTGCTAGGAGACAGAGGGTCGTAGTTAATGGTAGTGAATCAGGGTGGTTAGATGTAGGTAGCGGTGTCCCACAGGGTTCAGTGTTAGGCCCATTGCTATTCATAATTTACATTAATGACATAGATGTAGGATTGACTAGTAATGTGTCAAAATTCGCGGACGATACTAAAATAGGCGGTAAGGTTGTTAACGAGGACAATAGAAATAGGATTCAAGACGATGTAAATAGGATTATGGAGTGGACAGATAAGTGGCAGATGCAATTTAACGTAGACAAATGTAAAGTTTTGCATATAGGTTCTCGCAACAATAATTACGCGTATACGATGGATGATAGGGAGTTAGCGAGCATTGATGAGGAAGTAGATTTAGGCGTACGCGTATCTAAGGATTTAAAGGTTAGGAACCAGTGCCTGGAGTCTTGCGCAAAAGCTAATAGGATGTTAGGCTTCATAGCGCGTAATTTCGAATTTAAATCGAAGGATATTATATTGCCCCTTTACAAGTCCCTAGTCAGGCCTCATTTAGAATATGCAGTTCAGTTTTGGTGCCCGTACTTGCGTGAGGATATTGATAGGTTAGAAAGGGTTCAGCATCGTGCAATAAGCCTTATGAAGATAGGATTAATGAGTTAGACCTGTATTCACTCGAAACTAGGAGATTAAGGGGGGAGCTTATTGAAGTTTTCAAAATTGTTAATAACATTGATAACGTAAATTTTGACAAATTGTTCACTTTTGATAATAGTAATACTCGCAATAACGGATTTAAGTTGCATGGCAGGCGTTTTATTACTAATATCGCTAAAAACTTCTTTACGTTTAAAGTAATTGATAAATGAAATAATCTTCCCGCGTCAGTCGTTCATTCTACCAGCGTTAATATGTTTAAGAACCGTCTTGACAGACATTTTAAAGGTATTAACGTTGTTTAATTTAAAAAACAACAAAGTTAGCAACAGAAGCTCTGGTGGTGGTGCTCGAGGATGAGTCTGTTGATGATGAATGCCAGCTTGTGACATGCCAGCATTTGATGCCAGCAATAAAATTATTAAAAAAATAAAAAAATAAATTAGACTAACACGAATGTAGATGTAGCTCATAGCGTAAACTAACCCACTTTTTGTTTAACTTTACCTACTTTTTTTTTTTTTTTTTTCTTATCCTCTCCTTACTTTGCATGTCTAACTCTTTTCTTGCATGTTTGTAGTTTGCATGGTATGACAGTGAGTTAAGACTGTGTTTGCATGGTTTGTAAGCGTTCTTATTTTACTTCTTTTCATCTTTCACCCCTCTCCTATTCTCTCTGACTATTTTTCTGACTTGTCGGCAGTGGCCGGCGGATGATGATGGTGAGACACTTTTCCTCTTTTTCTGAATGAATGTTAACCCATGAGTGATAGGTGTTGCTCTTACTTAACCCCTTATTCTCTTCTCTTAACCCGCTACTCTTTCCTTTCTCTCAGGCTAACCTTAGAGTGGATCTTAGGGTCTTTGTTAGCCTTAGCTTCTGTAGATCTGTAGATCTTACACACACACACAACCTTTTCAAACCTCAGGGGGCATCAACTCCATAATTGTCCCCACTTCTGGCTGTCTCACTGCCAATACCAGGAGCACAGACGCAGGTGGTGGGGCTGGATCTACGACCTCCCATTCAAGATGTTCTGGGCCTCTGCTTGATTCACTTTTCATTAATTTCTGTAACATTCATGGCCTTTCCTCAAATTTTCAGTCTGTTGACTGCCACCTCTCCTCCTCTAAACCTCATTTTCTTTTCTTCACTGAAACTCAGGTATCTGGTATGACTAATAGCAACCCCTTTTCTCTACCCTCTTACTTTCTTTATACAGCAATATCCCACTGAATGCTCAGGATGCATTCCTAGAGAAGAGAGCTTTTGGCAAATCAGCTCTCAATAAGATCATTATAACATACTTAAACTATATACAGGGTGTTTCACAACTGGTCTGCCATACTTTGGGAGGTGATATCAAGTAAAAAAGGTAATCAACATAGGTGCTATTGCAGAGCTATGGACGTTTTACAATGTGCAAACAACAAATCCCTACTTGTGTGTAATTTGATAGATGGCAGCAACAAAGTTACCACTACTAATCCTCAGTTTTTTTCTTTCAGTTGGTTCTGATCTATGGTATGAGACACTGCATTGCACTAAGGTGAACAATCAAAATGAATCAACAGTTCACACCTGCTGAATATGCTAATAATTTAGGGTAGAGTGAAAAAATCAAAAGTAGCAGGATCAAAATTGAGTGGGTCTAGATAGCTGTCTTTTGTTGAGAATTAATCTTTAAAACTGATTTTGGGTGGTTGCATACAAAACTGTGACTGCTAGTGGCCAATTTATACAAATCATATATGCACATGACCAAAATTTGAACCCAGTGACCTATCTTGGGTTCTGGACATGATAAAGAATTTAAAAACCATTTATGATGTATTTTTTGCCTCTGAAGCAGATTAAAACATTTGCAGAGAGCTGCAGGCTCAATAATGCATCAAAAAATCCATATTTATATTGATTTTTGGCCAAAAATTGCAATTTTCAGCCTTTTTTTTTGCAAATTTTTTAGATAATTTGTGATAAATATGTACAAGTTTCTACTGAAAATATTACAAGTCAACTTAAGATTAATCTAAAGTATCACTCATTAAACAAAGTAATAAAAAATAATCATCTAAACAGCTTCAGAATATTGGATTTTTGTACTGAACACTTTCATCAGTTTTCTTAATCTTACATCTTTTGTCAAATAATGCCATCACAAAGTTCAAATCCTACCACAGTTGAGGAAGCCTCTGTTACAAATTTAATTTACCCTCCTCTTTTCTTATGGCTTTATGATATTTTTCACTCCCTCTTCTCAGCTTGTTCCTGCAAAATTTATTGTGCAAATTTACTCAATTTTAAAGACAGTTATTTAAACAAGCTCCATAGGTTTTGAATAACAATATTTAAATTTCAACACTTGTTTGAAATGTATGCCTTTTTATGAAATACTTGATTTGAATCAGATACTAATGTACAAGATAATTGGACTGTTACCTGTCAATTATGTTCATCTCATTAGTAGTAGTAGTGATAATTCCATAATCCTCTAAAACTGCTGACGCAACTGCTGCTCTGGCTCTGTCATTTACTTGATACCTGGTAAAAGACATTTATTTTATATCAAGTTAATATTCTAACAAGATGTTCATTGGACAGCAATGTCCAAGATTTGGACTAACTATTAGCAACATTCCATGGATTATAAATAATTTTTTCAAAGGTATTGTCAACAGAGCAACAAGTGTTCAAAGCATACTCATATTTTAAACTATACAGTATACCTGTCACACTGCTGAGCGAGGTTTGGTAGATGCTTCCTATTTTGTTCTGTCCTGGATTCCTGTTGTTCACTGACACCAGCTGTTTCATCATGTGATTCCAGGTTGCCCTGACTTCGAGAGACTCTCAAGATCACTGTCATATATTGCTGCTTAGCTTGATGGAACAACTTGGGAAAACTCTTCTGAGCTCTTCCCTGGGGATAATAAAATACAATATGATTATGATACAAGATAGTTTACCAAAGACAAAAATAAAATTTTATAATTTGTAGCACAATCATTTCAAGAAACCCAGATTTTCAGAGGCCATTAATCAAAAGTTTTTTAATTTATATAGATCAAACTCACTGATTCTTTTCTTTTGCTTGCTCCTGCTGTGCTCCTCTCCTTTTGTATCTGATGTCTGCCGATGTAAGGCATTCCTTAAAACCAACACATCATCCTATTCTAGCTGTTTTCTGGTCCTCATAGAAAGCATAGTTCTTGTCATTTTGAGTTGATACAAATGTTCCAAATCTCTTCTGCAATTTGAGTCCTCGCAGAAGATGTCAAACAACTTGGAAGTTTTTTCATTGAAGGAAGAAAGATCACTCTGGAACTTGTCACCATGTTTCTTTTTTAGATATCTATCAAACCTACAAAATTACCAAAACTTTAATGTTGTGAATGAAAATTTCAATAATAAACCCTAAGTTAAGTTCTAGTCAAAACAGAATTTATTACTGATCATTCTTATGATTTGCAAATCACTGAATCACATGATTATATTAATAAAATTACTGTCACAAACAAATAAATGTAATTACAAAATTTGCAAAAGTATGACATTTTAAATCTTTTTATAAGGGACTGAAAATTTGAGTCTTACCTCGAAAATTCTTTGACTAGATCCTGAATCTTGCTGGTGACACTGGGGCATGAAATTGGATAGACATTCCACCAAATCCAGTGTTGAATCAGACTTAGTACAATTATATTAGCTGCTTGTCTGGTTGTCCAGTTCTCTTCTGCCATTACATGTTGGATGACATCTTTACCAAGAAGAAGCTTTCTGTTGGGGAATGAGTCTGTGCTTGAAAATCTGTGACCTCCATCAAGAATTTTAACTGTCACTGTGTCTTAACATCTTACTATGCAGTATTTTTTGGCAATAAGGTTATCAAAATACATATATTTATCAATTCTATAAATTCAATCTGAAAAGAAAAATATAAAATATAATTTCAAATAAAAAACAAAATATTTGGAGAAAAACAGCCAAAAAATTGCATGTTTGAGCAAAAATGACAAAATATGGATTTTTGGATACATTATTGACCCTGCAGCCCTCTGCAAATGTTTTAATCGGCTTCAGAGGTAAAAAATACATCAAACAGTTTTTAAATTGTCTTTATCATGTCCAGAACCCGAGATAGGTCACTCGGTTAAAATTTTGGTTGCACGCACATATGATTTGTATAAATTGGCTGGTAGCATTCATAGTTTTGTATGCAACTACCCAAAATCAGTTTTAAAGTTTAATCCTGGACAAAAGACAACTATCTAGACCCCCTCAATTTTGATCCTGGCACTTTTGATTTTTTCACTCCACCCTAGAGCTTAATATCCAATTCATTTATGGATTCCATGATGGTAATAGCAGAGCAGCAGTTGAGGAATATCAAAGATGTTTTCCAAACTTCCAAATACTGAACAGGCAAGTGTTTAATGACACACACACACACACACACACCGGGGATTAAGGGAAACGTGGACAGCTGTTCCATGTAACGAAGAACATGTGTTAAAAGGATTTCTAGATAAATTAGAGAATCAGTATCACATGTATGGTGAACTATACATGATGAGGGTTTGTATTCCTATCATTTGCAATGTGTGCAATAGGGTGGAGTGAAAATTTTTTTTTTTTTAATTTCAAAATGCTTGGGGTTGGGAAAGTTGTGTATTTATGTGAAATGTACTGTATGAAATTTTATGTAATCGTACAGCTATAATTAAATTGTGCACACTGGACTCAAAGTTTTTAAAAATTGGCAAAATTACTAAAATTTTGCCATTTTTATTGTTTTTTAAATTAAATTACAAAATTACAAAAATTTCACACAGTACGTGTCCAAAAACACTGAAAATAAAAATGGCAAAATTTCAGTAATTTTGCCAATTTTTAAAAACTTTGAGTCCAGTGTGCACAATTTAATTATAGCTGTACGATTACAAAAAAATAATACTCTCATTTATTTTTTTCCATGCACCTTAAAACATCCATAGCTCCACAATGGTTGGAAATAACAATGTTGTATTAACTTTTTCACTCAATATCACCCCTCAAAGTATGGCAGACCAGTTGTGAAAAACACTGTATATCTAAAAATAATATGAAAAAATATATAAAAAAAATTATAAAAATATAGAATTAGGCCAATAGCTTAATAGCAAATGCTTTCAACAGGGCATTGCTGTACTCAATTTCATTCCAAATGTGGATGTTGCATATATGTACACAATGACCTAACTTGGTCTCGTATTCCCAAATTCTGTACCCTATGGCTACAGCTCACATATGAATCTTAAACTAAAAGCATCTGTGTTGTCTAACCTTTCTCCTAATTCTACTGACTATCCAAAATTCTTTGACTACCTCACTTCTGAAGTGGAATACATCCTATCCCATCCTCCTTTTGCTGAAATCTCCATTTAAGGAGATTTCACTGTTCACTACGACCTTTGGCTTTCCTCCCATTTCAGAGCATTTTAAAAGCTTTTCCCACTGAGCAACAAAGGCAGATCGGGAAGTAGGGGGGGGGGGGGGTAAGGCAGGGGGTGCTGCCAATTTCTTAACAATCAGTTCTGATACATATAGGGGTGTAAATCAGCGAGTGCCAATGGCACAAGTCATTAAGCTAGGGGGTCTGGGGTGAGTGGTAGCTCCCCCAGCAGGGTCCGGGGCAGAGCCCAGAAGCAAACGCATTTTAGCTTTCCCAAATAGCATTTTGGCAAAAATTATCTAACATATTCTTTATACAGGAATACCCCGCTTTACGATGCTTCGTTTTACGAAACCCCGGGTTTACGAAATTGTATTTGCGCTAAATAAAAAATTAAATGAAGAAATATAAGACAAAAATAAAATGCGTACGTCGCGCATACCACAATCTAATATTCTGCATTACAGCAGTGCTTAGTTAGCTCGATTTTAAGACAAAAATAATATGCTTACGTCGCGCATACCATACTGTACTGTACTCTATTACGTATTCTGCATTACAGCGGTGCCAAGTTAGCTCGCTTTTAGCTCACTTTGCACTGTGGCAATGCAGCTGTTGTCAGTTTATATGTGCGCTTTGACAAGAGAGTTTGTGCTTTATTCACTCTCGCGCACGCTAAGTGTTTCACTGATATTCTTTTCGTACATTGCAATTACAGTACCCATCATCAATTATGCCAAAACGAAAGAGTGATAGTAAAGACTGTGACGTTAATCAGAAGAAACGAATCCAAAAGCATGTCTACTGACGCATCTATTAATGAAAACTAAATTTGCATATGTAATGTTTTGTACTATTTCTTTGTTCATTGCTTGCATTTTTATTGTATTTCTTTGTTCATTACTTTCGTCTGTATTATTTCTTTGTTCATTGCTTTCATTTCTATGTTAATAAACATTTTTTTCTACAAAATTTGCTGTTTTATAACCTTTTATTTTTCAATTTTTTAAGAAAAAAACGTAACCCAAAATATAACATTATATGTATGGGAAATAATGCTCTGCTTTACGAACACCTGCTTTACGAACGGGCGCTAGGAACGGAATAATTCGTAAAGTGGGGTATTCCTGTACTCACTAATGACATAATTATCTAAAAATAAACTAATTTTTCATCAAAAAATAAAAAAATATTGAAATGACCACTGCTCATGATACTACCTATATTTTTCTATAAAATCCTGAAAAAATGAAAAATTTTTAGATATAAATAAATTTCTACTGAGTTAAATATTTGTTAAAAACAAACAAATGCTTCAGTGATCCAATCAAAATTTAACAACTGGTTCAGGTGAGCTGGACCAAACCAGTCTCAGCACACCCCTGGATTAAGGATACTATGGATCTGGATGTTCCCTATTCAGGCCACCATCCCCATGTGGTCTGAAATAACACTAGCATTATAAGCACACCAGACAAAAAATTAGTCACCCCTAATAGCACTGATAGTAGGAAGTTCAAGGTCACACAGAGGGCGCTGATGTAGCATTGGTAAGTGACAAGTAGCGGTGACGTAGCACACAGGATCAGATCTGTTTCGTGAGGTGGTGAAGAACAAAGTGTGTGTTGGATATAGTCTGCAAAATGGGTCGTGAGGCAGACGTTACTCAGTGGCAAAAAGGAGCCATCGTGTTTGGCAGAGCCCACGGACACAAAATGTCTGAAGTAGCCCAATTTGTTGGTGTGTCAACGCGTACTGTCCAGCGAGTTTACAAAGAGTGGTGTAGTTCGCAATCAACTGACAATCAACGGCGTAACTGTGGCCGGAAAACAATTCTCGACAATAGGGGCCACTGCCATGTTTCTCGTCTAGTAACTGCAAATCGTTTTCAAACCAGAGAACAATTGCTCCAAGAAACCAATGAGGTTCTCCAGCGACCAATTTCCGAACGAACATTGCGACGAGAACTGCATGCGATGGACATCTGGAGCAGGGTACCACAGAAGAGGCCGCTGTTAACAGCAAGTCACAAATTGGCACGTTATAAATGGGCTCAGAGGCACAAAAACCGGACTGCGGCAGATTGGAAACATGTAATTTGGTCCAATGAGTCCCGGTTTTGTTTGTTCTCCAATGATGGGAGGCGACGAGTACATCGCAGGTCCAATGAAGCCTTTAATCCTGAATGCGCCAAAGGTGTTGTTCAGGCTGGAAACAGAAAGTGAAGCGCAGGAATAGACACCCACGGACTCTGGCGGAACTTCGGGACCGGCTGATGAACGAGTGGCAGCAAATCGATGTTCAGTACATGCACAACCTGTATAGTCTCTGCCTCGCCGGATTCGTGCGGTTATCAAGGCCAGAGCGCCGTCACACGTTATTAGGTACATTCTGAGAGGGGTGACTAATTTTTGTCGGTGTGCTTATATATATATTTATATATATATATATATATATATATTATATATAATATATATATAGTGGTTATCATATCTGACCGGCAATCGGAAGATCCCGGGTTCGATTCCCAGGTGGTTACCTCATTTTTTCATTTGTTCGTTCTCCCTCCTCATCTTACGCGGAATGTTCTCCGATACAAGCGTCGTTCTTTACGTTAATTATACTGTGTGTTCTTTGCAGTTGAAATATATATATATATATATATATATTATATATATTATATATATATATATATATATACACGGTGAACCAAAAGTAGGTGGACAGTAGGTTGAATACGGTTTGTGTTATATATATATTATAACTATGGTGTTCATTATAACTATGGTGTTTGTGTTATATTATATTAAATATTATAACTAAATTTATTTAAATTTTATTTTGTATTATAGTATACAAAAAAATTAAATATGTATTCTCAAAATAAACGTTATCATTTACTGTCCACCTACATTTGGTTCACCCTATATATATATATATTTCAATGTAAATTTCATATTTACATTTAGGATAAACAGTTCTAATTGTGGCATATGTGCATGTATTATATGTATTTATATGGCTTCCAAGACAATTCCATTTTTACAAATTTTGAAAATTCCTTGTCACCCAGTACCCTAAAATTTCATTTACTGGGCAACAAATTTTCTTCACTGGGTGACATTCATGTCGCCCACTCACTAGGTTAAAAAAAATGCTCTGTCCCATTTCACCAACATCCCTGGTGAACTTTTCTATCCTAAATGACCTAGAGCAGATTCTACAGCACCCTACTCATACCCCTGATCACCTTTGAGATAGGCCCAACATTCTGGATATATTTCTTACCCTCTCATCATCCTTCTTACTGTGAAACTTTTTCTCTGTTGGCCTTCTTTGACCACAATCTTGTATCTGTTTCCTGTCCTATATCTCCAATTCAGCCTTTGGATCCTCCAAAGAGGAGGCAGCTTTGGCACTTTGGTGCCACTGATTATGAGGCCCTTCCAAGAGTGCAGAGTGCATCACAAAGGTGATTCTCTCAGGCATGGAGGTGTACATTCCATATTCTATTCCTACCACCAATGCAAACAAAATCTTGGTTTAACTTCACTTGTTCTAATGCTATCTGCAACATTGAGGAATCTTTCAGGAGGTACCATTGCCATCCAATTCCTGACTATCACACTGCTTATATTTTTGCCCAGAATTGTGCAAAATCTGTTCTTTGACTCACCAAAAATTCCTTTAAGACAAAAAATATGAAAATGTATCCAATTCTAATTCCTCTTATTCTTTCTGCCATCAATCTAGGGACTTCTCCAACAACTTTACTTCCTCTTTTTTCCCTCCTCTTTTCCATTCTGATGGCTCAGTTGCCATATCTTCTGTCAAAGTTGAACTGTTCCTCCATTTCCTCCTTCCTCTGACTTTATTATGTCTGAAATAAGAACCTCTTCCAAGGCTGTTCTTTCTGCCCTATCTGGGCTTGATTCCAGCAAGGTGTACAGTCCTGATGTTCTTCTTCCTCTTGTTCTTAAGACCTGTCCTTCTGTGCTGACACCCTGCCAGGCAAACTCTTTCATCTTTGTCTCTCATCTGGTATTTTTTCTTCTTGCAGGAATTTTGCTTTCATTCAGCATGTCCCAAAGAAGGGTGACCACTCTCAACACTCCAACTATCATCCATCATTTTGATTTCTTGCCTTTCTAAAGTTTTTTAATCTACCTTTAATTGGAAGATTCATCTTAAATATCACTCTTCTCACAATCTTCTTTCAGATTGTTAGTATGGGTTCTGCAAGGGATGCTCAACTGGCAGGCAACCTTCCTGCATATCTCTCTGACTCTTGGTCATCCTCCTTTCAGGATTTTTTTGAAACTTTTGCTATTGTGCTAGACATATCAAAAGCTTTTGAAAAAGTCTGGCATAAATCTTTAATTTTGAAATTGCCCTCCTTCAGTTTCTATCCTAACTGTGCCTTCATCTCTAATGTCCTTTCTGGCCAATCTATAGCTGCAGCTGTAGATGGTCATTGTTCTTCTCCTGAAGCTAATAAGAGTGATGTTCTTCAGGGTTCTGTCCAATCACCCACTCTTTTCTTTTTATTTATTAATGATCTTTTAATTTGCACTTCTTGTCCTATTCACTCCTATGCTGATGATTCAACTCTTCACTTCTCCACCCGCTTCCCAAAGCATCCCTCACAGCAGTCACTTCATGATTCATGTAGGACATCTATGGGTCACTTGACCTCTGATCTTTCTGCTATCTCTGATTGGGGCAGAGAAAACAATGCGAGTTTCAGTGCCTCAAAAACTCTGTCCCTCCATCTATCTACTCATCACAATCTTCCACATAACTACCCCCTTACCTTCAACAACACACAATTCAGGGGCATTTCAGATCACCCAATGCATGTCACCACTCTGACTCGGATTTTGAAGAAAATTGACATATGGGGTTCTTCCAGGTGCTGATTTCACTGGTCAAAATAAAAAAGTTCTATGACCCATAGTTTTTGAGATATGGGCCCCCAAAATCTTGGGGACCCACTTCACCACCTAACTTTAATGGGCAATAACTCCCAAACATCTTGTCGTAGACCTATAAAACTATACATTTTTAGAATCAGCATGAAGAGATCTATTAAATAATACTACATTCAAATGTGTAGAACAATAATAATTGTCCTGCACATCCATCAGTAAAATAATATAATTTTTTTATATGAAGGTGGGATTTTCTAATAAGAAGTATGAGTGTATTTAAAAAAGTGTAAACCATTGTAGTGTTATGTTTTGTATTTGGAGATAAAAAACAATAACTTGAATGTTTTGTTTCATTACTTTCTGGTTCCTTATAATATAACACAAAGGGATGCACTGTGCATTGGGTATTTTCCCAATGAAAACCTTGGGCTGCATCCTGTACTACAAATGAGTAGTTTTCTGAAAAGTCACCAAGAACTACAGCTGTGTGGCTATTTAAATTATTCTTCAAGTTTTTTAGAAATGCACTCTGATTCTTTGCTATAAAGTGATGACGTGTCAATTTTACAATTTTTGTGCTTAATGAATTTATAAAATCATCTACAGATCGTTTTTTCAACCATATTACATCGATCTGTAGTAACCCATTATTTATATTTTATTTCCTCACATTCAGGATCATTAACACTTTGAAAAGTGAGCAAAAAATTCTTAGTTCCTTGTTCTTTTGGACAGAGATTACATATTTGCATCATGCAATTCCTGTTGTTGACATCACACACTGCTTTGATACACAAAGCTGAGAATTGTATTTTGGCATTCTGGTGGTATGTACATTAGGGTGCATCAAAAATGGCAACTTTCAAAAATTGATTTGGCCCTATGTTATTATGGTTACATTCCCTAAAGAAAATTCACATGCAAAATTTCAGGTCAATTGATTAATATCTACTGGGTCCACCTAGCTCCTAAACTTTTACAAAAATGACAATTTTTGGGATAAATTGCCTTAAATTATTTTTTTCACATATACCTTTATTTTATTGAATTGAATGATCCTTAAGGTACTATAGGCCTAGTATGTTTAGTTTGCTTGTGTTTAAGCCATAGCTACTATTAATAAACATCATTTGCCATCATGAAATACCTATAGCTATTTTTTCTTATTTTCAGGCATGTAGACTACTTTAATATTAATCTATGTTTCTATTACAGGTCAATTTTTTATATATGTTGGTGATAATAGTTGATATATGATATAATGGATAATAGTGGTAAAGCCAGTGAAGCCACTTCTAGTGGTAAAACTTGTTCAAGTGGTGCAGATAAAGTTGATGTAAAAACACGAAAAAAATCCTGTATATTTGGATTAGGTCCTGGCATCACAAATAATGATGCAAAGATTGTAGGATGTCGCTTGCCAACAAGTGAACAAGTTCTTAGATGTTTCCTATTTCACCAGCAACAGGGTCTAAAAGAGAGAAGAACTAAGCGAGATATAGCTAAAATTGTTTTAACAGAAATTCAACCATTCTACAATAAGCCAACATACCAATGATTACTGAGAAAAAAGCATGTGAGAAAATAATTTCGTTGTCAGAAAAGAATGCAAAACTGAGAGAAATTCCATTGAAAAGAAGAGAGCTACAAAGTACAAAGACAAGACTAGAAGATATGGAAATGCAACTTAAAATGACTTTTCCACTGTGGATTAAAAATGCCGAAAAAATTATGAGTAATCCAGAAGATATACAATTTCTTCAATCTATGCAAGGGGATAGAATTGCTTCTTTTGGAGCTCATGATCAAACTTTAGCATCCAAAATGAAGCGCATTAATTTTCGAAAATGTGAAGAAATGCGAGAAAAGAAAAGGAATTGAGACACACTGAAGCTTCTTGCAGGTATGTTGAATTAGAAAGCAGTAGCACAAGCGATACAACTACCATTGAGAGTGAGTCAGAAGCTAATGATGGAGCTGAAAAAGATGGAAAATCCACAGTCAACAGTCTGTTTAGGTACTCAAGCTATCATTCCTCATGACATTCTGAAAAGACCGAAACTTGTTTCTTTGGCATCAAGAATGAAAATGACTCCGGCACAACAGGCTGCATTCACAAAAGCTTTTGTTGAAGAATGTGGTGGTAACACTAAGGCAGTGGCAACTTCATATGCTACAGCTGATAGAGCAAGACGCGAAGTAGCCCAAAAAATTTCAAGTTCCATTAAAGAATCCTGGAATCCTCCTAAATTGGCCTCTCTTCATTGGGATTCGAAAATAATTTCTACTCTGCAGGATAAATATGTTACAGAAGAACGATTAGCCGTATCAGTTGGAAATTCAATGGATCTCAAACTACTTGGTATTCCATCATATCATCCTAGTGCTGGTGGCAGTGGCCAATCTGGGAAAAACTTGACTGAAGTAGTTATGAAGCTACTGAAATTGTGGAACTGCTCCGATTCAACAGTGAACTTGGTTTTCAACATTACAGAAACCAACACGGGACATGTGAGCGCTGCATGCATAACTATCCAACAAGAGATTGGATGGCCTTTATTATGGTCTGCATGCAGGCATCATGTTGGTGAAGTTATTATGAGTCATGTGTTTCAGGACATGAAAGTAGAAACTTCGAGTGGACGAGAAATTAATGTCTTTAACAGATTTCGAGAAAAGTTTCAGTGGATTTCCAAGGATGAAAAATTGAAAAAAATTGACTTCAATCAGTACTCCAAAGCTGTCCAGGAGATTCTTCAGGAATGGACTGATTATGCAATTCAAATAAGTAATATAGAAAAGCAACATACACGATATGACTACAAACAATTTTCTGACTTAGTTGTGTTATACTTAAATGCAGGACCTAGTGATAAGGATATAACCCTTCAGCGACCTGGTGCTATACATAGAGCCAGATGGATGAGTAAAGCAATATATGCTCTAAAAATTGCATTACTAGAAGATAATATCTCAAAACTACCTTCAGTAACAATCACAAACAAGCAACAAATTCTGAAACTAAGAGACTTTGCAACCTTCATTTCACTGATTTACTACCCATGGTGGATGACCTGCTCTTCAGTTTTTGATGCACCATGGCATAATTTGCAGCTTTACAAAAAGCTTCTTAGATACGAGGAAGTAAACAAGCAAATAGCAAAAAGTGCTCTAACATCTTTGAAACGTCATCTCTGGTACCTTTCATCAGAGATGATTCCTCTTGTATTATTCAGCGATTTGGTTCCAAAAAATGAACTTCGTGCTATAACAAACCATCTACTTTCCTATAAACCACACAAGATTGAGACAGTGGTTCCAGAAGGTAGACATGGATCTAGTTTTGGAAAGCCTAATTTCCCTACCAATCTACGATCGGAAACCACACTAGCTGACTTGGTTGACAAAAACTCATGGTTCATATTCTCTTCACTACAGTTAGAGTATGATTTTTTAATGGTTGAGATGTTGAATGGAAAACAACAGCATCATTTATATCTTCCAAGAGAAAAACTTTTGGCTATAAATGTCATAAATGATGGCTCTGAGAGGGCAGTAAAACTAGGCAGTGACTTTTATGAGGCTGCAAGGACTGAAGAACATCTTCAAAATGTTCTCCAAGTTGTAGAAGCTGACAGAAAAGCCACTCCTAATCTGAGAAAGAGACAAGCTTCTTTATCATCTGTTTTAAAAGAAAAAAGGACAAAGAAGAAGAATTAAGATATCAATAAGCAATAAATCAATTTTTACAAGTATTTTATCATGAAATACCATTTTTAATAGGTGGAGGTGGTCGGTGGGATGCTTGGCAAGTTGGGTCCTCATCCCGCATCCTGGTAACTCACTTCATGATTCTCAGAATAATACAAAAAAGTCTAAAAAGACAGATAATTTCATGAATTGAGGCTAAAACTTGCCTAAAACTAACTATATTTACAATTTTTTTTCAAACAAAATCTACAACGCTTACACACAAGATTTTCTAGTAAAACCATAAAATTCCACAATTGTCAAATTTTTATCTTCGAGGTGGACCCACTAAATATTGTCAGAACAGCTTGAAACGTGGACACTGAAGGTTTGTTGGGGATTGTAACCATAATATCATAGGGCCGAATCAATATCCGAAGTTCCGAAATTTCACCCCTTATAGGCTGATGCACCCTAATGTACATACACACACAGAATGGGTACCAGCAGCTCCAGCTAAAACGCAATGTCTGGGGTGAAGGCAAAAGTAGAGAAGCCAATTTGGGGACTATCTGGATTATTTTTATAGAGACTAAAAGCTTCTTTCAGATTCATTACCACCAGTCTTTTCTGCACAGATTCTTTATACCCACTTTCATTTCTGATACTCAGGCAGTCTTTTGTACCTGGGCACAAATGACTAATTTCATCCGATTCAAAAAATTTCTGAACAGAATCTTTAGTACCTTTAGTTATTACTTTTCCTTTTGACATGGGTTCAATTTCAGGAATAATTCCAAGTCTTTGTTTTATATTTCTGCTTTTCTTAACTAAATATTCAGTTGTCTGAAATAGATTTATAGTTTTTGATATGGTAAATGGAGATAATGTCAATATTTTGAGTTTCCTCTCATAACTGTCAGTTGAATGGAAAGCTTCAACCAGTTCATTCATGAAATGAATCATTGACCTGAAACAAATTCATGAATGTATAATAGCCTTAAACAAAACATTACATGTGCATATTAAATTTTTTGGATTATAATATTGATTTCAAGTGTAACAAAATGAGTATTCTTTGAGAGTGAGTCAAATTAAACCAAAAATTATTTTGTGACCAAATATTATCAAAACCCTGTATCATTTTAGTTTGTGTATTCCAAATGATTTAATGGGCTCTCATTGATCTCCAATCTTTAGGGAGTTGTGCTTCTAGTTTCTACTATCAAAGGTGAATACCTACATTTTGTTTTTCTGCTTCAGTTTTATTTTAGGTATATTCCTACTTAATAATAGTGTATCATTTTAAAATTCATACCTTTGAGTTTCATGATCCAACTTTGTAGTTTTTGATGGGCTTGGGATCTCAATTTCTAAACTTGTTTCTAGCTTTCATTTTAAAGAACAATGTGCTTTTTCCATTGTTTGAAGAGCTTTTGCTTCTTTTCTTGAGGAACCCAAACCATCTGAAATTTTTCAATTAATAAATATTTGATTCCATTTGATATATATGGACAATAATAATTAATATGTCATGGAAAAACTGTCTTGAAAGTAAATATTGTAAATAATATAAATAAATAATATAAATAAAAAATTACAAATATAAAAAGTACCTATCATTAAATACTTATGCTTCTTCACTGGAGTCACAGCAAGACTTTCTAGAACTTGAGAAACCTCTTCTTTGGCATTACTTGATATACTTGGATCATACTCATCGCTTTCTGAAATAACATTCTCAGAAGACTGATCAGACTCTTCACTTTGTGATGTTGATAGCAACTCTGGTCACTGGGTCAATAATTTTCTAGTTGCTACATAGTACAGTATTCCTTTGTAGTTTCCATTTACATCAATCATAAAGTGATTGGCTGATGGTTCTTATATCCTTGTGTATCTTTTTCTTATGTTTTTGTAAAGGATCATCACAGTACCTATCTAACCATTTTTCATTACTAAAAATACACAATTGTAAATCTCAAAAATAAGATATGATTTGACTCAAAATAAGCACATCTGTAATAAAAATAAGCATAATTAACAAACATTTGAGAGACTACGTGAATATGAGTTATACAGAGGATGTAAATATATCATTCGTAGTTCTCTATTTTAGTCTGCAGGCATAAAAATGTCAAAATTTCACAATGTTATCATACATATTTTTTCAATAATTTTTAAAATATCTTGCAACTTGATACCCACATTTTTTACTGTTTGTATCTTTTAACAATTAATGGAAGTTTAATAAATGAAAATTTTTTTTTGGATTTCACTGTCTAGGGGGGTGGGGGTCAAAAATAAAAAAAAAAAAAAGGGGGGGGTTTCATTATTGTTCTACACATTTCAATGTGGTATCATTTAATAGATCTCTTCATGCTGATTCTAAAAATGTATAGTTTTATAGGTGTATGAAAAGATGTTTGGGAGTTATTGGCCATTAAAGTTAGGTGGTAAAGTGGGGCCCATATTTCAAAAACTATGGGTCATAGAACTTTTTTATTTAAACCAGTGAAATCAGCACCCAGAAGAACCGCATATGTCAATTTTCATCAAAATCCAGGTTGGAGTGGTGACAAATTTTTAAATGATTTGTCCTGGAATGCCCCTTCAATCCTTCCTCTTCTCTTAACATTCTTGGCATTTCCTTTCTAAAACAGCTTCTAAGAGGTTAGGTGTGCTATATTGCCTCTTCCGTTTCTTCACCCCCACTCAATTGCTGTCTCTGTACATGGGTCTTGTCCACCCCTGTATGGAGTATGCTTCTCATACATCTCATACTTTTTCTCTCATCAATTCCCCACCTCTTACTCACTGTCTTCAATCCCTTTCTCTCTCTCTCTCTTTACTATTGCTATTATAATGGACACTGCTCTTCTGAACGATCTAACTGCATGCCTCCTCCTTTAAGGAGAACATGTAGCACCTGACTTTTGACACTTTCTCATTCCTTTTCTGCAATCTTTCAAACACAGAGTGTATACATCTTAAAAACCCTGGACCTTGAGTTTGGCTCTCTTCTTCTTCTTCTATTGAAGAGGCACTTTTATGGGCATTTGCCCTTGGCCCCTCCTTCCTGCATAAAAAAAAATCTGAGTACTTTTAATATGCTTAAAAATTCTGATAAAAATCTCATATTCAAGATTGATGATATTTTATTTATAAGGCAATACAACTCATCATTTTAAATTAGTAGTAGTCTCATCCCTTTCTTTCTCTGACAGGTGTCAGTCCTTCCTATACTCAGTAGTAGGATTTACAAGTTAGTATATCTTCAACTTGGAACAGAAAACGATAGTGCTGGGCCAAAGGGTTTAAGGAAACTCACTTTTACAGTTCTTCTCTGGATGTCCCCCCCCCCCCCTCAAGAGATAAGCAAACCACCATTTCCCACCACATATACATGTCATATAACCTTCAATATCCACAAAGTCCTCTGGGCTGTAGGTGGATTGGTAACAACTATTCACTGTATGCTGGCAAGAAATTGGGATATGGCAAAAGCTATATTTGGCAAGCATTGTCATGAAGACAAATGTCCTTCTCTCTCTTCTGCTGGATGGCATTTCTTCATCTGTAGTGACTTGCACTGCCTATTGGCATTCAGAGTGGTGTTTAGCTCCAGAAGATCCAATAGAAAAGTACCTTTATGGTCTCAAAAGACTGTCACCATGATCTTTACCTACTTATGGGTTTTGCTACATCCCAATTTCTTGCCAGCTTCCAATGGACAATTGTTACTCATCCACCTTATGCCCTGGACGTTGTTTCCTCAAACTATCATTTCTTCAGCCCACTGAAAGACCACTTTGAGGAGTGCACTTAACTTCAAATGAAGTTTCCCAAAATGCTACTAGAACATGGTTTCATCAGCAGAAGATGGACTTCAACCACATGATGATACACCTGCTATTGATGCCAATGAAGAATATTTCAAGGGGTAAAGGAGGTATTGCTACTTCCTTCAAATTACATTTTATTCCAACTGGTAGTTCATTCTTTAAAAAAACTCCAGAAACTTTCTGGACACCCCTCATGACCCATTACCCTTATTAAGGTACCATTGTTAAATTTGAATATGGACAGTAATTATGCATAATGAGCTCTCTTTGAGAAGCTTCTAGCTTACCAGGCTAACTTTTACTACATATTATATTATATTCCAATATCTGTTTTATACAGTGTTTAAATAACAGGTGAATCAAAATTGGCTATGAAAGTCAACCAATCAGTCAAAGATCATATTATAGTTCATTTAAGGATTGTTCAGTTTGAGAAAATTATTAACATATTTAATATAAAATGAAAATGCATAAATAGTGATGTGAGGCGAGAATATTCTCCAAAATATTATTTGCTGAGAAAATTCTTAGGCACCTCGGTGGTGTAGTGGTTAGCGTCGCTGACTACGAATCCATCAGCCCTGGGTTTGAGACCCGATGGCAGCTGGCACGCAGCAAAACCCAGCTGTTCATCCTTCCACACAATAAAGAAAGTGGTTAGTAGATAAATGGGTACCCTAGGTGGCCTAGTAGTTAAGACACTGGGCTGCTGATGGGGCGTGGTTCGGATTCCACATTAAACTGTAGGTCTAAGGTCGAGTGAAAAGCTTGACCTTCATCAGAATGAACAATTCGGGTGGTAGCTAATCAATATTTCAGAACCTTATGGAACTTTCTAAAATGTGAGAGAATATTCTAGATGACTATATAGTTTTTAAAAAATCAAAATAAATAAAAAAAAGATTTTTTTTTCATAAAAAAGCTATTATACTGAACACTGAAATTGAACACTTAATTACAAGGGATATTTTTTTAATTTGTTTCTAAACTGTTTTGTATGATATATTTGATTATTTTCCATATAATTTTGAAAAAAAATCAAATAAATAAAAAAAATGATTTTTTCATAAAAATCTTCTTTTTTTTATTTATTAGCTATTATACTGAAAAACTGAAATTGAATACTTCATTACAAGGGATATTTTTTCTTTCTAAACTGTTCTGTATGATATATTTTATTAATTTTTATATATAATTTTCAAAAAATTAAATAATTAAAAAAAATCATGATTTTTTAAACAAAAAAACTATGATACTGAAAAACTGAAATTGAACACATAATTACAAGGGGTATTTTTTATTTCCAAAGTGTCTTGTGAGATATATTTTATTAATTTCTATATAATTTTGAAAAAAATAAAAAAAATTTAAAAAATGATTTTTTTCATAAAAATCAATTGATTTAATCAGGTGATTAAATCACTTTCACTGCCATCTCTGGTAAATACTGTACTTTGAATTGAAATACAGTCTTTATACAATGATTCAATAAATTTTTTGCATTAGTTAATTTATTTATTTCTTAACTCATCCTATCATTCACTTCTGACTTAGAATTTCTCCATTTTGACAGGAACTGGTTAAGTTGTATCGGAATAGTTGAAAAAACCCTCAGATATTCTAAAAAAGAATATTCTCAAAAATTCTCAGTTCGGAGAATATTCTTAAGAAAATTCTCGAGAATATTCTCCTAAAGATTATTCCCGAGAAATTTACATTATGCATAAAAAAAACCACTTAAAAATGGTTAAAATATAACTTTGTAGGTTGAAAAAAATATTAGTTATGGAACACTAATTGACTCCAGGTCCAAATTCAGACCAAAAAATTTTAAAACTTCCAAGTAGCTAAAGCTATGAAATAAATATGGGGCTCTAAATTATAAGGTGAAGTGAAAAAATAAAAAGTGCCAGGATCAAAATTGAGGGGATCTAGATAGATGTTTTTTGTCCAGGATTAAACTTTAACCCTTATCTGCCAGGCTGAATCATATGAACCAGAATGGCAGATGCCAGGAAGCCTCATATGAGGCAAGCGTGTATCTCTCCACTTTGAAATCTTGATGCGCACCATTTCATTTTTTGTTTCTTGCTTTCATGGGACTCAGAAGGTAAGAATAGTTGCCTAGTGTTTTCAGGAAAGACATAAGAGTTTCCAAATAGTTATGAATCAAAATGAAAAAAAAAACCCTAACGATTTGGGAATTGTGCGACGCAACACAAGAGTCAGAACAGCTGCTAACCCCCCCCCCCCCCCCTTACTCCAATCTCCCACCCACTCAGATAGTCAAGGAAGGATTTTAATGGGTGAGTAATGTGTGTTAAAGCCTAATGTTATGGTATATCATATTTACACATTCCACAAGTCTGCAATATATTATAAATATAAAGATGAAAAATGCAAAATATTTATATTTTTTTTGTCTTTCATTGGGGAGAGGGGGGCTGTAAGCATCTTGGCAGATAAAGATTAAAACTGATTTTCAGTGGTTGCATACACAACTGACTGCTACCGGCCAAATTATACAAATCATATGTGCATGTGACCAAAATTTGAACCCAGTGACGTATCTTGAGTTCTGGACATGATAAAGAGAGAATTTAAAAACTGTTTATAATGTATTTTTTTTACCTCAAGCAGATTAAAACATTTGCAGAGGGCTGCAGGTTCAATAATACATCAAAAAATCCATATTTCATCATTTTTGCTCAAAAAATGCTATTTTTGTCCTTTTTCTCCAAATATTTTGTTTTTATTTGAAATTATATTTTATATTTTTCTTTTCAGATTGAATTTATAGAACTGATAAATACATGTATTTTAATAACCTTATTGCCAAAAAAATACTGCATAGTAGGATGTTAAGACACAGTGACACAGTTAAAATTCTTGATGGAGGTCACAGATTTTCAAGCACACACACATTCCCCAACAGAAAGCTTCCTCTTGGTAAAGATGTCATCCAACGTGTAATGGCAGAAGAGAACTGGACAACCAGACAAGCAGCTGATACAATTGCACTAAGTCTGATTGAACAATGGATTTGGTGCAACGTCTATCCAATTTCATTTCACACCCGTGTCACCAGCAAGATTCAGGAGCTAGTCAAAGAATTTTCGAGGTAAGACTCAAATTTTCAGTCCCTTATAAAAAGATTTAAAAAAATGTCCTACTTTTGTAAATTTTGTAGTTACATTTATTTGTTTGTGACAGTAATTTTATTAACATAATTATGTGATTCAGTTATTTGCAAATCATAAGAATGATCAGTAATAAATTCGGTTTTGACTAGAACTTAACTTAGGGTTTATAATTGAAATATGCATGCACAACATTAAAGTTTTGGTAATTTTGTAGGTTTGATAGATATCCAAAAAAAGAAACATGGTGACAAGTTCCAGAATGATCTTTTTTCCTTCATTGAAAAAACTTCCAAGTTGTTTGACATCTTCTGTGAGGACTCAAATTGCAGAAGAGATTTCAAACATTTGTATCAACTCAAAATGACAGACAACTATGCTTTCTATGAGGACCAGAAAACAGATAGAATAGGATGATGCATTGGTTTTAAGGAATGCCTTACATCGGCAGACATCATATAAAAGGAGAGGAGTGCAGCAGGAGCAAGCAAAAGAAAAGAATCAGTGTGTTTGATCTAATAAATTAAAAAACTTTTGATTAATGGCCACTTAAAATCTGGGTTTCTTGAAATGATTGTGCTACACATTATAAAATTTTGTTTTTGTCTTTGGTAAACTATCTTGTAACAATCATATTGTATTTCATTATCCACAGGGAAGAGCTCAGAAGAGTTTTCCAAGTTGTTCCATCAAGCTCAGCAGCAATACATGACAGTGATATCAACAGTCTCTCAAGTCAGGACAGCCTGGAATCACAAGATGAAACAGCTGGTGTGTCAGTGAACAACAGGAATCCAGAACAGAACAAGGATCAATGAAAGAAAGCCACCCCTAAAAGTTCTGAGTAAACAATACCACCCTAAAAAATGATCAAGTAACCAATGCCACCCCCTAAAATCACTAAAGTGTATAAGTAAAAACACCTTCATGAGGAATTATTTATTATTTATTACTGTATGCCCTTGATGATTGGCTAGGTTAAGTCATGATATTTTCATTTAAACTAACTAAAATAACATAACTTAACCTAACCTAAATAACTTACAGATCAATGAAAGAAAGCCACCCCCAAATTGTGTCAAAGTTCAAAAGAAAGCCATCCCAGACGCATTTGGGGTGGCTTTCTTTTATTGATTCCAGAACAAAATAGGAAGAGTCTACCAAACCTCACTCAGCAGTGTGATAGGTATACTGTATAGTTTAAAATACAAGTATGCTTTGAACCAGGGATGCCACTCCTTGGGATTTATCCCAAGATCTTGGCATTTTCAGCGATACTTGGGATATTGGGATTTCTTTAAACAAATATAGCAAATCTTGGGATTTCTTGGGATTTTTTACAAGTGGATCTTGGGTTGTTTTAAATTTCTGAGTGGTATCCCTGCTTTGAACACTTGTTGCTCTGTTAACAATACCTTTGAAAAAATTATTTATAATCCATGTAACAATGCTAATAGTTAGTCCAAATCTTGGACACTGCTGTCCAATGAACATCTTTTTAGAATATTAATTTGATATAAAATAAGTGTCTTTTACCAGGTATCAAGTAAATGACAGAGCCAGAGCAGCAGTTGCATCAGCAGTTTTAGAGGATTATGGAATTGTCACTACTACTGATAAGATGAATGTAATTGACATGTAACAGTCCAATTATCTTGTCCATTAGTATCTGATTCAAATCAAGTATTTCACAAAAAGGAATATATTTCAAAAGTGTTGAAATTTAATTATTATTAGTCAAAACCTATGGAGCTTGCTTAAATAACTGTCTTTAAAATTGAGTAAATTTGCACTATGAATTTTGCAGGAACAAGCTGAGAAGAGAATGTGGAAAATATCATAAAGTCATAAGAAAAGAGGAGGGTAAATTGTTGTGAGAGATGGTAGTGTCAGGAGATTCATAGTGCCTAAAATCAATAATGAAGCTTGAGGGTATCTCAAAATGATAAATTCACCTGACATCCATGAGCCCCCTTATCATAGCATCTCTAACCAATGAAGAAATCATAAACATAAGAAAGGAAGCACAAACTCAACCAGTCTTGTCATAATCAGGCTTTAGAGAGGCACATTAAACTTGCAACAAAGGCTTCCCCAACTGTGGTAGGATTTGAACGTAGTGATGGCATTATTTGACAAAAGATAAAATCAAGAAAACTGATAAAAGTGTTCAATACAAAAATACAACATTCTGAAGCTGTTGGGTAAATCCAGGTTAAATAGACAGATAAACAACACGGTCATGTCTTCAATTTGCATAAAACTTGGTGTGGGGCCATTTTTTAATGAAAAAAACATTCTCAAATTTTTTCAAAATTCACTGGTCTATAGCCAAAATGCTTCGGAAATAAAAGTAGTCAATCTTTACTAATTTTGGGTCACTGAATACGAAAATGATGCCTAAAATTGCCAATTGACTCTATTTATAAAGATATCAGGCAACCCTGCACCCTACTAACTGGACTGAATCTGTCGCGTAATATGTAGATGCCTGTGACACATCAATGCATTGATTCTACTGCGCATGTGCATAGTTATATTTTTTATTTTAATAAATTAATGTAAATATATACATATATATATATATATATATATATATATATAATAATATATATTATACAATAAAATGTAATTTTAAATTTATCTATTACATTATGTATTTGTAAATTATTTATTAAAAAATAGATTGGATCATTTTAACATATTGCTTCCCATTATGTTTTTGATATTACTATAAATGGAATACTACTTAACTTAACCTTACCTAATTTAAAATTATTAAAATGCAATGTATTTACATTAATTTATTAAAATAAAAATAAAATATAACTACGCGCATGCGCAGTAGTCAATGTGTCAATGTGTCAATGACGTCTACATATTACGCCACAGCATCAGTTCATTCACGGAAGTCATACAGTGCACCCTTGTCAAACTCTCTTTAGTGTTTGCTTTTGAAACAATTTTTTTTCAGCCTAATTTGAACAAAGATGCCTCGTAATTGCGTGAACAGTGTAAATAACTTCTGTTATGTTTGTGGAGAATTGACTTTTGCATCACAAAAGCATGCTATAACTGCCATGATTAGGAAAGCCTATCACCTTTATTTTGGCTGTAAAATTGGAGATCAGGACAAGAGCTGGGCCCCACACATATGCTGCAATACTTGTGCAACAAACCTTCACCAGTGGTTGAATCGGAAAAGGAAATCTATGCCTTTTGCAGTGCCAATGGTGTGGAGGGAACCAACATATGTCAGCAATTGTTACTTCTGCATGGTGTCTCCAGTCAAAAAAGGTATTTACAAGAAGAAAAAGTGGATTTTACAATATCCGAATATACCCTCTGCTATATGCCCAGTACCTCACGGCGAAGGACTACCCATTCCTGAGCCCCCACACTCATTCTCCCTGCAGTCAGAGGACGAGGAGAATGAAGGAACCTGCGAAACTTGTGAGCCTTCAACTTCACAAGACCCTGAATTTGTTTATAACTTGACATCTTCTAAACTGCACGATAACTCAGAATGAATTAAACAACCTTATCAGAGATTTAGAACTGCCAAAGAGTAAGGCAGAGCTATTGGGCTCCAGATTGCAGCAGTGGAATCTCCTCGCTGAAAATGTTAGTGTGTGTAAGTTTCGTGACCATCAAAAAGATTTTGTCCCATTCTTCATCATGGAAGGTGACCTTGTAGCTTGTAATGACATCGATGGTCTGATGGCAGCTCTCAACATTATTCACAATCCTGATGAGTGGAGACTGTTCATTGATTCATCGAAGTTGAGTCTAAAAGCTGTTTTGTTGCATGTTGGCAATGTATTGCCATCAATTCCAGTTGGTCATGCAGTCCACATGAAGGAAACATATGACATTATGACAACATGAAGCAACTTTTGAACTGCATAAACTATGACAAACATCAGTGGCAGGTTTGTGGTGACTTGAAAGTTGTTGCTATCATGCTTGGACTGCAGCCGGGCTACACTAAGTATTGCTGTTTTCTGTGTGAATGGGATAGTCAGGCTAGGACTTCTCATTACATCATGAAGGATTGGCCACTCTGACACTCATTGGAACCTGGAACAAAAAATGTTCAGTATCCTCCACTTGTAGAATCGAGCAAGATTTTGTTACCACCCTTACACATCAAACTGGGCATCATGAAATTTTTTTTAAGGCTATGGATAAAACAGGGGCAGCTTTTAAGTACCTCAGTGGTAAATTCCCAAAGCTCAGTGAAGCAAAAATCGAGGAGGGTGTATTTGTTGGTCCACAGATCCGCAAGCTTCTTAGAGATGATGAGTTCAACTGTATCCTAGGTGGTGAGAAGAAGACAGCGTGGAATGCTTTCCAGTTAGTAGCAACCAATTTTCTCAGAAATACCAAAGCTGACAATTACAGGGAGCTGGTGGAAAACCTGCTGTTGTCCTATCAAAAAATGGGCTGCAATATGTCTTTAAAGATACATTTCCTCCATTTGCACCTGGAATTTTTTCCAGCCAACTGTGGAGCAGTCAGCGATGAACATGGTGAACATTTCCACCAGGATATCTCAGTGATAGAGAAACGCTACCAGGGGAAATGGAGTCCATCATTGTTAGCAGACTACTGCTGGACAATAACAAGAGATGCTCCAGAAGTTGAATACAAGAGACAAGCAAAGAAGCGACGGATTGAATCAATATAAGTGACTGCATTATACAGGTATGTTACTAATATATGGTATACATATACGCAAAATGTGTAACAAATTTTCTTGGAAACTGTAGCCAATCGACTGTTTTTATGGTCATATTCGTTTTCAGCACCCCAAAATCCATAATAGGAAACACATTTTATCTCCGAAGCACAAACTTTTTTCAAAATTTGTAGACCAGTGAAATCGGTCAAATAGGTCAAAATTTTTGGCCAAATTGTGACCTAAGAATTTTTTAAATACCTATATCTCAGCTTCTAATTGTCGTAGCTTAATAAACTTTATATGGATGGAAGCGGAATGAGCTTTAGTTTCTAAAAATGGTACTTTCATTTGGATAATTTTATAAAAAAAACAAAAGATTTCAGGATTTGACATTGAAAGGATCAATTTTTTAAAAAATTTTATTGAAGAAAAAATGTTGCCTGAGCAAAGCTCTACCATAATCAGCAATAAAAAGTTAGCTTACAGGCCATTATATAGCTTAAAACTTAATTTTATTAATGCTGGCTTTCTTCATTTTTTATTTTTCTATTTTCAGATTTTAATAACTATAAATTGAAAGATACAGGTGTACCTAAATAACTTTAAAAAATGCCAAAAAATAAGAAATTATATTGTTGTGATCCTTTAAAAAACAAAAAAAAGAATTTTCAATAATATTAAAAAAGTTACGGAACTTACGGCTTCTGTAAGTTATGGAGTTCTTCAAAAGGATCAGCTTTTGTGTAGCAATTGCTACACCTTAATAAGAAGTCAACCTGGAATACTGGAATCTGTACCAGCACCAGCAGAAGAGGCTGTACTGCTACAAGAACTATGTCCTTTACCAGCAAATGAAGAATCCTTTGAGCGCAGTAGTAGCTTGTCTACAAATATTTCTATGGCTCCACCTATTGAGGAAATTTTTTTGGAAGATCCACAACATAATAAGGATATACGTAGTGATAAAATATTACCATATTTAGATGAGAGCCCCATAAAAACAAGTAAATATCTTTAAATAACCATATATTTATTTTTTATATAATTAATGAAATCTTTCAATAAACATATATTTAATTTTTATCTAATTAATAAACCGAGTCTCAGTTAGACAACTAACATACATTACATATATAATTTAATAATATTTGTATCTCAATTGTAATTTTATGTAATTCTTTACAGCTGGATTAATGTCACAGCAAAAACAAAAAAAGGCCACTTCAAAATTTCAGGCAACATCAGGAAAAGTTAGTAGTAGTAGTAGTATAGAATCCACCTACAGGACTTCTATCCAGGAAGATGCTGTTGCTGGCCCGTCCAAAAAGGGTCATTGGGATGATGTTTTAAAAAGGCAAAAGAGTAAAAATATTACAAAACTAACTAGGCATCATTTCACAAACAAAAGCCAATCCAATTACTTTAAAGAGCTGAAAGAAAATATGAAAGAAAATGAAGGCATTCTTGTTGGGGGACTTCACAGAAAACTTTTCTCTTATTGTTCAGGATGCAGCACAAGGGTTTCACTGGGAAACTTTCCAGTGTACCGTGCATCCTTTCATATATTATTATAAACTTGGCGAAAAAATTTGTTATCAAAGTTATTGTTTTATTTCTGATTGTCATAAGCACAGTACAATGTTGGTATATTCCTTTCTAAAAAAAACTTATACTTAGTATTCGTGAGCAGCATCCAACTTTATAAAAAATTCACTACTTTACTGATGGTTGTGCATCCCAGTATAAAAATAAATTAAACTTTTTGAATTTATGCCACCATAAAGCCGATTTTGGAATAGATGGAGAGTGGGATTTTTTTGCTAAGTCGCCCGGAAAGAGCGCATGCAACAGAATAGGTGGCACTGTGAAGAGATCAGTAGGAAAAGCCAGTTTACAACGACTGATTGATAATCAAATTTTAACTCCCAAAGACTTTTTTGAATTTTGCTCAACTAACTTAGATTCCACAATAATTTTTTTTTATGTATCCAAAAATGAAGTTACAGAAATAGAAAATTCCCTACAAGAGCGTCTCAATTTACCAATTATCCCAATTAAAAGTACCCAAAAATTACATAGATTTATCCCTTTGTCAGCAAACACTTTAAAAGTATATTCGTTATCTAAAAGTCTTCAGTCAGAAGAAATAAGAAAAATTGTTAGTAGAGAAGAAGTAGATCATGATGGAGAAGCTGGTGATATTGAAGGAGAGTTAATCAATAAAGAAATAGAAGTAGGCTCTTTTGTCAGTTGTGTGTACGAAAAAGAATTGTGGTTAGGACTGGTTGAGTTGTATGATGCAGAATATGATGATTATTTGATTAAATTTCTTTATCCTTCAGGAATAACACCCTCGTACATCTTTCTTGCAGAAGACGATATTTGCCCTGTTCCCCCCGAGAACATATTTGGAACAGTTGAGTCAAGTTTAAGAGGCGGAACAAGGATACAGTATGTCTTTCCAGCTCAAGATTTAGAAAATTTCTCAAGAAAACTTAAAATAAATTAACATATATGTATGAAGTTAGCACTTAGCATGTATGTAGAATGTAGAGAGTAGATATGTATTTAAATTACAATTAGTAATTACAAACATTAAGTATATCCTTATTATATTGTTATCCTACTATTTAATATGTTGTTTCATTAAATAAATTTTTGATGAAATTCTGAAAAAATTAAGAAAGCCAGCATTAATAAAATTAAGTTTTAAGCTATTATAATGGCCTGTAATCTAACTTTTTATTGCTGATTATGGTAGAGCTTTGCTCAGGCAACATTTTTTCTTCAATAAAATTTTTTAAAAAATTGATCCTTTCAATGTCAAATCCTGAAATCTTTTGTTTTTTTTATAAAATTATCCAAATGAAAGTACCATTTATGGAAACTAGAGCTCATTCCACTTCTATCCATATAAAGTTTATTAAGCTATGACAATTAGAAGCCGAGATATAGGGATTTAAAAAATTCTTAGGTCACAATTTGGCCAAAATTTGACCTGACCCTAAATTTTGACCTATTTGACCAATTTTCAAAAAAATTTGGAATTTGTTTTTTTCACTAAAAAACACTCTCAGACCAAGTTTCGTGAATATTGAAGATGTATTAGTGTTATATCAGCACTTCTACCTATCTATTTATCCTGGATTTACCATGTTTAGACAATTATTTTTTATTACTTTGTTTAAAAGTGATACTTTAGATTAATCTTAAGTTGATTTGTAATATTTTCAGTAGAAAATTGTACATATTTACCACAAATTATCTAAAAAATTTGCAAAAAAAAAGGCTGAAAATTGCAATTTTTGGCCAAAAATATAAATATGGATTTTTTGATGCATTATTCAGCCTGCAGCCCTCTGCAAATATTTTAATCTGCTTCAGAGGTAAAAAATACATCATAAACAGTTTTTAAATTGTCTTTCTATCATGTCCAGAACTCAAGAGAGGTCACTGGGTTCAAATTTTGGTCATACACACATACAATTTGCATAAATTGGCTGGTAGCAGTCACAGTTTTGTATGCAACCATCCAAAATTGGTTTTAAAGTTTAATCCTGGACAAAAGACTATCTAGAGACCCCCTCAATTTTGATCCTGGCACTTCTGATTTTTTCATTCCACCCTACCTGAGTCTAAAATTGTATACACAATAGATTCTAGTTAATTTATGGAGTTATGTCAAATTTAAAGGAAATTTGTTGGGCTGAGGAAAAGAAAATTCTCAATGGTGGTTGATCTGAATATGGAATGACTATTCTCAGGATTAGGCAAGTCATTCCTGTTTATTCCTTACCTGACATTCAAGACTAGCGCCTTCATGGCCATATAAATTTTCTTCCAATATACCATCTTCACAAAACACTATCTCTTCTTTTATTTCAACTTCTGTTTTAATATTCATTGCATCTTCTTTCAATGAAAAGTCTCTCTCACCCATGTCCATTTTAAAAATTAATATTGCAAGTCTGATGTAATGGAGGAAATATTAAATTGTTTTGTAAAAGATTTTTCTTATTTCAAAATCTTAAATATTAATCTGAAAATATGAATAATGTTTATTTAAAGGTGTTTGCATGATTGATAGTATGTCATATTGGACTCAAAACCTATATCAGTTAAGAGCAGTGAAAAGCCAATGTCAAGAACAAAATTCTAAGCTCAGCAAACTAAATTATATTTCCATTCAAATTTCGAAGAACAAATCGTGGATAATCTGCATAATAATTCTCAGTCAAATAAACTATTTTTTAGACTACGCCTACTAGGAATGTACCAATATCGCTTTTTAGCCAATAACCAATACCGATAATTAAAAACAGCATTGGCTGATAACCGATACCAATATCCAGCTAGGGTTTATTAGTTTGTCATATTTTTGTAACATATTCATAATTTATTTTCTGTGTTGAAAATTTGGCAACAAAGCAATAATCCTTTTCATTAAAGATGGCAACACTGCATTAGATGTCATAGTTTTGTTTGTTATACAATTGGACTATGGACCTATGTTGGGCTTAGTAAATGTGTTTTTAACCAGCTAGCTGGGTTAATATTATGAGCTATGACTACTAGTTTTTTGGTTTTCTAGGCTTTATACCTATTTCTCAAAGGATTTACACTTGTTTGATTGGCTGTTTGAAAAGAAAATTGGGTAAAACTTATGTGCTACATTTCTTAGGACCTAGGCTATGATTAACCTGGAGCATTAAGCCAAACATAGCCTATGTCTATATCCTGACCTATTTAAAAATGTGCACATTGTCTATTACATAGCTGTTTGGAGGAAACATTGCCAGTGCTGCTAGAAATTGGCTCTCTTCTGAACATACAGAGCAGCTGCTATTTTTACATGAAAACTTAACCCTTGTGAAAAAATAACTAGTTATGTGAAGTGATAAAACAATAAAATATTGGAAATTTCATCCTCTAAATAGTTTTTTATTAATAATTTTGGAAAAATTATACTTTTGAAATATTGACTGATACAGATACTGATAAAAATCTACCGATATCACTGATACTGATATATCAGTACATCCCTAATGCCTACTAGAGATATGGTAAATTAAGTTCAAGCCCAGCCTAAATCTATTTTAAAATTTAGAAATTGTAAACATTTTCAAACAACTTTGTTATCTTCATTATGGCCTGTCTTCATTCCTAGCAACCATTATACAATGTTATAGCTATCTTGCCTATGTTTAATTTTGGTTTAAATTACCATCTTAAACATGAGAACTGTACTGTTCAATTTATTGACTGGTAAATCTTTATCCCTGCAGAGATGACATATTAAGAGGTTTCTGTATTTTCCTCTACATTTGAACAACAGAAAGCCACTCAAGCCTATGAAAGTTATCAATAGATAAATCTTCACAAAATTCTATAAGATATCATTTCAAGTCGTCTAATTACATTGATCTGCAAGGTGTTTGATATTTTAAAGGTTTATAATTTTTTTTTTTTTTTTAAGCATACCACATATTGTTACTGACAATAGCTACATCAAGTTTTGCTTGAACACATCAGATTCTCTAGAAAATGATGAAAACAAACTTAACCCTATGTAGCCAACAATATTATAAGCAAACCATTAATAAGAAATCAATGTACCAATAAAGAGAACATATATGCATACAGAATTGCAGGTACACATTGCTAAAATAATAAAAAAGTTAAAATTTTCTTTTTACACTGTCTTTTGCTATTTCAGATTTACTGACAAAGTACAGTATCAAGGGTTTGCAAAAGTTGTCTTTTTTTTTTTTTTTTTTTTTTTGCAAGAGATTCATAGTTGCAAATCAGAAACTGAATATAACCTAGTTTGTGATGCCTATTTTAGATATAAAATAGATCAAGATAAGCCATTGGCTCCACACATTGTTTGCAGACCATGTGTTGAAAATTTGAGACAACAGATTCATGGAAAAAGTAGAAGTATGCCATTTGGAGTTCCAAGGATATGGAGAAAATCAACAAATCATCATGATGACTGCTACTTTTGCATGACAAATGTGCATGGTTTTAGCAAGAAAAGAAAGAGTAGCATTGTATACCCAAATCTACTCTCAGCTGTGTGACCAGTATCACATTGTAATGAAATTTCTATAATCTATACTGTACCCCCAACCACCTTTAACTCGAAGAATTTGTCTAAATCTGAATCAGATGAAATGAGTACATCCATTCCTGATTGGGATTCTGAATACAGGCATAATGAAGACATGTTATGGTACCAAAATTGATTTCTCAATTTGATCTTACTGATCTTGTGACGAATTTACCACTACCCAAAGAATCTGCTGAGCTCCTGGGATCTAGACTGAATAAATGGAACTTATTTGCTACTGAGGAAAGTTTTGTGCAACTTCTTTCAATGCAAGTCTTTAGTATACTACATACAACAATGTCCAAGGCATAGTAATTGCCATGAGGAAAGAGTACCACCCTAAGGAATGGGGATTTTTCGTTGATTTATCCAAAAGGAGTTTGAAAGCTATATGAGGTAGAGTCAAAAAGTTTGTGAACTTTTTTTAACAGCGATTGAATGACTCAGTACTTGTGTGAGTCTTCATATCTGCCTATGCATGAATGTGTCAGGAAGGGGCAAGCAGAGACTGGGTCTGGCAGGTACATTCAATCAGTGTGCAGAGCGTGTGGAAGGCACTACTGTGCTCAGTTCAGCAAATTTTGTTATTTTCAGAACTCAGTGCTCCAGGAAGTTGCAATTTGAATATTAAGTTGTGTATGTGACTGGGCAAGACATTCTCTCAAACTTATGACATGATCAAGGAAGCCTACAGGGATGAGGCTATGTCAGAGTGCAGTGTACAAATGGTTCAGGCATTTCAAGGATCTACAGATCTACAGAAGCTAAGGCTAACAAAGACCCTAAGATCCACTCTAAGGTTAGCCTGAGAGAAAGAAAAGAGTAGGGGGGTTAAAAGAAGAGAATAAGGGATTAAGTAGCAAAACCTATCATTCATAGGTTAACATTCATTCAGAAAAAGAGAGAAAGACTAACCAGCATCATCCACCAGCCACTGCTGACAAGTCAGAAAAATATTCAGAGAGAATAGAAAAGGGGTGAAAGATGAAAAGTAGTAAAATAAGAATGCTTACAAACCATGCAAACACAATCTTAACTTGAAGAAACACTGTCATACCATGGAAACTACAGACATTCAAGTAAAGAGAGGATAAGGAAAAAAAAAAGTATGAAGATAATAACAAAAAGTGGGTTAGTTTACACTACAAGCTACATCTAAGTTCATGTTCTTCTAATTTTTTTTTTTTTAATAATATAAATTTAACACTGGCATATCACAAGCTGGCATCAATCATCAACAGTCAAACCTCAACTATCACCCCCCCAGAGCTCCTGTTGCTAATTGTTTTATTATTTTAAACAATGTTAATATTTTTAAAATGCTTACCTAAACAGTTTTTAAACATATTAATGCTGGTAGAGTTCACAACAGACAGGGGAAGATTATTCCATTTATCAATTACTTTAAACAAAGTTTTTAGCAATGTTAATAATGAAATGTCTACCACATAATTTAAATCTCCATAAAGCATAAGGAGGCTACACAAAAGACCCATAAATATTTCTTGCATCTTTGGGACAAAAGAGCCACTGCCCCACATTATATACAAACAGAATAGCCAAGAAGTGAACAGTCTACAGTTGAAAATGAGAATATCAGGGCTGTACCTCTCATTGATATAAACACAGTACTGCTGCCATCTCTCCAAATAAGACTTGGATTAATTAAGAATTTTGACAAAACTATTGATAAATGTAGTGATGGTTTCCAGTATTTATGCCAAAAGTTTCCACAAATTATTGATGCAAAACTTAAAGGAATATTTGTTAGTCCTCTGATTAGAAAACTGCTCAATGAGAGGAATTTTGAAGAATGCTTGTAAAACAATGCAAAAGTAGTTTGGCTTGGATTTGATTTAAGGCAGAACTTTGTGTAAAATTTTCTTGGAAATAAAAGGTCACCAGATTATATGAATATCATAAAAAAAATATGACAAAGAAGTACAAAGTTTTTGGATGAATTATGGATTTAAAATTGCATTTCCTGCACTCATACCAAGATTTCCTTCCTGAAAACTTAAGTGTTATCAGTGAAGAACACAGTGAAAGGTTTCATCAAGATATTTCAGACATGGATAAACATTATCAAGAGCAATGGAATATTAATATAATGGCTGACTATTTGCTGGAATTTGAAAAGGGACAAACCTGAAATAATCCATATGAGAAAATCAAGAGAATTTTTTTTTAACAAAAATAATCCTCATTACCTTGCTTACTTATTTTATATATAATATTTACTGTATTGCTCCTTTATTTATATTATTGTCCCCCTCACTCTTTTTTTTTCACTGTATTTCAGCATTTTATTTGGAATTACTCTTTAGTTTGTTACATACTCAAGTATTATAAATGCTGTTGCATCTTCAGGAAAAAATAATTTGATTATTGAAACAAATCTGGATGTGACAGAGGAAATGTTTGTACAGCATGAAAGAGCATGTTTATATTGACTTGTATCATGGTTTCACACAAACAACTGACAATTTTTCTAGATTTGCAGTGGTGTTAGCATTATACTAGATGAAACTATTGCGATACATATACAGTGGTCCCTCGCATTGCATTATTAATTCGTTCCAGAAACACCAACATTATATGAAAATAATGCAATGCGAGCCCTAAAATACATGTATTTAGCCTAATTCATTCCACAGCCTTGGAACTACAACTTTTCAGGTAAAAATCAGAGTTTTCTATGGTTAAAACACACATAAAAATGATAAATAATGCACAAAATAGTAAATTAAAAGCATATTAATATCACATAATTATAATAGCTAAATAAAATAAAAATAAAAATACAAAATTAGCATTTACCTTAAGCTGGAGGCTTAAGGTAAATGCTAATTTTGTTTTTATTTTAATTTTATTTAGCTATAGATAGTTATATTTATTAAAATATAAACTATATTACATTGATAATTTCTAAATGAAATCACAGAGCATCCACCCACTACAGCGTACAATAATAAACTGACCATGCGTGGTTGCCGCATCACGTGGGTTCAAAATGTGTTTGGAACAATAGCACAGTGCATAACGCACTGCAAATTTTCGACGCAATGTGAATACATTATGCTCTATGGGAGCTGCAACGCAATACGAAATAACACAGTGTGAATACAACATACTGCAGGGGTCCACTGTACTTAAGTCGCAGCTAAAATATATACTATAGAATTTACAATTCCTCTCTTTTATTCATGAAAAGATCTGAAAATAGATGTGAGCAATGTTTGATGTACTTCACAAGGATTGAAGGTAAAATGATAAGTGTGGTCTGGGCTCTTTACTTCAGTAGTCAAGAATAAACATTTTAACTGGAGCAAGGCAGTGGGCCAGCCACCCCAGGCTCTGGCCCCTAACCCCAACTTCCTGGGTTTATGGGACATTGGGTGTTACCTTTTTACCTTACTAGAGATATACCAATGCACCTATAAATAATTGATAATGAGCATAACCAGAGTTTTGCCAATGCACTGGTAATTGGTATTCTGAACAAGTAAATGGCACTAATTACACTGGCCAACAAAATGAAACCTTTTTTCCTCATCACAAACATGATCACACTTTTCTTAATGCATTTTTCGCACTGATTCCGAATCTGTTTTTTTTTTTCTAGCACGTATAGTTATATAGATACACTGGTTTTGATATTTTTAAGTTTTTGATATTGCTATAAGAAAATTTATGGATGTATAGATCACACTTAGGAATGCTAAACAACAAATACATCATATACCTTATTCAATGTACTTATAATAAAGAATATATACATTATTTATTAAAAGCGCTGTGAGTGTGATTTCCTTTTGTAAATTTGGCCTGGATTGTCACGATACAGCATCCAACAATGGTCCACCATCATGCTTTCATTCCAATATCCTTGGTAGCGCTTCTCCATCATCTGAATATCTTGATGGAAGCGCTCTCCTTGCTCGTCACTCACTGCACCAAGGTTTTCAGGAAAGAAATCTAAGTGGGAATGCAGGAAGTGAATATTTAACGACATTCGACACTCCATTTCTTTGAAGGCATCAAGGAGGTTCTTGACTCCATCCTTATACGCAGGTGACTTGTTGCTTCCAAGAAAGTTTTCACATATCCATTTGAACACCAGCCAAGCCTTCAATTCCAGCGGACTTAGGACTTAGGACTTAGGACTTAGGACTTAGGACTTAGGACTTAGGACTTAGGACTTAGGACTTAGGACTTTTTCAAATTCAGTGTCATTCAAAACCTCCCTTATTTGTGGCCCAACAAAAATTCCTTCCTTCAATTTTGCTGCAGTAACCTTCGGAAATTTCCTTGAAAGGTATTGGAACCCTTCAGAATTGACTTTACCCATTGCTTTAACAAAATTCTTCATTAAACCAAGTTTAATGTGAAGAGGTGGCAGATAGATCTTTTGGGGATCCACTAAAGGGACAGACTGGACATTGCTTATCCCTGGGACATATGTATACCAAAGTGGCCAGTCACTTTTGGTGTAATGTTCTATAGTGGTGCGACTGTCCCACAGGCAAAGGAAACAACAAAATTTTGTGAATCCTGACTGCATACCCATAAGCATTCCTATAACTTTTAGATCTCCACAAACATTCCATTGATGACTGTCGTATTTGATTGCCTTAGTATATCCATATTGTCATATGTCTCTTTTAGATGGACGGAATGGGCAATGGGGATGGATGGCATTATATTACCATTATGCAAAAGAACTGCTTTCAGGCTTCTCTGCGACGAATCAATAAAGAGGCGCCACTCAGATGCCACATACGTCTGAGATATGGCTGTAAATAGTCCATTGATGTCATGGCAATAACAGAGAGGACCATCTACTGAAAAGAATGCTGTTAATTCAAAATTCCGCTTTCGGTAGTAACTAATACGAACATTGTTCTTAAGTAAATTGTTCTCCTTTAGTCTTGAGGCGAGAAGCTCTGATTTCTCTTTAGACAGCGATAAGTCTCTAACAAGATCATTCAACTGTCCTTGGGTTAACTTTTTAGGCTCTAAATGTCTACCTTCAAAAGTGTACTCTGGTTCTGTAGATGGTCCGGAAACGCCAGTTGCACCTTCATCACTTTCCATGTCATCTATGATAGAATCTAGCCTATCACTTGGGGGAATTGGAATGGGCAATGTTTCATCATGTTTTACTGGTCTACGTGCTGAATCCAAGTTTGGATATACAATCTGGTATTTGTTTTTGGCAGAAAACCCCATTAAGTTCACACTACAAAAATAACAGTCTTCATGATGATCTCTCGGCTCCCTCCATATCATGGGTATGGCAAATGGCAATGAAGCTTTCTTTTTGTTAAGCCAATCACGTAATCCATTTGAACAGCCAGAACAGATTTGATGTGGCACCCATGGTTTATCTTGGTCACCTAGATGGCAACCAAAGTATAGCTTGTATATGTTCTTAATGTCGGTTGTAATACTTCGTCGCTGTGTTTTAGTTGTCAACTGGCCGCATACGAAACAGAACTTGTCGGGGTCATTCTTACATTGTCGAGGCATGTTGACTGACCTGAGCAAACTATAAATTCAAAAAAAATGTACACCAATTTGACACAACAAGTTCTTGGACTGGACTGATCTTTTGACACACAAAGCACGGCGTTGTTGCCTGAATCACAATGCTGCTAGACGTAAAAGCTCACACCTGAAATACATAAGATGTATAATTAAGATAATTGAAATAAATAAGATGAATAAACTAAAAAAACACAATAAAATAAACACAATCAAATGTTGAATATTAGTATTTTGCCTATTTAAAATGGTTAAATCTGTGTAGTTATATATATGCCTTCATCTTGAAAACTATACATGCTAGAAAAAATCTGAATGCAGTTTTGGAATCAGCATGAAAAATGCTATCCAGCCACCACAAATTTTACTCTGATGAAAAATCTTTGTTGACCAGTGTTATTAGATAAATTTTTAAGAGACCTTTCATCATTTGGTTTTGACCAAAATTGAAAAATGATAATGAATAGAATATGGGATACACTAGTTAATATTATATTTAGGTTTACTTGATCAATAAGCTTCCAATATCTACTTATAAGCAAAAATGTCCCATTCTGTAGCTAAGGTATACAGTAGGCTGGGTTGAAATGAAATTTTGTTATTTCTTAAAAAGTACACTATGTGAGAAGTTTCATTTTATCATCTTAAAATATTAAAAAATCAAGCATATGTTACCCTACTATCCCTACCACATGCCCCTCCTCCCCTTTTTATCCTCATATTTGAATATATTTAAGTGGGGAAAAAATGTTATTTCTTAAAATGTACACTATGTGAGAAGGTTTTTTATCACTAAGAAAATATTAAAAAATCAAGCATGTGCTACCCACTACTACCTCTATCACATGCCCCTCCTCCCTTTTTTGCCTTCATATTTGCATATGTTTAATGTTGTTATATGTTACATGATAAGTTATTTATTTAATGCTTGATATTTTTATGTTTCAGATAAATAGAAATAATTTTTCAGATAAATAGAAATAATTTGCATTTTCTTTAATTATAATTTGAATTATTATAAATTATGGCTATAATTTGATTTTACTTTTGAATATAAACTATGACTACTAGGAGCAAGTCCTCAAATGCAGCCTTTGGATATCCTATGGAATTCCCAGCAGCCATGACTCCTTCAAAAGCAGATGTTGCGAGACACTACCTTTTTGTGCACCATCATGAAGCAGCTAAATCAAAAGGATCAGCAACTGCTAATGATTGTTACAGGGTTGTTGTAAAAGATATTAAAGACATTTGGATGAAATTTTCTTTTCCTATGATTAACACCAAAGGTATCTATTTTAAAGTCAGTCGACTAATAGAAGAAGCCTCAAAATTTAACAAGGTACTGTTGTAGAGGTTTTTTTGGTTTGTGTTTAGCAAACCTTTGTCAAATCAAATCCAGTTGGTTGACATGCTTTTCTCATGGCACTTTTCTTTTCTCATTTATTGAACAGATGATGAGATAAGTAACTTTAAAAGGGGCAGAACACTTGTTCCCCTTGATCCCTATCAGGGGTGATTGTCGAGGCATGTTGAAATGGGCAAGACAGGTGGGTCGTAATCAGGCATTGCCTGACGCATTTTTTTGAAGAATATAAAATAAAAATTAAATGTAAGGAGGGAATAATGTAAGTATTTATTATTTGTTTTTAGGTTATATGTAGCAGAATTTTAGTTGGAAGCAAGATTTGAAGCGGCAGAATGCCAAATGGAGGGGAAAAATTAGTTAGGCTGGATTAAGGTCCTGGCTAGCAGGATCCCTGGCCTTTAAAGGACCATTATGGTAGAAAGTACCAAATGGGGGGAGCCATTATATTTAAAATTTAAATAACTTAATCCGTCTGACTCAATCTAATATAACTTAGTTTTGCCCTTGTTATTCTATAAATTTCCTTTTTATACTTGTCATCGTCATCTATCAAATGTTACTTTGGAAAATAAAATTTACAAATTGATTTCCTATTAATTTGTACATTAAATTTAAAAACCATACTAAAATAATTAATTTCTTAAATTAATCAAAATTCTAAGACGTAATACTTTGTATGATTAGCAAGGTATATAAAATTAACCTAAAATGTATAAAATAATTGATCTCTTAAATCAATCAAAATCCTAAAATGTAATACTTTGTGAGACAATGAAAGGTATTTTGTGTGTATGAGAATTGTAATGAATGAGCATGGAAGGAGGGTGTATGATAATGTATATACTGTACAATTATTGGGGTAAAATAAACTAGGTTTTAGGAAACCCATTTGTTTTGTTAGCCTGTGTCTGATCTCCGATACTGGGGCCCTGGGGAGAAGTTCACAGTTGTCCATACATAGATTCGAACTGGCATGACTTCCATTTCACCTCATGATTAAAAGGGGAATTAACATGTTCAGGCCTCGTTGGAAACAAAAGTATATTAAATTTATAAGAGGGAAGCGCAACTTACCTTCGACAACTAAGCAGAGAGGAGAGGAAGAACTTAGGAAAGGGTCAATCTGTTTTAGTTGGACTAAACTTTATAAATCCAAGACCCACTGCAATCTACCTTATAGTAGTCTGTGGGCCTGTCCTGCGACATACTAATTTTTTGGCGCCCGAACAGGGACTCGATTGGGTCTCTTGAAGGGAAGGCATGGAGATGGAGAAGGAAGTGCCAAAGATGAAGGAGAAGGCTGAGAAGTTGGAGAGGGCCTTGCAAGAAGAGAGGAGGGAGTTTGAGAAAGAAAAGAAAAAGTGGGAATGAGAGAGAGAAGCAATAGTGAAGGAAAAGAGTAGGTTAGAAAGTCTAGTACAGGATATGTAAAATCAGTTAAAATTGCAGGAAGATGAGCATAGAGAGAGACTGAGGAGGATGGAACAGAAGACAGATACAGCGTTGGATGAAGTTATGAAGAGATTAGTGAAGATGGAGACCAGAGTAGAAATTCTAGTGGAAGGAGCAGTAGGAGGGCTAGAGGAGCCAGTAGGGGGTAAGGGGGAGACTAGTGAACAAAATAATGATAAGGAGGAAAGGATTAAAGTTGGGAAAATTGCCCATTCTACTCCAAAAGAGAAGGGCCAAAGGGGTGATAGAGAGAGGGAAGTACGGAATAGTGGGGCTAAAGAAAGTGGGAAAGATGAAGGGTAGGAAGAAGTTAAAGGTAGGACAAAATGGCGAAAGCAACGTAAACTTAAAAAGAAACAAACTATTAAGAAAAAGCAACTGTGTGAGTGCAGATGATTCGTTATACTTAGTGTGGAAGGGAAAGATTCAGTGAGTGAAAGTGAGTGTGATGAGAGTAGTGGTGAGTCAAGTGAGAGTGATGTGCAAGTGCATCAGGGAATCTTGATCCGGGAGGTCCCGAAGGCAACCAAGTTTAATGTCTACAGTAACTATGATATTTATAGCTTCTTCAGGAAGTATGAGCATTACTGTAGAAGTAAATACTCTGACAATCCGGATTATTGGGTGAAAGAGTTGGATGAGTTTTTAGAGGGTCGAATGAATGATTTTTATAAAGCAGTGGTGAGTGTGGGAAAAGTGAGGTATAAGGTGGTGAAAGATTGTATAATAGGGCAAGTGAAGAGAATCAGATGGAGTGTAAGATTTAAGAGGAAAAATGATTTTGAGCGTGCAAGCATGAGGAAGGATGAAAATCTGGATATGTATGCATATCGGCTGGAAACTCTGGCCCATAAGAAGTTTGGTGATAGGGCCATGGAGACCTCAAAAGCCCTCGTTAGGAAATTCTTAGAGATGATACCTGAAGCTGTGGCTGAATACATCCACATGAAATGGAAGGAAAAGGTTAGACTCGGTGGTGAGCATCTACAATGGCCTGAAATCCTTGAACTCCTTGAGGACAGGCCCTTTGACGATGAGGGTAAATATTACCCTAAGTCCAACATTGGACGTGAAAGAGAGAGGGCCAGGGAGAGGGAAGTTTACATGGGGCATGGAGGGCAGGGCCCCCTGCCTCAACAGTGTGGACCCCAGGAACAGCCCCCTGCCTCAACAGTGTGGACCCCAGGAACAGCCCCCTGCCTCAACAGTGTGGACCCCAGGAACAGCCCCCTGTTTACAGTAGCTATCAGGATGCGCTTAAGGGTAACTTGTTTCGGGTCATGGCAAAGTTCCTTGAGGACTTCTATGCCCCAGACAGTGGGAGCCTGGGGCAAAACTTGCCACAGGGACCACCTGTAGGAGCCAGTGGGCCTGGCACTGGCTGCTCCTACTGCTGCCAGCCTGGACACGCCAGAAAATTGCCAGAAGCAGATGGAGCCTGTTATGCATGTGGGGAGTGTGGGCATTTTGCTGTAGACTGCCGCAAAAGAGGCACAGAATGCTGTAGGTACCAACAGTATGGGCACTTGGCCAGGTTTTGTCCAGCTGGTCAAACAGGACAGGTGGCCAGCAGCCTGGTTAACCTGATGAGAGGAGGATAGGAAGTTCCCAAGGGACAGAAACCCTTGGGAATGATTCAAACCCTAACCCCAGACAGGGAAACTAAGAAGGCAGAGGCCTGACATCAGTAAGGCCTCCGAGATCATTAGCAGAAGTGAAGGAGAATGGGAATTGTTTGCAGGTTTGGGGAGAGTGCATGTAAACTTGGTAGATGAGGGGGACTTAAATGAATGCATGAAAGTAAGAATACAAGTGAGAGAGAAAATGGTTAGTGGGTTGTTGGATACTGGGTGTCCACCCAACTTAATTTGTAAGAATGTACTGGAGCGAGCTTGTAACACTTGTAGGGGGGAGTGGAAGATTCGTAAGTGTGAAGGTGAGATCAAGGGGGTAGGGAATTTGAGTGTTCCAATAGTTGGTGTGGGGTCATTAGTAGTGAGAATGGAAGGAATAAAAATGGATGAATGTGAATTTTATGTGATGGATCGGGAGGAAGATACCTACCAGGTCATCCTGGGAAAGGATTTTCTAAGATTAAATCAGTTGGTATTGCATCCAAGGCATATGATGGTGGAACGTAAAGAGAAGAAGGGTGGATGGGAGTTGTATTTTAGAAAGAATGGTGAGAAATTTAGGGTGTATTTGAGAAATTGTGTGGTGAAAGCTGTGGAGGATGTCAGTGTAAAGGAAGGGAATCCAGTGAAGGTTGGGATTGAGTGGTATGGGCAGGAGTATTTGGAAGGAAATGAGAATGTGACAATGATGTATGTGGATGAGCAAGGAGCATGTTGTCAGGTGAGAAGAGTAGCTTGTGTATTTGATGGGGTAGTGAGTATGAGAGATCCATTTGTGCGTGTTCGAGTAAAGATGGGGAAAAAGGGGGGGGGGGGGGGAAGAGGCATTAAAAAGGGCGATGTGTTAGGCAGAATAAACACAGTGGTGAATGAGGAAGATTTGTGGGATGGTGTAGAAGGAAGAAAGGTAGGAGTGCATGTGATGACTGGGCAGGAAAAGGAATGGACTTTAGGGAAGATTGAGGGAAATGAATGTTGGGGAACAATTGGGAGATTGGCAGAGGAATGTAGTGTAGGGTATACTTGAGCAACAGAAGAATGCATTGAGTAGGGGGGATGATGATCTCGGTCCTACTGATCTACCTCCTTTCCAAATCATTCTCTGGGATGAAACCCCAATATACCAATGGCCACAGCATTTCCCACTACCTCTTTCTCTGGAGACAGAGCAGCAATGTGACGAACTGGTCCAGGGGGGCATCCTGGAAGAATGTAAAAGTCCCTGGAACAGCCCCATTGTTCCCATCCGCAAACTGGATGGTAAGCTGCGGCTGTGCGTGGATTACCATAAGGTGAATGCCCAGACCATTAAGGACAGGTTCCCTGTGTGTCTGGTTGGTGAGAGCGTGTACTCCATGCAGGGCATGAGACTTTTCAGCAAGATAGATCTGGTCAGGGGCTACTACCAGATGGAACTGGAAGAAGCCTCTCAACCAATCACAGCCTTCTCCACTGCCCATAAGCATTATGCATGGAGGGCACTTGCCTTTGTTTTAGCCAATGCACCAGCTGCATTTCAGCGTGCAATGAGTCGGGTGTTAAGTAAGTTTGGGAAAAAGAATGTGTTAGTGTTTATTGATGACATACTGATTATGAGTGAAAGTTTTGAGGAACATGCATGGTTGGTTGAAGTAGTGTTGAGTACATTAGCGAGTGTGGGAGTGAAAGTGAAGCCTGCAAAGTGTGCTTGGTTTCAGAAGAGTTTTTGGGGCATGTTGTGAGTGAAACTGGGATTCAAAAGTCTGAGGAGTACATGAAACGAGTGCGTGAGTTTCCGAAACTGAGGACTGTGAGAGAGCTAAAGTCCTGGCTAGGATTGATTGAGTTCCAGCCTAAGTTTATTCCAGAGTGCTCAGGGATTGCTAAATCACTGACTGAAATTACTGGAATGAAAGGGAGAACCATTATGAAATGGAATGAAAGAATGAATGAAAGGCATTTGAGAATTGAGAGAGAAAATAACAGAGGATGTTGAGCTGGCATATCCTGACTTTCATCCAGAGGCCCAGCCCTTAGTTATATATGGATGCAAGTGGCTATTGTATGGGTGGATGTTTGTGTCAGGAACAAGAGGTGAATGAGGAGAAGGTGAAGAGGGTAATTGGATATGTGTCGAACAAGAGGTGAATGGGGAGAAGGTGAAGAGGGTAATTGGATATGTGTCGAACAAGAGGTGAATGGGGAGAAGGTGAAGAGGGTAATTGGATATGTGTCGAACAAGAGGTGAATGGGGAGGTGAAGAGGGTAATTAATTGGATATGTGTCGAACAAGAGGTGAATGGGGAGAAGGTGAAGAGGGTAATTGGATATGTGTCGAACAAGAGGTGAATGGGGAGAAGGTGAAGAGGGTAATTGGATATGTGTCGAACAAGAGGTGAATGGGGAGAAGGTGAAGAGGGTAATTGGATATGTGTCGAAAGCCTTTAATAGTGCAGAGAGGAAGTATAGTATGATTGAGAGAGAGCTTGCGGCTATGAGATACTGTTTGAAAGTATTCCAACCATTTTTGTATGGAGTGAGATTTGTGTTGAAAACAGATCACCAGCCATTGGTGTATCTCGAACAAAAGAGGATGGTAGATAGTAGGATTGCAAGGAAGACTGAAGACTTGAGTGACTTTGACTATAAGATTGAGTATGTGCCAGGTAAAAGTAACTATTTAGCAGATTTGATGTCACGAATGCCAGGAGTGAATGAAAGTGAAGATAAGACAGTGATTGATCCAGAATATCTGCCAAAAGGTGTGAAAAGGGTGAAAGAAAGTAAGGGGGAGGTGATTCCTTGTTTGAGAGTATATGGTATGGGCTGCACGATATGGTGCAGGATGGATTGAAAATTCAGGTACCTAATGGAGTGGATGAGTTAAGAAAGGTGGTTATGGAAAAAGTGTGTAAGAAGCCTGAGAGTATTGGTTTGAGAAAAGTGAAAAGGAATATGAAAGAGTTGAGAGCTATGGGTGAACCAGGAAGAACGCCATATCAGGTGGTGGTGTTGATGGTGAGTCAGATGTATGAAATACCTGTAGTAGTGCATTACGGAACAGAGAGGCCAATAGTGTATAGGAGTGAGAAGGTGAGATTGTCTGAGGATGGTATGGTGCTGCATTTGCAATGTTTGAGTGGAATCTACTACAACTGGGTGATCAAAACCAGGAGATATGATCGAGAGAGGATCAATGTGGAAGGTGAGTGGAAGGAAAGGTCTAAGTATGATGAAAGGGATGGTGTGTCAGGAGGTAGAAGTGAAGAGAGGAGAGGAGAGGGTTGCCAGGGTGCTGTTGTGATTGATGTGGCAGTGGGTCATAAGAAGTTTTGTGGACTTGTGGATACAGGTGCTCAGGTATGTTTGGTGAATGAGAGGGTAGTGAATGACTTGGAGAATAGTGGAGTGAATGTGCATAGACATCCAGTGCAAGTGATGATGAAAAGATTGGGAGTGGGTAAGGTCAGAGCGCAAGAGGCTGTCACTTTGATGGTTTCTTCGGGTGAAAGGTGTGAGAATGTGGAGCAAGTGTTTGTGGTTATCCATCAGGAAACAACGCCCTATTGTTTCCTGTTGGGTATCAATTTTCTGAAGAGAAACTGGTTAAGTGTGGATATGAATGGAGGGAAGATTATGAAAGATGGAAAGGAAGTGGTGTTAGTGAGATATCTGGAGGGTGATTTTCAAAATGTAAATATGTGGATGGTAGGGATGATTGAATGGGAGATGTATGATGACAGAGAAGTACTGGATGATGATGATATTTTGGAAATGCAAGAGAATGATGTGATTGTGATTGAAGAGAGTAATAATGGGTGATCTAAAGGTGAAAGATTGGGGAGAATGTTTAGAGGGATATAGAAGGTATGCTAGTAAGTTGGTGGTGGGCAAGGGTATAGTGTATTTTGTACGGGAAAATCAGTTTGGGGAGAATGTATTGGCGCCAGTGATGACATTAGTGGGGATGATTGGTTTGGTGATTTTTTAGTGCACCATGTATATGGGCATCCAGGGAAGCATAAGTTGTGGGGTCTCATGAAAGAGATGGTGTTTCACCCATGGATGAACATCCAACGACGTATGAAAACTGCCAGAAAAGAAAGAGCCAATCACTGATTGTAAGACTGCCTGTGATGAAAGTGGAAACAAGTGAGATAGGTGAATTAGTTGTAGTGGATTGTGAGAGTCTGCCCCGCACAAGCCGAGGAAATGTGGCCATGGTTGTAGTGGTTGACCATAAGTCAAGGTTTGCCTATGCTGCCCCCCCCCCCTCAAGAATAAAGCAAGCAAGGTTGTAGCAGACACAGTTAGGGATCGATTCTTTCCAACGATGGTGGTCTGACCCAGAAGTTGCCTTAGTGACAATGGGCCAGAATTTATGGGTGAGCCATTTGTGAATATGTTAAGAGAATGTGGTGTGAGGCAGGTCCTAATTACTCCTTATATGCTATCCTCAAATGGCTTGGCAGAAAGAACAATCAGAACCGTGTGTAAAATGTTGAGAATGGTGTGTGTCAATATGGGTGAATGGGATGTCCAACTTAGCAGGGTACTGTGGAGTTATAACTCCACTTACCATGCTGCTCTGAGGACTTCTCCCAGTCAGTACATATTGAATTATGAAAGGAATGTGAGGCCGAGTGCAAGGTTGGATGAATCTGAGAAAAGGATGTGGTGAGAGGCTAATGCTAGGTATGTACCTTTTCAGGAAGGTGATTGGGTTTTGAAAGGAATGAATAAGGTAGGTAGACGAGTGGAGTACAAGTTGTCAGAACAGTTTGAGGGGCCATATGAGATTGTAAAAGCATGGCTGAATGAAGTAGCATATGTAGTGGAGAAGGTGAATGAAAGGGGAGAGAAAGATGAAATGAGAGTGCATCAAAAGCAGTTGAGAAGATAGAGAATGATTCCAGAATACCTGAAGTGTCATCCAGTGTATGAGATGTGTAAAAGGGATGAAAGAAGATTGCATGAACAAGAACGTGACCTAGAGAATGACTGTAATTTGGAAGGAAAGGAATTGGTCGTGATAGAAAGAAAAGCAAAGGGCTGAGAAAACCAACCAAGAGAATCAGATGATGTAATAAAAATAAATGATCTTATAAGAGAAATATCATTAATTACAAAAAGACTAACCTCAAAAACTTCTAAGGAAAGCACTACAAGTGGTGACACTGCAGAAGATTTTGAGGGATTTTTGTGGGATAATGAATTTAGTGGGTTCAGAAGTATAGAAGGGGATAAGGATATACACACCAGGTTTTGGGAAAATACGGAATGGTCAGGATTATGTAGAAAATGGGAAGGGGCACAAGAAATTACAAATGAAACAGAAAAGGGGAATAACCAGGTAACAAATATTACCCAGGAGACTGTAATCTCATTGCTAGGTAGCATTCAGGAGTAGTATGTGATCCTCCAAGGGGGGCTCCAAAGGGAGACCGAAAGAGAAAATAGGAGAAGGGAATTAGTGGCTTTCTGTGGAGCTGTAAACAGTCTCACAGAAGAACTTGAACAGAAGGCAAGGGAAAGTACTGGTGGGAGGTTAACTCATAATAAAGAACATCTACAATTTACCCTGGGTGCAACCTTGGGTATTGGAAAGGAAGAAAAGAGAGAAGGCTGACTTGTAGTATGGAGGAGCTTATATATAGTAAGATTAAGGGTGAAGGGTTTGGTGGAAGTATTAGTTTTCAGTAAAGTAAGAAAGTATAAAATATAACCTGTCTTGTTCAAGAAAGTTTAACTGTGGATGGATTTCCGAGGGGAATCAGGGCATTGTCGGAAGTGTGTAATTCGATCTGGCTGTCTTGGCCACGTAAGGAAGCAGGAAAGGGGGGGCCATGGGGAAATTTCCTGGGCCAAGTGGAGTTTGATGCGAGGGGAGAAGTGTAGAGGTTTTTTGGTTTGAGTTTAGCAAGCCCTTGTCGCATCAAATCCAGTTGGTTCGCATGCTTTTCTCATGGCACTTTTCTTTCATTTATTGAACAGATGATGAGATAAGTAACTTTAAAAGGGGCAGAGCACTTGTTCCCCTTGATCCCTATCAGGGATGATTGTTGAGGCATGTTGAAATGGGCAAGACAGGTGGGTCATAATCAGGCATTGCCTGATGCATTTTTTTGAAGAATATAAAATAAAAATTAAATGTAAGGAGGGATTAATGTAAGTATTTATTACTTGTTTTTATTTGTTTTTAGGTTACATGTAGCAGAATTTTAGTTGGAAGCAAGATTTGAAGCGGCAGAATGCCGAATGGAGGGGGAAAATTAGTTAGGTTGGATTAAGGTCCTGGCTAGCAGGATCCCTGGCCTTTAAAGGACCATTATGGTAGAAAGTACCAGATCGGGGGAGCCATTCCCCAATGTTGTAAGACTAGCCAGGAAGTATATTTAAAATTTAAATAACTTAATCCATCTGACTCAATCTAATATAACTTAGTTTTGCCCTTGTTATTCTATAAATTTCCTTTTCACACTTGTCATTGTCATCTATCAAATGTTACTTTGGAAAATAAAATTTACAAATTGATTTCCTATTAATTTGTATATTAAATTTAAAAACCATACTAAAATAATTAATTTCTTAAATTAATCAAAATTCTAAGACGTAATACTTTGTATGATTAGCAAGGTATATAAAATTAACCTAAAATGTATAAAATAATTGATCTCTTAAATCAATCAAAATCCTAAAATGTAATACTTTGTGTGAGACAATGAAAGGTATTGTGTGTGTATGAGAATTGTAATGAGTGAGTGTGGAAGGAGGGTGTATGATAATGTATATACTGTACAATTATTGGGGTAAAATAAACCAGGTTTTAGGAAACCCATTTGTTTTGTTATCCTGTGTCTGATCTCTGATACTGGGGCCCTGGGGAGAAGTTCACAGTTGTCTGTACATAGATTCGAACTGGCATGACTTCCATTTCACCTCATGATTGAAGGGGAGAATTAACGTGTTCAGGCCTCGTTGGAAACAAAAGTATATTAAATTTATAAGAGGGAAGCGCAACTTACCTTCAGCGAATAAGCAGAGGAGAGGAAGAACTTAGGAAAGGGTCAATCTGTTTTAGTTGGACTAAACTTTATAAATACAAGTAACCTGGTCTCATTTTTTTCTTTCATTTCAACAATTTTCCACCAACTACTAGCTGATGTAGAGCTCACTATACAGGAAGTTCCCGCCTTTACAAATTAATTCATTCCGAGCGATTGTTCGTAAAGCGGGAAGTTATTTCCCATAGACGTAATGTTATAAACAGGGGTTATGTTCCCGACAATGAAATTTGACACAAGAAATATATGATAATGTTAAATAAAGGGCAACAAAACAATGATTTATTTATCAAAAGAAATAAAAATATACTATTTAAAATCAAGCAGATACCTACTCATACTAAAGAAATTACTTACAAATATTAAAGAATTTCTTCTTCATCGTCATCAATGATCAAATGTGCACTTGTTGTTGGCTGGGCACTCGTTGTTGGTTCGGCACTCATTGATGGTCTGGCATGGTTATTTACGATGTCATATTTTGTTTCTAATGTTATTGCTTTCCATTTCTTTTTATCATTAATATCAATCTCCATACTATTCCTTTGCTTTGGCATATTAATAGCAGGGGAATAAATTTGAAATGTTTAATAGACAAGACAGCGAAGAGGGAGATGAACACAACCACTCTTAACAACATCAGTGGGGTAACTGAATTAATACATTAGATGAGCGAAGCTATAGTCTGCCTGAATGAACAAATGCACGCACAGTATAGATCCCCACGTGGTGTATATACTGTAAATGAAATCTTTATGAATGTTTAGCATTTATTTCATGCAGTTAATGTTTATATTTTTGATATTATTTTAAAAAAAATTTGTAAACCCGGGAATTCATAAAGCGGGAACTTCCTGTACTATCTTTGAATAAATAAGGAGGAAAAATTAGTGCGTCTTTTAAGCGGAATGCATAATATCCTGCCATGTATTCTGAATTTATTTCAATCAGCCATTCTTCAGCTTCTTCCTCTTGAACTCTCTTCAGTTTTTGTCCTGAAAAATAATAGAACTGTGTGGAAACAAAAATAAAGCTAATAATATAGATTATATAGTTTATGTTATAGTATCTAATTTATGCTAATTGTTATCTAATATGGCAAATTGGCAATGCCAGATGATTTGATTCAGATTAGAGAAAACTCTTCTGCCCATACAGTTGAGTTACTTGTTTTATATATTGATAGTAGTTAAGCATTTAGGTCCTATTTACCTTCATACTTTGGGTCAGTCATATTTGCCAAAAGATGACATGGCTTTATAGCTTTTTTAAATCTCTTAATAATATCTTCTTTGTATGGAGCTCATTTTTCATCTTGAATTAAATTGAGCCAAATTTCAACAGCATGAGATAATGTATTATCAGCCTGCAACTGTAACAAAATAAATAAAAAATCTAAAGTTATATATGGCTGAATGAAAACATCTGTAAACATTTAGAATTATGCATTGTTAGAATTTATTTTTTTGTGTTACAAGTTACAACATATGTAAAATGAAGTGTATTTTAATTATTTATTAGTAGTGCTTTAGTACAGGATTCTATAAATAAAATGTGCACTGTAAGTCTATAAAATATCTTGAAATTAATATTGGTATTTATAGTTAAGTAATTTTAACTGCATAATATAAACACACCTTATCTAGAGCATTTCCAACAAGAGTTGTGACTGTAAATTGAGTGCCTCTATCTGTATAGATAAGTTATCTATCAATTTTCCGACATTGTGATCAATGTCTTCAATATGCTTTCTTCTTATTTCTATATATAGAGAGTAATTTGACAGAGTTTTTTATGCATTCTAACTGAGAATTCCATCTGGTTTCATTTGGTAGTTGCGGCATAATACAGTGGAGTTCCGAAGTTTGTGATTAATTGGGACTGCCAAAATAGTCTTGAACTTCGAAATCACAAACATCAGAGTCCAATTTCCATTAATTTTTGCTAATGTGTTCCAGAGCTTAGAAAAATTGATACCAATCTAAGAAAAAACAAAAATATTACAATTATGTACAGTACTACTAAACTAACAGCTGCTTATTTATATTTTTCTTTGCTTTTCAAAATTGAGTCCACAGTCAACCATGATAAACTAAACATTTTTGATATTTCACTAGTTTTTAAACCTTTCTCACATTCAGAAATAATCTTTAGTTTAGTCTCCAAATCAGTGACATTTTTGGTTCTTTTATTACTAGATTGACTAACACTATCTACTTTACATTTTGGAGCCATTTTGACTAAACACTCTAGACCAAAAACTAGGTTATTTTTTCAAAATGATATCTGAAAAATACAGGATAAAATTAAAGCAGATTAAATCAAACTAAATATGTTGCTAATAAACATAATAATAATACAGAAAATCAAAATCACAAATATGCAGATTTTTGGTCAAAAATCACGAACTTTGAAATTTTTGGTATAAAAAAGGGTGATCACGACTATGCGGAATGACAAAGTTTGAGTCTCTCAAACTTCGGAACCCCACTGTACCTACTTTCTCCATTAACTAACCCTAAAATATAAATTTTTATTACAAATATTGCTGGATTTGACAGCATAAATAAATAGCCTATGCAACTTAATAATGAGTCGTGAATTAGGATTCACACTGGTGACAGTGCTAATGCTAACAATGACAGTGCTAATGCATAAAAGTAAAGCTAACAGTAGCTAATTTATTGGATTTGTTTTTAGCTTACATGAGGTTGTGATGGTTTTGGAAATATTTGTTAATTTCTACAACATGCTTGAGAACTGATTTTGGGGACACACCTTTTTCTACCAAGTTAAGATGGTGTGCTGAACAGCCATAAGTAATGAGACTGTAGTTGTCCTCTAGGGTGTTTCACTCATACAGAGGAAAATATCAAAGGTCAATATTTTTCTCTACTTTGCTTGTGCTTTTATTCCTTTTCATGTAAGAAAGATGTGCACCAATTTTGAAAATGATTAAGTGATATTTAGGGGTTGCACACATTTGAACCTTTTATAATAAACAATTTTCTTCAGTGTTACGAAAAAATTCTCCCTTGGAACCAAGGAAAATGAAAAACTCTAATAATAAAATTAGAAAATTCAAATCAATACACATTACACAGTACAGTACAATTTAATAATACAAAATTTTCTTCAGTGTTACAAAAGAATTCTCTCTTGGAAGCACAGAAAATAAGAAACTCTAATATTAAAATCAGAAAATCTGAATCAATTTTTGAATTGGTACAAAGATGATTTATAGAAGCAAACTAGAAATTTAGGCTTTTTGGTTTTATTTATAGCAATTTAATAGAGCAACTTGGAACCTCCCATTTCCAGACTTGAACAAAAACTTTAACAGTAATTATTTACAATTTCTTCTGGAGGTTTTAGACAATAAGAAACTTTAATCTCAAATTAAATGATGATGGGGTTAATAAGGTTAGTTACAATAATGAGCATATTAAGTGATTTATGTACAAAACCCTAAAATTCTAAATAACTTTCTTAAACTTTGGAGGGTCTTAACTTCCTAGATTTCAACTGTATTATATTCACTGGAATTTTTCTCACTCGTTTGTTTCCCAATTTATCTGGACAAGACACTGTGCCTAGACACTTAATGAATTCATGTGCAATAGCTTAATTAAAGGTTTATAAGCCAAAGCACTCTGGCAATGCTTCAAGAAATTTGAACTTCTGCACAACACTAGATTGTCTGCCTAGAAGGAGCACTTAAGTACTGGATTCTTAGTGCTAAACTTCAAAACATACCTTCTGGCTTTAGCAATGGACTATGATCTTGCCTTTTCTTGAGTTCAACAGGAACTGTCAGGGCTAAATACTGGACTAGGTTAGGTTTTAACATGTCCAGAGCTGTCTCTAGCAAGATGCCCTATTACAATGATTTAAGCACTTTTTCATTAATTACAGTATCTGCCTATGCTTGACTAGATTGACTTAATGAACACTTAACTTCAGGCTACGAAGGATGAGTGGCTGGAAAGAAAAAACCTTATTTAAAAATAGAGAGACTTGAGAAATGAGAATCAGCAAAACCCTACATTTCACCCCTCTTAGTGGTGGTACAGCCGCTAGAGAAAGACCATAGTAAGGAATACCATTCCAGCCACCAACTGGACCAGCCTTAACAGGGACCCTCCAAGTTAACTAGATTAACACTATATACGAGTACAAACAAAACAAAAAAAAACTTATGCTTAACATTGTTCAGTTTAAACTTAAATACTAAACACAAGATACCAGTATCACTTGAGAGGTTTCACATTTAATCACTGCACTGATTAGATGTATTTTAATACCTACGGTACTAAATAATGGATTCTTCATTTAATTTAGTCTTGAACTGGAGAATGATTAAAAGTGGGGGAAACCATTGTGTATGGTTGGTACTGGATTTCTGCAAGCAACAAGGCAGGTGTCACATCCAAAAATGGGGTTGGAAGAGACAGGTCAGCTTGACAAACTTGATGAAAAGACCAGTCAAGAAAACTTCACCTGTATTTGAGTGCTGGATCAGCCCCAACAGACACCTGACTAGAACTTAGCAAGCTTGTCTCAATAAGAGACATTTCCACTATTCCACTTGAACTAGAATGTAATCACTTTCTTGACACACACACAATCATACTTTAATCATCATAATTTTAATTATTTTCCATAATTTGCATTATTTCACTGGTTATCACTTGTCTTTGACTCTCCAGAAAGTCTTATACATTCTAAACCTAACTAATTATATACATGCATGCGCCATAAGGCAGATGATATTGATATGATACTGAAAAATAAAGATATTTATAGATGATGCAAATTAATATTCCAAGTTTTGGAAAGAATCCTATTGTCTGATGCTCAATGATTTATTGATTACTTTACTACTGAAATCCTGTCAAGAATAACCTTTCCCTTACAGACTTTATTCACCTTGTCTCATCAAAACTAACTTAGAACACTGCCTGATCAAGTGTACATTGTCCCAAAACTTGTCAATAAGTGTTACAGACTGGGATGTCACTGCTTGCATTCTAGAACCTGGGGATGCACATGTGGAAGATCCATAACTCTTCCCCTGGACTAAAATCAAAATCAGAAAAGTTACTCAAGAGACTTGCAGCTTGAGTCTCAAAGCTCAAAAACCTCCTCTCAGTCTTCCTGCAAGTAGTCAATTATAAAGTTAAGAACAGCAACTACTGGAGAAAGTTCATGTCTTGAATGTTCTGCTCCATCTATAACCTCTGAACTGCCAGATTCTAGATCAGGCACAGGAGACTCCAAGTCAGCTGGAATAGACTCAGACATCTAGTTACCAGAATCAATTGCCTGAACTTGATCCTGTGCCACATCATCCAAATTGTCAACAATGGATTCAAACTCAATAACAGGAAAACTTCCTTCTGGAATTCTCTCTCTAAGTTCCAGGGAACAATTATCCCATTCCAAAGATTGTCTAGAAATATTTGAATTTCCATTATCACTTGATGAGTCCAATAAATCCTTAAAGGTAACTTTACCAAAAGGTTTGTTTAACTGGACCAACTGAACCTGCTGATTTTAATATCAATTTAACTGGGGGATAAACCAGTTTCTCATCCTCCATATCTGAGTCAATGTCCCTATCACCAAGACTAGAACTGGACAAATCCTGAAGGCTGAACAATTCACTGGAGCATGATGACAATCATTCATTATCTGAATTGTCTGAAGATTCATCATCTAACTCACTAGGTGAATCAAACAACACATCCCAAGTATTAACTAGAGCACAGACTGGATTGTAGACTACTGGTTCCTGATCTGGATAACCACTAGATTTTATATTTGAAATTAGCTCTGGATTTACCAGCTTAGAATAGCTGGGATATGATTTTTTATACTGCAGGGGTTCTTTCCACCCCTTAAGTTGGGTGTGATGAGCTTGAATTTCCTGGTTGTTTGTTTGCCCAAGAGGTGAAAGAACATAAGTAACACCATTTGGTTCCACCCTTAATACCTTGAAAGGACCATCATACCTATTCCTGAATTTGTTGGATGCCAGATACCCTTTAAGAATGCCTTTCTTGACTACTAATTGTCCTTTCTGGAAAGAACAAAAGTTAGGATGACCCGGAGTCCATTGTTCTTGAGTTTGAACTGGAATGCTGGGTAAGACTGGTTCAGGATATTTTTCACCCAACAAGAACTTCGCAGGAGACATCCCAAGTTCAGAATGAATAGTTGTGTTATATGTCATGATAGCTTTTGTTAAAAACAAGTCCCAGGAATCTGGACTTTTTGTCAGATTCCTTAGGAATTCACTGATGGTCCTATTAACTCTTTCTACTGCCCCATTACTTGAAGGTTTATAGGGGTTAGTCAATACATGGTGGATACCATACTCTTGTAAAACTCTTTCAAATTCTTGACTTCAGAACTCTGGACCATTGTCTGTAAGCAAGTGATATGGCTTCCTCGGCAAAGCAGCCAATACTCTATGCTCAAATGTACTAGCTACTGTTCTAGAAGTTTTATTCCTAATAGGAATGGCACCCACCCACTTTGAAAAGTGGTCTACAACCACTAAACACCCCATATGACTCCTTGAGGTACATGAAAACTGGACTAGATCTGCTGCTACCAACTTGAATGATGATTGGGTTACAATCCTTAGCATGGGAGGTGCCACTACTTGAGCTAAAACATTGGTTAATTGACACTGAGAGCATGAAGCTACATCATCACTAGCTACCTACCTTTCATAAAGGATGAAATACCTGACTAGAGAGAATGTCTATAACCTTTTGCCTACCTATATGTGCCATTTCTAGATGAATAGTTATTGCTAGCTCAACCACATATGGAAATGGGACTAGAGCCATTGAAATCTCCCTATCTGGACTATTCTGAACTAATAAATCATTTTCCATTGTAATTTCTTGAATATGCGCCTTGGTGGTGTAGTGGTTAGCATCGCTGACTACGAATCCATCAGCCCCGGGTTCGAGACCCGATGGCAGCTGGCGCGCAGCAAAACCCAGCTGTTCATCCTTCCACACAATAAAGAAAGTGGTTGGTAGATAAATGGGTACACTAGGTGGCTTAGTGGTTAAGATGCTGGGCTGCTGATGGGGCATGGTTCGGATTCCACATTAAACTGTAGGTCTAAGGAGTGAAAAGCTTAACCTTCATCAGAATGAACAATTTGGGCAGAAGCTAACCAAAGGTTATATCGCTTAAACCTTTCCAACTGTTTAGGACAATGACTCTTTGGAGTTCCTCGATTAATATGGTACTTGAGAGTAGAATCATTCTTTTGCAAGGAGATACTCTTGAAATCATCAAACAAAGGTTGACATGTGGCAGTTCCCACTACCATACATTCTAAAGTAATGTCCTCATCATGAGGGAACTGGAATATTGGCAAGGGCTTTAAAGCCTCAACCACCTTACCTTGGTACTGAAGATAGTTTATTGAAAAATCTAACTCCAAAGGAGCAAGTGACAAGAAATTTGCACCTAGCACAAAACAGTATGGAAGTGAGTTACCTGCAACTATGGCAAAGGGATGGTTCTGGATAACCACTTCAGAACCAATGGATACTGTGAGCTCAATATACTTGGTTACCATAGTCTGTTTAGCTCCAATACCCTGGACTTGAACCATTAATTCATTAGAATCATTGTCTTCTGAAGACACAAGCTCTTTCCAGGCAAAATCAGAAATGAGGCTAATTTCTGCACCTGAATCTAACAAGCCACAAAATGTCATTCCTCGACACTTTACTGGAACTACTGAACTAGACAAGGATGAGTGGGCACAACTGAAATGAACCTTAAAGTCAAGTGGCTGTAAATTCATTTCTTCATCTGCCTTAAATTCCATTTTTATCTGGAAGTATACAGAATCTTCAACAGGTTCCACAGTTGGATTCCCTGTATTGTCATGTTCTACTTCGAGACACTTCATTATATATAAATTACATTTCCTGAACTTCTTTGTCTCAACTACCAGGTTATAATGAACTCCCCCTAGACACTGTAGATGGACTGTTTCCCTAGATTCTTTATCAACTCTTTTTCCACACTGGTAAACTAGTGGTTTGTTAGTGCCAAAATGCACTAAAACATCAACATGATACAAGTTACAAAATGCCAATAACACCTCTGGCATTCATCTTGATGCCATATTTAGCTGGATTTCGAATAACTGCCTCAACAAGCTGCTGTTGTGACTGTAAACAAGAATCAGGGGAATTCTTTTCCCAACAAATTTTTAAGGCATGCTACAAACATTCCACTATGGCATCACCACCACCATCAGGCTTGAAATGAATCAACAATCCCTTGGGCAGGGTTTCTGGAATTCCACTATTAGGTTGTTCAATGGTGTGGCAATGTTCCCTTGAAAGGGTATCTGCTACTAGATTATCTTTACCAGGAGTATACCTCAATTCAAAATCAAAATCAGCTAGATGATCTAGAGTTCTAGCAAGTCTATGACTGTATGTAAATACTGGAGAGCTTGATGATCAGTGTTTAGAATGAAAGGAACCCCACACAAAAAAGCTCTAAAAGTTTACTCCCCAATGCATAGCAGCCAATTCTCATTCTGTTACTGAATATGCTCATTGGGGCTTAGAAAATGTCATGGAGGCAGAGGCTATAACATGGACTTGACCATTCTGTTCTTCAATTAAACAAGCTCCTGCACCAATGCATCAACCCAAAGGTTGATTTTTCTGCATTCTCACTATAATCTGGAAAAGCCAGTTCAATTTCTTTTTTGCATTTCCAACTTAAGGGCCTCAAAAGCTTGCTCCATTTCTGGAGTCCACTGAAGTAAAGAAGAACTCGGCTGACCTGTAATTTCTGGGAGTGGTTTAGCAATACTTGAACAATGTGGAAGAAACTTCCTCTGGAAATTCACCAACCCAAGGAACTCTCTAAGTTCTTGAATATTGTTGGACTTTGAAAAATTCTTGACTTTTTCAACATAACTAGGTGATTTTGTTAACCCCTTTTCACTGACAATGTGCCCAAGGAGCGGAACACTAGACTTGAACCAATTATACTTTGGGGGCTTGATTTTTATACCATGTTCCTGAAGAACTTTAAGAACACTCTCTACTAACTGGAGATGGGCCTCAAAAGTATTTTCCATGATTAAAATATCATCAATATAGACAATTACATTTTTCCTTGAAAAATTCTTGAGAACCTCCTGCATTTCTCTCTGGAAAGCTGCTGGAGCTTTTTTCAGGCCAAAACTCAATTTGTTAAACCTCCAGTGCCCATGGGGAGTGGAAAATGCAGTATAGTCTCTATATGATTCCTGAATTAGCATCTGCTGATAACCTCGGACTAAGTCCATGGTTGTAAAGATCTTAACCCCATGTAAACTATAGACTGCATCTGTAAGATTTTCCACTGGAAATCTGTCAGGTTTTGTAACTTTATTTAGTTTCCTGTAGTCCACACACAAACGTATGGACCCATCTGGCTTTGTAATAGGCAGTACTGGAGCACTCCATGGTGAATTAGTTGGCTCAATGATACCCAACTTATGGAGTTCTTGACATTGATTTTCCACTGCTTGGGCTACTGGTTCTGGAAATCTTCAAGGTCTCTGATAAATAGGGGTCTCATCACATAATTCTGTCCTGTGGGCAGTCTCCTTGACTTAAAAAGTTTTATATTTCTGGAGCACTTGATACACTTTACTTTTCTGATTATCATTAATATCCCCTAGATCAATTTCTTGATACATTTGTTCATCAGTCCACTCTTGTATACCCAACTGAGGGCTTTCATCTTCCTCATCACTATTTACTTTATCAGCACCCATGTTTTCTAAAACCCTATCAACAGTATCTGGATTGCACCTTTCACTATCCTCATCAATATACATTTCTACAATAGAAAACAAATGACCTAATACATCCCCCTCTTGATTTTACCTAAAGGCTTCCCCTGACTATTTAACAGAACTGAGGGATTCTCTAAGTCAATTATTCCTGGAACTCCTGAAACGTTTTCCTTTAAATGACTGCTCTCAATTCTACCATCATAGAACAAGGACTGTTGGTTACTTGAACAATGACAACTAAAACTATGTAAGGAGTTACTCAGTTCTATATGTTCCCAACAGATGGGGACTTGAATTGGCCCGCAATCATTGATATGCATATTCTGAGCAGCCAGACATTGAACTGCATACACATATTTCCTACACTGCCTATTTCTGGTTCCTAAATAAATATGCCAACTTGAATCATCTCCAAATCTACCTGAAATTCTTCTACTAAATAAATCTATTCTTAACCCATTTTATAATAAAAAATCCTGTCCCAGAAATATCGAATAATCCTTATCCAGACTCTCAATAACCGAGAACTCGCATGGTATTATGGAAATATCATGAGTGCTAATTTCTAGAATCACCTAACCTACTGGGTGGAAAACTGAATCATTCCCTATTCCTCAAATAATACATGAGGGAGCTGGTTTCATGAGTAATCCTAAATCTCTGACTAACTCAGCAGTAACTAGATTAACCTGAGCCCCTGTATCTACTAGAGCCTTGACTGTTTTGGATTCCACTACAACATCCAAAATCATATCATCAGATGGTTCAAGTTCTGCAAACTGAACCTTTCTGATCTCAATCTTATCAATACCTGGGTGACTCTTGTTTCTTGAGAAACCAAGCCAGAAACCTGATCTAGAAAATGCTGAGCATTCAACTGCTCACCATCATCTATGGGTCTGGTAACTTGTTCCACCTGGATATCACGATTAGGGGCAGTGTCAGTGTTTCCTAGAACTTGATCAATATCACTATTAATGTTTGAGTGGTGTCCATGATTGTGTTCAGGAACTAAATCTATTTGAGTCTCCAGAGTCTCCCTGACAACCCCAGAGATACCTAGTTTCCCTGACTAGAAGCTGGGACTGGACTGTTCTCTGGAATCCCTACTTGGGATTCCAGACTGGGAAGGACCACAACTAGGACAAAACATTCCTGGATGACTACCATTATATGCAGAGCAAGAATACTCCCCAGATTGGCAATTACTATTATTTCTTCTTGATCTAATTTGTGGACAATCTTTCACAAAATGTTCTAGACAACCACAAGCCAAACACACCTAATTTTCTTCGACAGATTTCCTCAGTATGTCCAATTTTGGTACACCACTGACATTGAGTCAGTGGTCTGGCTGAGGCAGGTTCTGAGGACCTTGAACCCTGATGCAGATCTGGGTGGTTTGGGTTGTCCACCATTTGAATTATAGTACAATCTAGGATTCTTGCCATACCTTCTCTGCATTTTTCCTTGATTTCTGTTTAAATTCCTTGGCCAATTATTATTCTTATGGTTTCTTTCATCCTGTTGATTTTCCCCCAGAACTGGATCCTAGGATGCTTGCATGGAAAACATATCAATGGTTTGGTTCAATTGTTTCCCTGAAGTCTCTGAGACCTCCATAGTAATAATATCCAGAATATGTGACCAACCAACCTTTTCACCATGTAAGGTTTTACTTTGCATTATTACTCTGGAAAACTACCGAGACATAGCAAGAGGAATCCTTTCTAGAAATTTCCGCTGAAGTTCTTTACAAGTCTCAAGGTTCTTACTTGGAACAGCAAGTCTAGCCAGTTTCCAAACATGCTGCAAACACATCCAGAGATTCACCAACATTCAATGTAGCACTATTAAAGTTAGCCAGCCTACCAGCAGTCACGTTTCTCTTAACTCTATGATACCATTTCAACAGCCTATATTTCATCTCATCATACTCAACTCCCCAGCCTCCATATATATTATGCATGTCCATTTTTCCCTTCAGTAATTTCCCTAGAGTACCTGTCCAATCCCAACATTCACATGAATGTAGGGAGCTGGAACAATGGAACAGTGGGAGCTTGAACAATGGAATCATCAGAGTCATCTGATGAGTGAATCAGGAAGGGTGTCACTTCTGGATGACCTTTCATGTTCTGGAACCAGTGATGAGGTTCCAGATGATTTGACCTCCTCCGTAGGCCTCCCTTGAGTTCCTACTTCAGGCAGCTTTTGCTTTCTCTCAATCTGGTCTACCTTTTGTTACCAATTCATGTTCTTAAGGTAAAGCTCATCATTTTCATTAGCCAGGCAATCAGTCTCCTCTTCCAATTCATTAAACTTGGCTTTCTGTTCTTGATCTAATTTTTTCATGGCTTCAATTTGTTCTGTAAGTAGGGCCTTTAACTGAAGAATCTGCTCTTGTAAGTCTTGACTCTCTGCCATGGTCACTGATTAACTTTCAGGCTCTGCCAGCAAAAATAATGTGGGAAAACTGGAGAACCCACCTGGATTTGACTCTGGAAACAGTTCTTCCTATGGGAGGAATCCAATTCTACTGGCCAGCCACAAAGTACATGCAAAGTGAATAGACTGGAAGGCAGGAGATGAAGCTGGACTCAAAAATCTTTTCCCAAGCAGTACACTGGACATCAAGTGAGCAAGTACCATTCACAAAAATGTCAAGCAGGAAGAGCAAGACCACCACACTGCATTCAAGCAATGGAAAGCAAACAGTATATGCTGGAATGTTAGCAAGTGGGTGCAAGATAAAAGGTGTTCAGGCAGATTAAGGAAAAGAGGGATTTAGAACAACAATAAACAGGAACAAGCACAGTACAGGCAAGACCCATGCTACTGAAAATTAATTCAAGAATTTTCCCTTGACTTGAAAATATCACCAAATTTAGTAAACCTTATTCCAGTGTGAATTTTTATCTAGTCTTATTCCCTGTGATGATCAAATGTGGAACTGATCTCCCCATCATGTAACATGACTGATATTTAATGATTTATAGAAAGCACACTAGAAATTTTGGTTTTTCAGTTTTATTTATAACTTGATTTAATAGAACTTGGAACCTCCCATTTCCAGACTTGAACAAAAACTTTAACAGTAATTATTTACAATTTCTTCTGGAGGTTTTAGACAATAAGAAACTTTAATCTTAAATTAAATGATGATGGGGTTAATAAGGTTAGTTACAATAATGAGCATATTAAGTGATTTATGTACAAAACCCTAAAATTCTAAATAACTTTCTTAAACTTTGGAGGGTCTTAACTTCCTAGATTTCAACTGTATTATATTCACTGGAATTTTTCTTACTTGTTTGTTTCCCAATTTATCTGGCCAAGACAATGTTTATACGCACTTAATGAATTCATGTGCAATAGCTTAATTAAAGGTTTATAAGCCAAAGCACTCTGGCAATGTTTCAAGAAATTTGGACTCATGCACAACACTGGATTGTCTGCCTAGAAGGAGCACTTAAGTTCTGGATCCTTACTGCTAAACTTCAAAACATACCTTCTGGCTTCAGTAATGGACTATGATCTTGCCTTTTCTCAAGTTCAACAGGAACTGTCAGGGCTAAATACTGGACTAGGTTAGGTTTTAACACTAATCCAGAGCTGTTTCTAGCAAGATGCCTTATTACAATGATTTAAGCACTTTTTCATTAATTACAGTATCTACCTAGATTGACTTAATGAACACTTAACTCGAGGCTGCAAAAGATGAGTGGCTGCAAAGAAAAAACATGAATTTAACAATAAAAAGACTTGAGAAATGAGAATCAGCAAAATCCTACACCATCCACAGAGAAAGGGCTCACCATCATTCAGCACAGTTGAAAGGTTTGAAGTAGTAGTTCTTCACTAACATCCCCCTATGGGGGATGTTGGTGGAGAACCACCCTTACCATTCACTGGGATGGTAAGCTCATGGAGGATCTGACATCCCAGGAACATGTTGATCGCTTGCCTGTCTTCGTGTCTGGCCTCAGAGTTGAGCAACTCTTGGGTGTTCCAAAGCTTCCATCCAAACTGTAGAGGTGCAAGCAGCAGCTATCGTCAAGTGTCTCAAAGACTGGAAGATCTATGATGGGGTTTCAGGCATTAAGCTTCGACACCACAGCTTTAAACACAGGTCATCAATCTGGTGCCAGTGCTCTCATTTAGGAGAAACTTGGCAGAGCTCTTCTGTTCTTTGCCTGTTGGCACCATGTGTTGGAACTTGTGATTGAAGCTGCTTTCGAGACAACCATCAGGGGATCGTCAACGGGACCTGAGAGAGAGGAGTAGCTCTCATCCAAGAGTTCAACAAGAAGTTGACTCATGGAGAGGAGCAGCTGCAATTCCTCCTCCAAGTTGTCACTGATCACATGTGGCAGTTCCCAGACTGCAAGATGATGACACTTGCACCTCAAACCAGGCAACAATGAGTGGAGTAGGCTTCCACGAGACCCCCACCACCAAGTGGCTAATACTTCTTGTTGAAGAAGGGGTACCTGTCTGCCTGAGTAAATTTCAACTGACGAGGGTGACCTCTAAATATTCTTGGATTTCAAAAATACTTCGTACACGTGGGTTTTACTAGGAACTGAACAAATTGGGGAGGTTAGAGAAACAAATATCCAACTTTCATTTTTCTGTATATATATATGAACCAGTATAGTGGACTTCCATTTCTGGGAAGAATTGTAAAGCAAATAAATAAATACTGTACTGATAATATGGAAGTTTACAGTTTATAAATACTTAAGTTTAATATGTAAAATTAAACACTCGTAGATTATGATGAAGGAACATTAATTTCTGTCCATTATCTGGGCAAACTTAACTTCTTCTTAGCTCCAAAATACTTCCTCCTCTGCTGAATTCTCTCTCTTTCTATGGATGAGAAGAAAGCTGATATATATTTTAAATCAAACTAACTTAAAATCTTAAATTTTATTATTATTTCTACACCATAACAATGGGTTATCATTTCTTCTGAGTAGAAACAAACTAACAATCATCAAGTTTTTTGAAAGAGGTTCTTAATTTTTTAGTGGGGCTTTGTATCAAGTCTACAGTTTTTTGTTCTGCATACCTTTTTTCCGGAGAGTGAATCAATGTTCATAGTTGAGTGCAATGTTTTCTCAGAACAATGACTTACATTTGCAAATCCAATTGTATTATACTTTTCTTGATTGTTTCCATCTTGTTGAAGCATCTGACTCAGAATTATTTACAATTTAAATACAGGCATACCACGATTTACAAAACCCCAGTTTATGAAAATTTGCAGTTATGAAAAAAAAATTCTCTACCAAACCTTGTTTTACAGAGCTTTCTCCGTAGTTATGGAAATTTTTAAAAATTTTTGAAAGTGAGTAGATGTTTGTTGAAGTTGATATTAACTCTCTCTAATCACTTTTCATGTAAAAATACAAGTATATTACACGTTCAATCACAATTTAATTTCTCGCAAAATTTGTCTATTTATACATATTGTGTGTACTGTGTGGAGATTTTGCTTATGTTTATCTCATACCAGAGCATTTTTTAACCTAGTGAGTAGGCAACATGAATGTCACATAGTGAAGAAAATTTGTCACCCAGTGAATGAAATTTTAGGGTACTAGGCGACAAGGAATTTTCAAAATTTTAAAAATGGAATTGTCTTGGGAGCACTGTCTTGGAAGCCATATAAATACATATAATACATGCACATATGCCACAATTGGAAATGTTTATCCTAAATGTAAATATGAAATTTACATTGAATATTTATATATAGATAATGTTAGTGTTATTTTAGACCACATGGGGATGGTGGCCTGATTAGGGAACATCCAGATCCATAGTATCCTTAATCCAGGGGTGTGCTGGGACTGGTTCAGTCTGGTTTGTCCAAACCAGTTACTAAATTTTGATTGGATCACCAAACCATTTGTTTTTAACAAATATTTAACAGTCCATAGAAATTTATTTATATCTAAATTTTTTTTTCATTTTTTCAGGATTTTATAGAAAAATATAGGTAGTACCACAAGCAGTGGTCGTTTCAATATTTATTTTTTTGATTGAAAAATTAGTTTATTTTTAGATAATTATGTCATTAGTGAGTATAAAGAATATGTTAAATAATTTCTGCCAAACTGTTACAAAATGCTGTTTGGAAAAGCTAAAATGCGTTGGATCTGGGGCTCCACCCCAGACCCCCTAGCTTAATGACTCGCGCCATTGGCGCTCGCCAATTTACACCCCTATCTGTATCAGAACCAGTTGTTAAGAAATTGGCAGCACACCCCTGCCTTAATCCCTGACCCACTTCCCGATCTGCCTTTGTCACCCAGTGGGAAAAGCTTAAAAAAATGCTCTGTCTCATACAGTATCTTTTTGTAGCATCTGTCCTGTTTGCATCTCGTGTTTTAAACATGTGGATACCTCCCTTATGTCTTTCTGTTTAAATATTTACATTTTTGGCAATTTATACACATGTTCTACTTAAAAAATATAATTTTATGTAACTATGGTGTTATTTTATTACATTATGGGTGGGGTTTTGGAATGTATCTCAGCCTTTAGAATGGGAGTCAATGGGAAAATCCTCCCCAATTTATGAAAGGCTTTTCAGGAACCTAACCCTTTCATAAATTGGGGTATTCCTGTATATGTAAAATTTTCTGCTTCATCAATAATCTGATTCATAATTGTTCCTTCATCTACTTTCAGAATTTTTTTTGTACCTTGGGTCCAAGAATGTTAAGATGCACATGTTTTATAATGCATATAACTACCAAGTCTCATATTAGAGTTGTATATTTCTTCCTGCAATTAACATACCACTAAACTGCCTACTATTTAAGGCATTTGTAAGAAGTTTAAAAGTTTTTACTGAACATTGGGATAATAACAGATGCTGTTGCTTCCCTTTTGCTAAATTCTACAGTTCTCTCTTCAAAAGGTTATTGCTTCTCATTGATTCTTAGGTTAACTCCATGAATACTGCTACACTATTTTAAATTTCACTTTGCCCAGAACAGTTCCAAATCTTTTCTTTATACAGTACTATTTCAAGGAAACAGTGTTACAAAACAAAAGGTATGGCTTTGCTAACTAAAGAAACCCTATCTTACCCATTTCAGAAATAGCCTTACACAAAAATGGATAACTTGGTAGGCCTAGGGCTAGAGATAGGCCTAACACAGAAGTCAGCAACCCCAAAGTAGGGTCCATAAACCGATCTTAACACAAAGTTTAAATTTACCATAGGGGGTACCAAAACAGATCATATGATGGCTGTACCAACAAAGACCACAAACATTTTCATCTCAAGATGTCAACCTGATCTTACAGCCAAGGAGCTGCAGGCATTTGTGGAAGATAAAGTGAACCTTCAGGTTACATGTAGGAAAATTGACTCCAGATGGACTATGTACAGTTCCTTTCAAGTTACAGCAGTTTGTGATGATCCAGGGGTACTTATGGATCCAGCAGTACGGCCAGAATGGGTATATATATGGTGGTTCCACGAGAAGGGAAGAAAAACACCTGCAGCCCCTCTCACATGTGCTGGAGAAGGTAATTATGGAGATATCATGCATCTTACTGTGGAGGAAAATCCAGTTGGGTCTAATGCTGTAACTGCTGTGCCTGGTATAAGTGGAATTCAACATGTAGAGATGGCTGGCAGAACTCCTACATCCTCCTAATTGCAACATTCAAGGTACTCTCTTAACTGTAGAGGCCTAAGCTTAGGCAATAACAGCAAACACAGATGGATCATAATTGATAAGCTGTTAGAGGATACTGATATTTTCTGTCTGCAGGAAATACGACTTAAAGGACCTGAATACCCTGTCCAGTAACTTTCATGGGATAGGGGAGGCTACCAGATATAAACAAGATGGTCTCCTTGCAGGCCACCCACATGGTGGGGTAGCTATTCTATGGAGGTTGGAGTATGGAAAATATATTAGTGAATTAAAACGTGGTTTGAATTGGCTAACTGGAATAGAAATTTGTGTAGACAATAAAAAATTTGTAATTCTGTGTATCTATATGTCTTTTCAGGCAGTTGATAATAAAGATGATTACCTCATTAAATTGGGGCAGGTCAGCAATATTACTGAATTGGATGTGACATGTGTAGCTATTGTTGGTGATTTTAATGCTAATGTGCTTAATGATAATTCTTTGTTTAGCAACCACTTAAAAACCTTCTTTGAAGATAATAACTTGACCCTTTCATCCATGTGTAGTCTTCCTGATGATAGTTTTACTTATGTTAGTGATAGTTGGCACACCACCTCATGGTTAGATTATTGTATTTGTATGTTCGTTGTACATAGTGATTCACTGGCCTACTTAGTCAGTGCTCCAGACAACTATCTCTTAATCTTCTATGGACCTCTTGTATAATGTTTGTATCTGTTGAGTCTGAAATAAAGCATTTGTTTGTTAACACACTGCTTCTAATTGCATTTAAATAGACAAAGATCCTTTTCAAATGAGTGAAGTACCCCACATACAAAAGTAATAGTAATAGATGATCAAGTAATTGTAATAGTAACAGAAGGAATCAAAAGTAATAGTAATTAATAGAAACCCAGTAATTGATCCTATGTCTGGTTGGTAAACCAGGAAAGTCATTAGTATGGATGTGAAAACAAAAGTGATACAAAGGGTTGAGGCAGGCGAGCATCAGGTCGAAAAAATTAACTGGCAAGTATTATTAAATTTAGTTTCATTCATTATTGACGTTAAAGTCTTCATTTGAATTGTACAATGTTAAGCATTGTCACCTATACTGATTGTGGCAGCCATTTTTGTTGTTTTATTATCGTTGCACTGGAGCCATTGGCTTCCTGCTTAATGTTTACTTTCATATGGATGGAGATGGTGGTGAAAAATCACATACTACATATTTCTAAGTAACCAACTTTTTTCTAATGTTTAAGACCTATTTTGGCACATTTAATCATTATTTAGTCATTCTGTAAGAAAATAATAGTATTTAAAGGCATTTATTTATCAGTTCAACTGATTTCGCTATTAAGCAAGAACCTATCTCCATAAGCACCATGTTATAATGACCTCTATTAATGGATTTTTCACTTAGTGAACAAGCCTCAAGAATGTATCTTATCTGTTAAAAGAGGTATGATATTATATTCATTAAGGAATCACTTTGTAATTACAGAAAAGAAATATATGACAAAGTGCTAAAACTCAAGAAAGAAAAACTTAAAGACCTATTACATGAGAGAAGGGAAGATTTATGTCCATAGAAGTGCAGTGGGACAAAAAGAACTGAGCCTTCAATGTAGCTAATTACAGCATTTACAGGTATATTCCATTAAATTTTGTTATAGCACTATAAACCTCACTGAGTTATTTACATAATATTAGTTTTTGCTTTATTATATATTTCATAAATAAAATATATTTCATTGTTTATGAGCTTCCCTTTCCTTATCCTCATTTTCATTATTATTTTGCTGTTATTCTTTCTTCCTTAAACATACCCAGTTCCTTTAATTTTCCCTATATTCAAATCTTCTTAGGTTAGGGATAAGCTTGGTTGCCCTACATTGCATACCTTTAAGCATTAGGGTAATTCCAGGACAAATGAAAGTGCCAAATGTACACTCCACCATCTCCAAAATTCATGAAACTTGGTGTGAGGGTTGGTTTTGGTCCAAATTACAAAAATCTGAATTTTTTTGAAAATTGGTCAAGTTGGTCAAATTTTATGGCTTGACCAAATTTTGGTCGAATGAAAAAACCAACAATTTTCAAACGTAAATATCTCAGCTGCTAATTGTGGTAGCGTAATAAGTCTTAAATGATAAAATATGTAAAATTAACTATAGTTTCTAAATATGTATCATTTTTTAAGGTAACAAAAATAAAATTATGATTTTTTGGAAAAAAATATTTTTTTTTTTTTTTTGCAATTTGGCAGCGAAGATATCATTTTTCAAAAAAAAGAAAGAATAAAAAATGTTTATTTGATGTATGTACATCATAATAAGTAATAAAAAGTCAGCTTATAGTTTATTATAAGGCTCAAAACTGAGTTTGAAATAAAGTAATAAAATTTTTTTCAGACGACGAAGATTTATTACAGAATTGTTGGTCCTAAAAAAGACAATTTTCAAATCATATAAAAAATACATGTAGATAAACCAAAGGAGAAAAAATCTTTTAAAATATATGTACAATGTACACTGTACACATCTCACCTTCATCCGCATTTGCAATGCCATGGAGGATGGCACTAACAAGAGTGTTATGGCATGCTGGAAGGAATTCAACATTGCCAATTGCATCATTTTGTGTTATAGGTATGTTATAGGTATGTTATACGTATAACAGTTACAATATATAGTGATTTAAGGGCAATTTTGGGGATATTTTTTGGTTTCTGACTTTACGCGGTTTTTGGCCTTATGAGGGGTCCCAGGAACATAACCCCTGCGTAAGTTGCGAGTCTACTATATAGTGATTTGCCTATATTAAACTGCTTTCACAACCCCATTGCTTACATCAAAAGAGATGCATGATAAGCAGCTGTGCACCCAACAACCAGAAGCAAGGTTGCCAGGGGTCATTCTATCATAACAGTCGTACCGTTTGAACACAGGTTTTTACATTCCTAGTGCAATAATTCTCAGACTACTTGCAATAAACCAATAATTTGTTAATGGTGTATAGGTAATAGTCTAAGGATTAATTTACCACAAAAAGATTTTAATTTACTGTGTGGAGGGTGAAACCTTTCCCCTTTTAGTTGTCAGCCCTTTCCCCCTGGCCTTGATTATTATTATTTATATACTAAATTTATTTAATTTTTTTATTTAAATATTGTTATAGATAGGATTTTAATGGTTCTCTCTCTCTTTCCAGAGGAATAAAGATCAGTAAAGATTAAATAATAAGTTATAACAAAGCTAAAGTTAAAGATTAAGTAAATGTAAATATTGTTAGCAGGGTCAACTCAGCCACAAAATGGCACTTTTTGCACTCACCCCTTTCAATTTTGCTCATACTTGGCACAATAGCAGATATACATGCCAAACTTAAATTCCCAAATTATTAGAGCTGACTGACCTTTGGTTACTGAGATACAAGGTCACAAAGTTGTGACATTTTGACCTTTTTTGCGTTAAATGACTATTTTCAAAACGGTGTAACTAAAACTATTAAAGCTAGAGCATTGATTTTGGTCTCATTTTAAAGCTCTTTAGTAGCCCCTTGTTTTTCTCTGTTAAATATCTCTACTGTGAAAAATAAAAAAAATCCCTTCAAAAGTTGACCTTTGACCTTGAATAAAAAAAAAATACCTTCTCCTAAAAAATTCAATTTTTTTACATTAATACCTTGAGTCATGTACAACAAAATCCCAAGAAGCTGTAAGTGGCTGATAACTAGTTCAATGTATAAAAAATAAATGAAGTTGGCATCATTCTTCAATTTTAGATTTTTTTTGTCAGTTCATTTATTTAAAAGTTCTGTTCTGATATAGTGTCAGTGAAGACTTAGTTCAACTTAACATTATTAGTTCAAAAACCTTTTTGTGACCTGTGCCAAAAGAAGTCTTTTAAAAGACAACCAGGGTTAAACCCCTCGACAGCCCCAAATCTACTGGAGTAGCGCTGATCCAAAGGCCCAACTAGTATATAAGTACTGTCAACTTTACAGAGTTGACTCCTGACTTCAAGTTAAAGTTAATTTATTTTTACTAAATACATGTATAAAAATTTATTTAATAATTCATTAATTGTTCATTGTTTTCTTTTCAGGATTTTCTTTGTGCTTTTGTGATTTCAGAGTACAAACATGGAACATTTAAAACTGAAACAGAAGTGTGCTGATCCTTTGCTGCGTCACAAAGGTCAGTGTCGAAAGAAGAGTTTGAGAATTGTACCACAGGAACTTGTAAATAAGTTTCCCGATCTGCACTTAACACTACATCACAGACTTTGTAAGCAGTGTAGAGAACATCTTGAGTCCTTGCCTGAGAAAGGAATAGGCACTTTGAATTCAGACATAAATGATGATTCTTCTTGTAGTAGTGAACCACCTGAAGATCTTGAGAAAATTGAAAATGTTGACAATAGTGATGCATCAACTTCAGAGCAAAACCATGAGATGTGTACTTTGAATGCTTCTTTTGTTTCAATTGGTGAATCACCCATAAAAAAGAGAAAGCTTGTAGAGCAAAAGTCATATGGAGCTAAAAAACTAAGCAAGGTGACAGAGACAGTTAAGAAGAGAATGGAAACAGTTGCAGGAAAAGAGATTTCTGACTCACAATTTAAGGAGCCATCTGGAGATGTAGACTGTTTAGAAATAATAAATCAACTCAAGGAAAAATTCAAAAATGAAAATACTAAAAGAAGTGATAAAATAAAAATCCTCACTGTATTGCCCAAAAGTTGGAGCATTAGGAAAATTGCTTCAGAATTTAACACAACAAGGCATACAGCATCTATTGCTAAAAAAATAGTTGAAGAAAAAGGTGTCCTTTCAGACCCAAATCCAAAGGGTGGGAAAAGAATTAAACAGGATACTGTTGATGCTATTAAAGCATTTTATCTTTCAGAAGACATCAGTAGAACAATGCCAGGAAAGAAAGACTATTGTAGTATCATTGACAATGAAAGAGGAAGGATACATTTGCAAAAGCATCTTTTACTTTGCAATTTAAAAGAAGCCTATCATATTTTCAAAGAAAGAAATCCTTTGGTTAAGGTGGGATTCAGTAAATTTGCAGAATTGCGTCCAAAGCAGTGTGTTATTGCTGGAGCAACAGGAACTCACTCAGTATGTGTCTGTACAATTCATCAGAATGCCAAACTTATGTTTGTAGGAGCTGAATTAGAAAAACTAACTGCAAATGATGACACACCTATTAAGAATGTACGTCATTGTGTTGCCTTTATGGAATGCAATCCTGCCTCACAGAAATGCTGCCTCAGACAATGTGAACAATGTGGAGATCCATCAGATTTAAAAAACAGACTACTGGACATATTTACAAACAACTTCATTGATATCATAAATTTTAAAAAGTGGACCAATACAGATCGGTCAAATCTTGAATCAGTAGAACTGAATACAGATGAATATATTGACCAATTCTGTAACCAACTGAAAGAATACCAGATACATGACTTCAAGACAAAGATGCAAGCAACTTATTACCGTGAAACAAAAATGTCTTTGAAAGATGGTGAGGTCCTTGCTGTGTGTGATTTTGCTGAAAATTATTCCTTTATTCTTCAAGATGAGGTTCAGAGCTTTCACTGGAACAATGAGATGGCTACTCTACATCCATTTGTTATTTACTATAAAAAGGAAGATGAGATTGCTCACCTTAGCTTTGTTATTATTTCAGTGTAACATCCATAACACAGTTGCTGTACATTTGTTTCAAAAGCATCTGATAAAATTCCTAAAAGATAATATCTCATCCATCAGTTCCATCCACAAAATAATTTACTTTTCAGATGGGTGTGCAGGACAGTATAAGAACTGCAAAAACTTTTTGAATCTTTGCCATCACAGAGATGATTTTGGAATTGAGGCAGAATGGAATTTTTTTGCAACAAGTCATGGAAAGGGACCCTGTGATGGTGTTGGAGGCACAGTTAAGAGATTAGCTGCAAAAGCTAGTCTACAACGACCTTATGATGAACAGATCCTTACTGCAGAACAGTTATATACATTTGCAAGTGAAAATATTGTAAATATAAAATGTCATTTTTCAACCAATAAAGAGCATGAAGAGGAAAGCCAACTTCTCCAAGAAAGACACTCAACTGCAAGGACTATTGCTGGTACACAGAAATTACACCATTTACAGCCAGTTTCATTGACTTCTCTTAAGGTTAAACATTATTCATTATCAGATTATTCAAATATTGAGAAAGTTACTGAAAAGGAAGAAGTTGTGACTGAGGAGAAAATACATGGTTTTGTTACTGCTGCATATGATGGCCATTGGTGGGTGGCATATGTGCTGGAAAAGATACCAGAGAATAGAGAAGTAAAAGTCACATTCCTTCATCCTCATGGCCCAAACCCATCATTTGTGTATCCTGGTCAACCAGATGAATTAATCTTACCATATTCAGATATTCTAACACAAGTTGAGGCATCTACTACTAATGGACGAACATACAGGATTTGCAAAGAAGTTACTTTGAAGGCATCCAAAGCTTTGGCAGATCTACAGCACAGAAAGGTAAGAATTCAAAATTAAAATGGTCATGTAACTATATATACACTGCATACATTTTAAGTTGTGATAAATGGAAATCAATGAGCACTATACCTATACATATTGTATGTACATTTTAATATGTTACTTGTATTTGTTAATTAGGTAGCTATCTAGGTATACATTAAAAATTGTTTTCTCTTCTAGAAATCACAATAAATTGGGTGGCCCACAAGAATCTTGTCAACTACTGAAAACCATCACATACATGCACAACATACAGGTGAGGTGGGTAAAGAACAAATATTTAAAAATAAGCATTTGCTTGTTTGTAGAAGGCTGCAGATAGTATGTAGATATGGGTTGTATTTGTAAGAGATTGAGCTGACCTTAGACAAAAATGGTTACTGACATACAAGGTCACAAAGTCATGACTTTTTGACAATTTTTGTATAAAATGACTTTTTTCAAAATGTTGCTTGAATTCATTATTTTTTATACATTGAACTAGTTATCAGCCACTTACAGCTTCTTGGGATTTTGTTGTACATGACTCAAGGTATTAATGTAAAAAAATTGAATTTTTTAGGAGAAGGTATTTTTTTTTTATTCAAGGTCAAAGGTCAACTTTTGAAGGGATTTTTTTATTTTTCACAGTAGATATTTAACAAGAGACAATAAACAAGGGGCTACTAAAGAGCTTTAAAATGAGACCAAAATCAATGCTCTAGCTTTAATAGTTTTTTAGTTACACCGTTTTGAAAATAGTCATTTAACGCAAAAAAAGGTCAAAATGTCACAACTTTGTGACCTTGTATCTCAGTAACCAAAGGTCAGTCAGCTCTAATAATTTGGGAATTTAAGTTTGGCATGTATATCTGCTATTGTGCCAAGTATGAGCAAAATTGAAAAGGGTGTGTGTTTTAGGTGGCTGACTTGACATGGAATGATGACCCAGCAAGGAATGAGGAATAAACCATTTGTTTGATAATATTAAAATAAGAATTAAGATAATCTAATGACTATATAGGAAAGCAATTTATTATTATTATTAGTATGAAAGATCTCCTCTCAAAATGACTCGCTTGTTGAACCCTGTTAGTGAAAGGCATGAAATACTTTTTTGTTAAAACATTTTAGCAAACAAAGCCTTGGTTTATTTGCTTATAAGACCTATCCATGAATATTGTCTATAAAAAAATGAACTTTTGAAGTGAAATAACATGAAAGGTGACCCTTGTTAGAGAGAAGCTTGTGATGTTCAAAAGTGTATAAGCTAATAAATTCCAAAAATCGGCGCGCGTGTCAAAACTAGAGTTTTCAGTGTGGTGAAAAGTGGGGAAAACAATCTGGTATTTGTGGAGGTGTTAAAACTAAATCAAATGTTAAGAAAACAGAAAATAACTAGTAGAATAAGTACTTGTTTGTTAAAACAATTTAACAAGATGGAATAAAGATATTAAACCAAAAGAACCATAAATTTATCAAGAAAAGGATGCCAAAAATATTGAAACACTAACAGAAGGAAGCTACTCTTGTAAGAACTGTAAAACAAGTGAGAAACTGTTGGTGGTACGAGCCAGCAGTCGTGGAATCAGAGGTCTGGGCAGCAAGCCTGGTTTTGTGGAGGCCTAAAAAAATAAAAATTACTATATCTTTTGTCTGGTGTGGCCATTAGGTTAACCAAATCCCACCACATAAAATAAGTGGCAGCCAAACAGGGACTTCCAGTCAGAAAAGTAGGTTGTTTCCTAGTTGGGTTGTATAGGAGAGTGAAAGGGTAGTAGTAGGTTGAGTGTAGCAGTGTACAGTGAAGGTGTAGTTGTAGTAGTATAGTAGTAGTTAATAGAATAGAAGTAAAGTAGGGTAGCATCTTTAGAGATGCCTACCAAGGAGGAGTTAGAAAGGAGGTTGAGGGAGATGGAGGAGGCATTAGAGGTAGAAAAGGCTAGGAACCATCAGTTAGAGTTACAGAAGGCAGAATTAGAGAATGTTTTGGGGAAATTGCAAAGTAGATTAGAGAACAGAGTAAAGAATTAGTAGTTTGTCGTCAAGAGATGGAAGAAAGATGATTGAGAATAGAAAGAGATGGATGATGGGTTAAAGGCAATGGTTAAGAGAATGAGTGAGTTGGAGGGCAAGCTTGATGGGAAAGTGAAAAAAGGAAGGGAAGGGGGGTTTTGAAGGGGAAAATAGTAAGGGTGTTGGTAGTAAGAAAGGGGCACATCTAAAGGATGTAGCAGTAGGGGGCCTGGAAGGAGAAGGGAGTGAAAGTGAGTGAGGGGAAAGAAGAAAGACCTTACAAGGTGATGGTGCATTCCACCCCTAAGGAGGGTAAGAAGAAGCTTGAGGGTGAGGATCAGAGGGAGAAAGGTAAGAGGATGGAAGGGCAGGCTAAGAGGGGCAAGGCGGGAATGAAGGGGGCTCGGAGGGCATCTGGTAAGAGGGCTTCTCGGAAGGTTCAACGCTGCGTTAGCGCAGATGACTCCCTCTATTCCAGCATTGAGGACAGTATGTATGAGAGTGAGACTGAAACTGAGAGTGATACGAGTGAGGGTGTAAGAGTGCATAAGGGAATCTTAATTAGGGAGATTCCGAAGGTTGCAAAATTTAATGTTTATAGTGGGAGAGATGTACAAGAGTTTTTGAAAGAGTATGAACGTTATTGTAAGAGCAAGTATCCAGATCCTGAGTATTGGGTGAAAGAGATGGGTGACTGTTTGGAAGGTAGGTTGCTAGAGTTTTACAATGTTGTTGTAAATTCAGGAGTGCCTGTGAAGTATGAGGTGTTAAGGGAGAGATTGGTGGAGCAAGTGTTAAGAATAAGAGGGGGTGTGAAATATCGAAAGAAGGATGATTTTGAGAGAGCAAGGATGCAGAAGGGGAGAGTATTGATTTGTATGCATATAGACTTGAAACTTTGGCGAGAAAGAAATTTGGAGATGATGGGATAGATGAGAATAAAAGGTTGGTAAGAAAGTTGATTGAGACAGTACCTGAGAGTGTGAGAGAGTTTTTGAATGCTAAGAGGAAAGAATGTGTAAGAGTGAGAGGGACACGTTTGAAGTGGCATGAGATCTTGGAATTGTTAGAGGACCGAGTGTATGAGAGTGGGATTGGGTGTAATAGGGAAGCAGATGTGCGAATGGGGACAGCGATGAGGGAGGAACAAGTACCTGTGTTCCCTAGTTATGCGGAAGCATTAAGAAATACTAGGCCAGGTCACCCTCCAGTTAGCCAAGCATCCATGGCCCAAAACCCAATGGAAATGCTGGCTAACTTCGTGAACGAATTCACAAGGGTGTATGGAGGGTCGGCCATGCAACAGCCAGGGCCTCCTCCCTCATCGGGTCCAATGCTGGGGCAAACGTATAGAAGGCAAGGGCCTCAAGGCCAGTCAAGAATGAATGAGCAAAGAGGGCCAGTGAATGGAGGGAATATGGGGAATGTGAGAGGGTGTGCATATTGTGGTAGAGGGGGACATAGTATAGAGACCTGTAGAAGAAGAGTGGGTGCGTGTTTTGCATGTGGGCAGATGGGACACATGGCGTATGAATGCAGAACACCTGGGTATGAATGTAGGGCATGTGGGAACTTTGGGCATATTGCCCGGTTCTGTCAAGCCCACAGCAGGGTGCTCCGCACCAGCGGGAGGGAGTCCTGTCTCTCATGCAGGAAATCGGCCAGTGTCAGCCATGCCAGCTCCTCAACCTCAGAGGCAGGGCCCTCAAGGGGCTGTCACTGGAAATGGCGAGGCTGGTCCCAGTACGGGAAACGCATAGGGCAGGGGCCTCTCATTGGGGTTGGGGTCCCTGCTTCTCTGAATGATGAATGTGTATTTGAGGCATTAGCAGGATGGTGTCAAGTGAATAAGGAAGTGAGAGCGAGTGAGAAAAAGGCAGAGTGTATGGTTATTCCTGTTGAATGGGGAGGGAGTGTATGGAGGGCATTAGTGGATACAGGATGTTCACCTAATTTAATAAGTAAGCAAGGAATTGGATGTTTGTGTAAAGAGAATGAATTAGGAAGAGTGAATTGGGGAGTAACTGGGGAAATTAAAGGGGTTGGGAACATCCCAGTACGAGTGTTGGGAGAGGTGCAGATTAAAGTGAAAGTGATGGGGTGTGAAATGGAAGAATGTGTGCTTTATGTGGTTGATAAGGAGAGTGAAAAGTATGACATGATTCTGGGGTATGAGTTTTTGAAAAAGAATCGATTGGTGATCCATCCTGCTAGACGTATGATTGAGTGGAAGAATGAGTTGGGTAAGTGTGAATTCTATGTGGGGAAAGTGAATCGGATTGGATGAGGGTAATAAAAGGGTATGAGGTGAGAGCATCTGAGAGTGTAAATCTGGAAAAGGGAACCCCAGCATTGGTGCATGTTGAGTGGCCAGTGAGTGATATAGAAAAAAAGGCAGGGAAGCATGATTTTTGTGAATGGTATGGATGCATCCTATAAAGTGAAAAGAGTTGGGCATGTGTATGATGGTATAATTGATGAGAGTAACCCATGGATTTGTGTGCAAGCTAGGGAAGATGGGGGTGCATGGCGAAAGAGAATAAATGAGGGGGATGTGATAGGGAGAGCATATACAGTGATTGAGGAAGTATGTGAGGAGGGAGAAAATGGAATACAAATGGATGAACGAGGGCAAGAATGTGGGGAGGAATGGACGACTGAACAAATCAGAAAGGAGGTGATTGTTGGCGAACAGTTGAGTGAGAGTGAGCGAATGCAGGTGTGGCAGTTGGCAGGGGAGAAAAGGAGCGTATTGGCCCGAGGAGATGATGACCTCCGTTTAACAAAACTACCTCCCTTCAGGATCCAGTTAACGGATGAGACTCCGATCTACCAAAGGCCAAGACGGTTCTCCCCACCAGTAATGAATGAGATAGAAGAGCAGTGTGAGGAATTAGAGAGAATGGGAGTGATTGAACAGAGCACAAGTCCATGGAATAGTAGAATAGTGCCTGTGCGGAAACCTGATGGAAGGATTCGCTTGTGTGTGGATTATCGAATGGTGAATGAAAGGACAGTGAAAGACAGGTTTCCGATGTGCTTGATAAATGAAAGTGTATACTCTTTGCATGGAAAGAGGGTGTTTAGTAAATTAGACCTATTGAGGGGATATTACCAGATGCCGGTTGAGCCAGAGTCTTGTCCTATAACTGCTTTCTCCATAGCCATGAACCATTATATGTTCCAGGCGCTCTCATTCGGACTTACAGCTGCACCTGCTGCATTTCAGAGAGCAATGAATCGTGTTTTTGGTAAGTTTGCAAGGGAAAATGTCATCTGTTTTATAGATGACATTTTGATTATGACAAAGACATTTGAGGAGCACCTTAAGATAATGAGAGAGGTACTGCAAATGTTGGATGAAGTTGGACTACGAATGAAACCAAATAAGTGTGAGTGGTTCAGGGAAAGTGTGGCATTTCTGGGGCACAAGGTGAGTTCAAGTAGTATACGGAAGAGTGGGGGGTATATGGAAAAAGGCAGGGAGTTCACGAAACCTCTGACAGTCCGTGAACTTAGATCTTTTCTAGGACTTGTAGAGTTTGAGGAAATTTATAGCAGGCTGCTCTGGGATTTCAAAACCCCTGACCAAAGTGACTGGAATGAAAGGTAGTACTCAATTGGTGTGGACTGAGAAGATGAATGAAGCATTTGAGCAATTGAGAGTGGAAGCAGCGAAAGATGTGGAGTTGGCTTATCCGGACCTGAGTGAAGGAGCGAGTTTGCTAGAATTGTACACAAATGAAATGGATTTTGTATGGGAAGATGCTTGGGCCAGTTGCAGGGAGAGGAAGGACAGGAAGGAAGGAGAGTAATTGGGTATGTATCTAAAGCATTCAGTAAGGCAGAGCGAAAGTACAGTACAATTGAGAGAGAACTTGCAGCAATGAGGTTTTGTGTGAAAGCTTTCAAGTCATTTTTGTATGGAATGAAATTTATTTTAAAGACTGATCATCAGCCCTTGGTAGATATGGAGAGAATGAAAGTTGTGGATGGAAGAATTGCTAGAACTTTGCTTGAGTTGAGTGAGTTTGATTATAAGATTGAGTATGTGCCAGGGGAAAGGAATTGTATGGCTGACCTTATGTCAAGAATACCTGGGGTGAATGAAAGGTGTGAGAAAGAGGTGGTCGACCCTGAGTATTTGCCAGTGGAAATAGTAAAGTTGCATGAAAGTAGTCGGGGTGGCGACAGTTTATTTGAAAGTGTATGGTATGGGTTGAAAGATTTGGAATTGGATGGATTAAAAATGAGAATACCAGGAAGTGTGAATGAATTGTGGACCTTGGTTATGAATGAAGCAATTCAGAAACCTGAAAGGCTGGGTGTTTGTAAGGTCCGCAATTATATACATGAGCTGAAGGCCATGAGGAGCCCTGGTGTTTTTCCTTTCCAAGAGGTCCTCATGGTGGTCAGCTCATTGTTTAGTATTGAAGTGTATGTGCATTATGGTAGTGATTTTGCATTTGCAGTGTATTAGTGGGGTATACATTACAACTGGGTGAGTGAAAGGAAGAGGTATAAAAGTATAGTGCCAGGTGAAAATTTGGAAAGGGTTTTGGATGAAGTTAGAGCTGCACAGAGAGAGTCAGAGAGAGAGGGTTGTATGGAAGTGGGTATGTTAGAGGCAGGGTTGTGGAGTCGGAGTCGGAGTCGTGGAGTCGCACGTTTCAGGGCGGAGTCGGAGTCGGTAAAAAACTTCCGACTCCGACTCCAATTTCTGTGTCCTGTGTCACCCTTAATTTCTAAATCCTAAATACTAACATTTAGGTTATTTCGTTTTTTTGGTCAATAAACCTTATTCATTGATAGCCCCTAGATTAAGTCTTTCTAATATTTTTTTTTTACATTTTCAGAATATACAATTAATATTTATTTAAATATAAAATTTCACACTTAGTGTGGTGGTGATGAAATGTCTTATTATTGATAATTATAGAGTGAAACACTAGAGGAGTCGGAGTCGTATATTTAAAATGTGAGGAGTCGGAGTCAGATTTTTAGATTTTTTACAATGTGTGGAGTCGGAGTCGAATTTTTACAATGTGTGGAGTCGGAGTCGGAAAATTTTGGACCGACTCCACAACCCTGGTTAGAGGAGCCATGGATGATACGTGACTGTGTGGATGAGGTAGAGCTCAGCCCTTCTGTTGTACCTGTAAGGGTTCCAGAAGGTCCTATTGAGCTCTACAGGGGTCTTGTGGATACAGGTGCCCAAATCAGTCTGGTGAATGAGCAAGTGTTGTGTGATTTAGATGAAGGGAATGTGCTGGTATCCCGAGAAAGAGTGGGTGTAAGAATACATGGTATAGGAGGGGGAACAGTCATGTCACATGAAGCTGTGCAGTTGAGGGTGGGATTAGGTGCATGTAAAGAGGTATGGGAGCACAAGTTCATAGTCTTGAAAGGGGAATCAATGCCTTGGGATTTTTTACTGGGAATTGATTTCCTTGAGAATATGAACTTGAGTGTGGATGTTGGTCAGGGCTCAGTAATGAGAGGAGGAGAGCATGTTGTCAGTATGGGAATGTTTCCAAGCACGGGTATAGATGCTGCTTTAGTGGGAGCAATTGAGTTAGGAGGAGGAAGACCAGTGTGAATTGTTGAGAGATGAAGATATTTTAGATATGCAAGAGGGAGATGAGGTGATATGCAAGTTGAGAGAATATGTGTATAATTGGTACAGATGTGAGAGAGTGGTCAAAGAGGTGGAAGAGTATAAAAGGTATGCGAAAAAGTTGGCTGTATGGATGGGAGTGCTATATTATATGAGGGTAAATAAGGTGGGTGAGACAGAATGTGTGCCAGTGATGACATTTGAGGGTATGGTAGGATTGGTTATTATTACACATAGGATGTATGGGCATGTGGGAAAAAACAAGTTACCGTATGGGAGTTAATGAAAGGAATGGTTTTCCACCCTAGGCTGGGACTGGTGGTTGCGGAAGTGGCAACTACCTGTAAGAGTTGCCAAAAGCGCAAATACCAGTCCCAGTATAGTTGCCCCCAGTGCGAAAGATTAAAATGAAAGAACCCTGGGAGCTTGTGGTGTTTGATATTGTGAGTATGCCAAGAACGAGTAGAGGGAAAGTTGGAATATTAGTAGGGGTTGACCACAAGAGTAAGTTTGTGTATGTTGCTGCATTAGAAAATAAAACAAGTGAGCATGTTGCAAGAGTGATGAGAGATAGTATGTTGCCAATGATGCTTGGAAGGCTGCGTAAATGTTTAACAGATAATGGGCCTGAGTTTAGGGGTGCTAGTTTTGAGATAGAGCATGTTAGAATAACTCTGTATATGTCTGCTTCGAATGGTTTGGCTGAGGGAATGGTGAAAATGATAAGTGAAATGCTGCATGTATGTACTGAGGAAGGGGCTGAGTGGGATGCTGAGTTGGCAAGAATTGCCTGGTGCTACAATTCAACATACCACTCGGCCATTCAAACTTCCCCAAGAAGGTATGTGTCTACATTTGGAAGGTATGTGCAAAAGGATATACGATTAAATGAGAATGCGTGTGATAGATGGAGAGAGGCTGGGGTGCATTTTTGGTCATTTGGTGTTGGTGAGCTTGTTTTGAAAGAGGTGCATGAGACTGGAAGAAGGAATGAGTATAAGTTGGTGCAAAAGTTTGAGGGTTCATTTGTGGTGAAAAAGGTATGGGAGAATGGGGTAACATATATGATTGAGAGGGAGCAAGAGAATGGACAGTGTGAAGAAGTAAGAGCACATCATCGGCAATTGCGCAAATGGCGAATACCTCTGGAGTACATCGTATGTCACCCAATGTATGATATGTGTGAGAGGATGGAACAAAAGAAAGCACTAGAAACCAAGAACATGATGGGAATCCAGGGTGAATGGATGGATGCAGATCTGGAGTTCTTGATTGTGTCAAAGCAGGTGAAAAGGAAGAAAAAGGTGAGAAGAAAGGGAATGAAAGGTGAAGTACATGAGCTGAAGGATTCCCAGTTGGACTCTGGAACAGCCGCAGGTGAGGTGGAGTTAGAATGGGATGTTCAGGACTTTGGTGGTTCTTGGTGCCAGCCTGGTCCATCCAGGGAATTCTCTTTTAAGGGTTTTGGGGTCCCAGACCTTGAGGGCCTTTCTTTTCTGGGATTTTCTGAGGGTGGAGGAGAAGAGTGGAACAGGGGAAATCATCTTCACTCTGAAATAGAAAGATTGTGTCAGGGAGGGGGCATTAAGAGTGTGGGGTTTGCAATTCTTGAGTGTGAGAGTGAAAGGGAAAATGTATGTGAGAGAAAAATGAGTGTAACTGAGCAAAGTATTGTAACCTTAATGGAAAGTGTGAGGGATGAATGGGGAGTAGATAGAGGTGAAGGAAGTATAAATGAAAGAATGAGGAAGAGAATGAATGTGATTGATTTTTGTGAGGAAGTGAGAATGTTATTGCTTGAAATAGAAGAAAACGTGTTGAATAAAAGCTTAGATGTAGAATTACCTAGTAGTATTAGAGAAGATATTAGAAGTAGATGGGTTAGAACTAGAGAAAGTTCAACAGTGTTTAGGGAGTTATGATGGTCATGTAGTATAAAGCATTGGTGTAGTGTTCTGTAGAAAAGAGAGTAGTATTGTATGATGTGTGAGAGAGTGAGTGGTTGGAAACTCAACCAGGTGGCAGCCTACATTTTGAGGCCAGAGGCTGGGTGGTACATAAAGGAGGAAAGTGTCTGGGTGAGTTCCCAGACCTGCTGATCCCCGGCTCTGGTGATTTTCCGCACTGCAGGTTTCAACCTCATTCCTTGTATTGTAAATAACTATTAAAAACTGAAATTGTAGATATATTTTTAAGTATTACGTAAATTATTAATGAGGAAGTAATTGTTAGTCAGTTGTTAGTCTTAAATATTGAATGTTTACTGTATTTGTTAATGTATGTACTCTCATAGAAGGTGACTAGGTTTACATGTACAACTTAAATATCTCCCACTGTACATAATATAAATATTATTAAATAACTGAATTATAATTTTTAAAAATAAATAAATAAATGAATGAATTATATAAAAATTATAGAGGATTGGAACTTGACAGTAGGTGTGGAAGGAGGGCAAAGGAAAGGAAGAGAGAACCATATTTAGGATAATATAGTACCCTAGGTGTGTAAGCTGTATGGCAAGACAGGTGGAAAGGAGCTTGGAGGGGGGAGATGTGGAGGGTAAACTCTTTCCCCCTGGCCTTAATTATTATTATTTATATACTAAATTTATTTAATTTTTTTTATTTAAATATTGTTATAGATAGGATTTTAATGGTTCTCTCTTTCTTTCCAGAGGAATAAAGATCAGTAAAGATTAGATAATCTATACTATAATAAGAGAGCTGTCCGTCTGTCTGTCCATCACACTTTCAGAAATTGTGAGAAAAAAATTCAGAAATTGTAAAAAAAATTCAGAAATTGTATTACGGGCGGAAATGTGAAGCTCAAGATTTTCATGACTGTGTTCTTTTCTGTAGTTTAGCAATGGGGGAAGGGTGGGGGTGGGGGTAATCGGGGATGGGTGGGGGTAATCGGGAGGGGTGGGGGTAATGGGGGAGGGGGTTAGCCCCCAAGTTGTATGAATGGGGGTGAGGAGGTTTTGGGAGATACCAGATTCAGAAATGTTGACACAATGTGAAGCTCAAAATTTTCACGGCTGGGTTCTTTTTTTGTAGTTTAGCCTGTCTAACCATCAGCGAAGCGGCGGGAACTGTACTAGTAAGTTATAACAAAGATAAAGTTAAAAATTAAATATTAAAGATTAAATAAATGTAAATATTGTTAGTAAGGAATGAGGAATAAACCATTTGTTTGATAATATTAAAAGAATAAGAATTAAGATAATCTAATGACTGTACAGGAAAGCAACTTATTATTATTATTATTATTATTAGTAGTATGAAAGATCTCTCAAAAATGACTCTTGCTTGTTAAACCCTGTTAGTGAAAGGCATGAAATACTTTTTTGTTAAAACATTTTAGCAAACAAAGCCTTGGTTTATTTGCTTATAAGACCTATCCATGAATATTATCTATTAAAAAAATGAACATTTGAAGTGAAATAACATGAAAGGTGACCCTTGTTAGAGAGAAGCTTGTGATGTTCAAAAGTGTATAAGCTAATAAATTCCAAAAATCGGCGTGTGTGTCAAAACTAGAGTTTTCAGTGTGGTGAAAAGTGGGGAAAACAATCTGGTGTTTGTGGAGGTGTTAAAACTAAATCAAATGTTAAGAAAACAGAAAATAACTAGTAGAATAAGTACTTGTTTGTTAAAACAATTTAACAAGATGGAATAAAGATATTAAGCCAAAAGAACCATAAATTTATCAAGAAAAGGATGCCAAAAATATTGAAACACTAACAGAAGGAAGCTACTCTTGTAAGAACTGTAAAACAAGTGAGAAACTGTTGGCAGTACGAGCCAGCAGTCCTGGAATCAGAGGTCTGGGTGGCAAGCCTGGATCCAACAACCCTTCAAGGTGAGCAGCCTGGTTTTGTGGAGGCCTAAAAAAATAAAAATTACGACATTTTGTCTGGTGTGGCCTTTAAGTTAACCAAATCCCACCACAACTGTATTACATTTGAAGTTACAATAGCCAAAAGTGGTTGTAATGGCCGTACCCACGATGCCACCTTACCCACACTTCCTGCGTTTCTATTCTCAAACTCTGTGATTTGTGAAGGCCTAGGACTTTAATATTTACAGCAAATATACTCAAGGGAATAGCATTTCTAATGGTGTTGTTAGCAATGAAGTATTGCTGCGGTGGCTGCGTAGGCCATAGTCCCCAAGTATCTGTATTGTCAAACCACCCAGCACCCTTTCACGTTTCTGGGTTTTGGAGAGTCAAGAGACTGGGCAAAGATGCAATCTCCTCTGGTATCTAGGAATGCCTCTCTTGGCAGTGGTTTATTTCCAGGAGATTATTCAGGTCCAACTCACACGTTAACTGTAAAGGACTTCCCCCAGTTCAGGTGTCTAAATCTGACTCTCCAATGAGTAGCAGAACCAACCACTCAGAGTCCAAGAAAGGGCTGGAATTCAAAGGTAGACCTAATAGAAGTAAACTACTCTGTTTTTTCTCTTTATTATATCTGAAGTAAACAAGTATTCAGCATGACAGTATAAACATAACAAAAAGACTGGCAATGAATCACAATTAACAAAACCTCTGGAAAACCAATAACACTTAGTGAGATTTGGCAGAAGAGTCATTCCAGCTCAACTGGTACAGATTTCAGAAAGTTGGTCGGGTGACCATCTCCGATTTTCTTCAAATTTTCAGGGTTGATTCATACACCATTCAATAGCTTAAATCTAAAATTTTAGCTTCCTCAGTCAAAAACCTTTAATTTTATGGTCACTTAAATGGCCCCCACCTTCAACAAAAAATGCCCATGTTGGGCTTCATCGGCCAATGCCTTCATTTTGAGAGGCCTTGAAAAGTGTCTTCTAATAGGAGTAGAAGCTTCAAATTTGTCATGCCAATACAACTTCTGGTGGGCTTTTCAATTTTGCAAGCTAAAAGGCTGTGGAACAAATAGTTTCTGAGTTATAAGGGCTTAAACATGGCTCCATTTTGAAGCTTGCATCAATTCCTCCCACTTTTACGACTCTACCATTTTCAAAAGTTTTAGTTCTACATCAATCACAGCTGTTTTAATACTCCTAATAGTCTCTATGGGTTGTAAATTTATGAGTGAAATAAAAAAATAACCAAAAAAGGATTTATTTTTATTTTTAAAAATTTCCAAAGTTGATATTTTCACAAAATTTGCAAAATTAACATCAACTTTGGGGCTTAATATAAAGGTGTCTGAAATTAGTCAGGGAGTTGATACTTCTAGTAAAGAAAGATACATATGTGTACAAAAACATATATTAAGGAATAGATCTCAACTCAACTCCTTCATATAGTTTTGGCTATTCAAAGAAAAGTACTTTTTGTGAAAAATTCTGAATTTTTTCAAAATTTTGAAATGTTTAAATTTTTTTTTACAATATTGAATTGTAATTTTACTTCCATTTTATTACTTGGTAAGTTAATTCACAAATGTTAAATTATCTAAATAAGTTTTACTCATAAAAAAGACAATATATACCTAGATTACTACTACATTTGCAGTTAACACAACAGATGGACCAGCTTGTAGGCTCAATACTTGGATCTACCTAAGTAAATCATGTAGAACCGTGTTCTACTGCTCTTTAAGCACTTCCTAGTAATTTAAATTATGCAGTTAGTACAGATAAACTAGCAGTAACCACCATTTTCAGTACAAAACCTTAAATTTAAGTAGCTTTGTTGTATTACTTCCCTTAATACAAGTGTACAGTACTTAGCTATATACAATAATGAATTCCTGAGTTTTTAAGCATGTGAATTATTGGCTATAAGTTCATATTCTTTTTTTAATATGTGTGGTTTTATGTAAATTTGTATGTAAACTTATATACAGGGTGTCCCAAAAAAATGTACTCACACTTTGAATGACAATAAATGCAGTGTTTATTGACATAGATACAAGTCTAATAGGTTAAATTAAAGAACATTACATTATATTAAAGAAAATTAAATGAAATTAAAGAAAAGTTTAGTCTTTTCCCCCTAGTCTAGTCTACTCATTCCTGCGTGTTCTCAAATGTTCAAACTGATGACCACCATTTTCCAGACACAGCTGATAACGCGGACCAATGGATTCGATAACATTACGAATCATTTCATTTGGAATTGCGAGACATTGTCTTTCAATTTCCTCTTTCAACTCATTGACTGTCGCAGGTTTTGCGGTGTAAACCTTATCTTTCACATATCCCCATAAAAAAAAGTCCATTGGTGTGAGGTCTGGTGAACGTGCAGGGAATTCAACGCAACCTCTGCGCCCAATCCATGTGTTCGGATGAGTTGCATCGAGATAGGCCCTTACATCACGATGGTAGTGGGGAGGTGCTCCATCTTGCTGGAAGTAACTCTCTTCGTCACCAAACATCTCTTCAATGCATGGACCGACAGATTCCTGCAGTAAGTTTAGGTAAACGGCACCAGTGACAGTTTGGTCAAAAAAGAATGGTCCTACGATGCCCATTGCTGATATCCCATACCACACTGTAACCCCTGTAAGTTCAAATGTTGTTCCAAAGTAACATGCAGATTTTGAGGAGCCCAGTAGGTGCAATTATGTCGATTAATTGAGCCATTTAACTTAAAGGAGGCCTCATCGCTCCAGACAATTTTGTCTAGAAACGCTGTATCTTCCGCGCTTTTGTCCAGGTACCATTCACAAAATCCAACTCTCCGGTCAGGATCATCTTCATTGAGAGCGTGGATTAATGTTGGAATGTAACTTTTCCAATGGACTCGTTTCAAAATGCAATGGACGCTCGATTTTGGGATTCCTATCTCACGAGCTGATTGTCGTATGGATTTCTTTGGGGATCAGAGGAGGGTTTCCAGCAGTTGTTCTTCTCTTGTGGGGCTGGTGGATGTCCGTGGTCTTCCAGAACGTTGCTTGTGGATGTCCTGAACAGTTCCATCTGCTTCAAACTTATCTCTGATACGAGCAATGGTGCATCGCGTTGGTGGATCTCTGTGAAACTGTCTTCTAAATTGTCTTTGCACTTCCGTGACGTTTTCGTACTTCCAGTAGCACTTTATGACAAATTTTCTTTCTTCAAAAGTTAGTCGTACATCTGCCATTATATTCACGTTAGTATGGCCTGAAACAAATAAAATTATATGAGTAAAGGGCTGTCTAAGAGTGAGTACATTTTTTTGGGACACCCTGTATAGCTAATAACTCTTATGTTTAGACACTGACTCAGGAATTTATTATTGTACTCAGGCTTTAAGTCTGATTGTCTTCAACACTCCATGGCCTCACAGCCATAAATTGGCAATTTATTATTCAGCTTGATACAGGTCTGTAGTTACTTAGGCTTTTTTTTAAATACTACTCAATTTTAGATAAACAATCATTTGATAACTTGTACTGTCTCCCCATTTTCCCAGCAACTGTAGGTGGTTCAATTAAACACAAAACATGTTGGAATGGAATCCAGCAAACGTCCTCTTGTTCAGGCCATTTAAAAGGATTCTTTTTCATGAAATTTACTAATAGATCCTTCTCAGTATCACACACTTCAACTATGTTTCCAACAAACCAGTCACCTTCATAGAAACAGGCCACATATGTACCAGGTTTATATTGGTAAGCCACATTTTCTTGTGTAGCATTGAGGAAGGAAAGTTGTACATTAAAGAAATTTTCATCACTAGAAATTTTGTACAGTTTAATGCCTGTTGATGAAGGTCTAAAGCAGTGATATGAACGGGTTCCTGGGATTGTCTTAATTAAGGAATACCTTTTTTCTAACTCAAATAAATTAGCATTTTCCTCAATTTTAGCTGAATCAATGTACAGAAATTGTATACCATTAATATTAGATTTGCACCAATCGAACATCTCTTTTGGATTGGTGATGTGACCTTTACTTGTTGCTTGTAGACTTGCCCGGGCAACTAACCTTTTGACGGTGCCACCAACACCATCACAGGGGCTCTTTCCGTGAGAGGTGGCAAAAAAGTTCCAGTCACATGTTAGTTGGAAATCTTTTTCATGTAACACTGAATTAATGATGTTTTTATAGTTTTTATATTGACATGCTGTACCATCGCTAAAGTAACAAATATGTTTTAGTTTAGGATTCTGACTTTTAAGTAATTTCAAGGCTTCACATAAAAAAGAATGAACTGCAGTTGTGTTGTGTGTAAGTGAACCTGATATTACACAAAAATTTGTAACTTTTAGTTCACCATCAACTTTTTGATAGCAGACTACCGGATGCAAGGTAGCCTGGGTATTGTCCCAGTGATGCCCTTGTACGGCATCCTGAATTATAAAACTATAGTTTTCAGAGAAGTCAACAAGCACTAATGCTGTAGAATCATTAAGGTTTTCTTTACAGTGGGACAAATATTTTGATTGGGCTTTTGCTATGAAATGGTGTACTTTCAACTTTTTTGCACTTTAACATATGTCTTCTACTACATTTGAAACACTTTTTGTCATTGTGACCAGTTGGGTATGGTCTGTATGAAGCCACTGCTTAAAGGAAACCTCATCATCCATGTCATAATCATTGTTTTAAAAAATGGTAAGAAGCCAATCCCGTAATTCATTTAAACCAGGACATGTTTTGCAGTTATTAATCATGCAGTTTCTGGTTTCAGTGTTGCAGACTATTTTCCCAAGTAACACTCTTAATTCTACTTTGACGGGGAGTGATTCACATAAAAGTTTAAAGTTCTGGTGTATTTCACAAATGCATACATTGTGTGATCCTTTACTCCCCACACCCATACACCATTTTGGTCTCAGTTCAAAAAACTTTGATTTGGAGATTTTGTCGTTTGGATATTTATTTTTGTAAAGCGTATATAATTCTCTGATATTTGTCAACAACAGTATTTTCTGCTTGTGAACCTTCCCTTGTGGTGTTTTTATTGATTTGTAGTCTTTTTTACCAGGGTATTCTCTAGTATATTCATTGTTTTGGAAAAATTCTACCACTCTTTCCTTTATTTCATTGCTTATACCCTTGCTACTCTTTTTATTTCTCATTATAGGAAGGATACCTTCTTTCTCTTTAAGGCCCTCACAGCATTAACCATTCTGGCTGACACTTCAAATTCTTTCATAATTCTTTCTCTGGACCAGGTTTTACCAATTGGAAGGAGTGTTAGAATTTGTATCTTTTCTTGTCTGGTACTAGTTTTACACTTTTCTTTCAGTTCCTCTATCATATGCTGATAACACTTTTCTTCCTCACTCTCTATAGGTTTCTCCGCTTCCTCATCCAAAATGCTAGGCTTCATATAAAGTACTTTTGACAGCTTTGATTTTGTTGATGTTTCAATTTGCTTTAGTTTCCTTTTCACATAAAACTTTCGATCTCTTGCTCTTACATACTTAATGGGTGAGCATTCTAGTGAACCTAACGTTTCGTCAAATGTCTCCTTAACTATTTCTTCTGGAACATATTCATCACTACCTGAGTCTTTTTCATCTTCAATCGTCTTGGCTCTAGAGAAGCATGTTGAACAAAGTTTCTGTCCTGGTATCAGATTCAGTCTAGTTGCTATGTCTTTGTCAATAATTTGTAGTGATTCTGCAAATAAAGTAGGGTAATGTAAACTCTAAACACATTGGAAAATAATTTTAAAACCTCAACATTTGGTTATAGGCTATTCGTATAAAATATTCAAAACATATGCATTCAGTAGCACAGTATATAGCCTACCCTATTAAAATTAAATAGCTAATTTAGGTTACAATTTACAATATAAACTTCTTTATGAAATATAAATATATTAGTACCTATATTTACTTACTTGTTATCTTCTTTCGATGATTTCTCCATGGATCTTGGCAGCTACGTTGCATTTGTTGGTAATGCATTCCAAACATTTTTTCATGGTGGTAGCATACAGTTGCTTTTGTTCTCCACAATAGCAGTTTCCTTGTTTCATCTGTCAGCTCATGTAAGGTATACACCCTCCTGGTGAGTCTGTGTTCATGACATGGATCATCCAAGTACATACCAAAGCTGCACTTTGATTCTTGATTAGAATGAGCCATTATTACAGGCAGTAAAATTAAGTTAATTGCTCTAGTTAAATTTTCTGAAAATAAAAGATCATGATCTATAAAATAGGCCTGGACATTAATGATTAACCATCATGTTTTACATTTATAAGAATATACAAAGCGAAATGAGCTACCCAGAGCCCTTTGAGTCGCTGGTTGTTTTGACAGACATATTAAATTTCTTGTATGTTTTAGACTTATTTACATATTACAATTGTAAATCAACTTAATAAGTAATAAAATGGAAGTAAAATTACAATTCAATGTCATAAATAGAAATTTACAAATTTACAAATTTGCAAAAATTTGAGATTTTTCACAAAAAGCACTTTTCTTTGAATCACCAAAACTATATGAAGGAGTTGAGTTGAGATCTATTCCTTAATATATGTTTTTTTTACACATATGTATTTTTCTTTACTAGAAGTATCAACTCCCTGACTAATTTCTGACACGTTTATATTAAGCCCAAAGTTGATGTTAATTTTGCAAATTTTGTGAAAATATCAACTTTTGGAAATTTTTAAAAATAGAAATAAATCCTTTTTTGGTTATTTTTTTTATTTCACTCATAAATTTACAACCCATAGAGACAATTAGGAGTATTGAAACAGCTGTGATTGATGTAGAACTAAAACTTTTGAAAATGGTAGAGTCGTAAAAGTGGGAGGAATTGATGCCAGCTTCAAAATGGAGCCATATTTAAGGCCTTGTAACTTAGAAGTTGTATTGGCATGACAAATTTGAAGCTTCTACTCCTATCAGAAGACACTTTTCAAGGCCTCTCAAAATGAAGGCGTTGGCCAATCAAGCCCAACATGGGCATTTTTTGTCGAAGGTGGGGGTCATTTAAGCGACCATAAAATTAAAAGTTTTTGACTGAGGAAGCTAAAATTTTAGATTTAAGCTATTGAATGGTGTATGAATCAACCCTGAAAATTTGAAGAAAATCGGAGATGGTCACCCGACCACCCCTGTACCAATTGAGCTGGAATGACCCAACTTCGTTTCTTTGGGAAATGAGCCATTTTTTAGAAATTTTCAATTTTTAAATTTCTCAAAAACACTCATATTCCAAAGAAATGAAGGCTAAATTTAAACAAAAAACACCAGAAAAATGTCTAGCTTAACCTCGTCTCGTCTAGCTTAACCTCGTCTCGTCTAGCTTAACCTCATCTCGTCTAGCTTAACCTCATCTCGTCTAGCTTAACCTCATCTCGTCTAACTTAACCTCGTCTCATCTAACTTAACCTCGTCTCGTCTAACCTAACCGCGGCTCACCGAACCTAACCTAACCGCGGCTCACCAAACCTAACCTAACCGCGGCTCACCGAACGTAACCTAACTTAACCGCGGCTAACCTAACCTAACTTAACTTAACCGCGGCTCACCGAACCTAACCTAACTTAACTAAACCGCGGCTCACCGAACCTAACCTAACCGCGGCTCACCGAACCTAACCTAACTTAACTTAACTTAACCGCGGCTCACCGAACCTAACCTAACTTAACCGCGGCTCACCGAACCTAACCTAACTTAACCGCGGCTCACCGAACCTAACCTAACTTAACCGCGGCTCACCGAACCTAACCTAACTTAACCGCGGCTCACCGAACCTAACCTAACTTAACCGCGGCTCACCGAACCTAACCTAACTTAACTTAACCGCGGCTCACCGAACCTAACCTAACTTAACTTAACCGCGGCTCACCAAACCTAACCTAACTTAACTTAACTTAACAACCACGGCTCACCAAACCTAACCTAACTTAACTTAACTTAACCGTGGCTCAACGAATCTAACATAACTTAACCGCGGCTCACCTAACTTAACTTAACCACGGCTCACCGAACCTAACCTAACTTAACCGCGGCTCACCTAACTTAACTAAACTTAACCGCGGCTCACCTAACCTAACTAAACTTAACCGCGGCTCACCAAACCTAACTAAACTTAACCGCGGCTCAACAAACCTAACCTAACTAAACTTAACCGCGGCTCACCGAACCTAACTTAACTTAACCGCGGCTCACCAAACCTAACCTAACCTAACTTAACCGTGGCTCACCTAACCTAACCTAACTAAACTTAACCTCGGCTCACCTAACCTAACTAAACTCAACCGCGGCTCACCTAACCTAACTAAACTTAACCGCGGCTCACCTAACCTAACTAAACTTAACCGCGGCTCACCTAACCTAACTAAACTAAACCGCGGCTCACCAAAACTAACTAAACTTAACCGCGGCTCACCAAACCTAACCTAACTAAACTTAACCGCGGCTCACCAAACCTAACCTAACTTAACTTAACCGTGGCTCACCAAACCTAACCTAACTTAACTTAACCGCGGCTCACCAAACCTAACCTAACTTAACTTAACCGTGGCTCAACGAACCTAACCTAACTTAACTTAACCGCGGCTCACCTAACTTAACTTAACCGCGGCTCACCGAACCTAACCTAACTTAACCACGGCTCACCTAACCTAACTTAACTGTGGCTCACCTAACCTAACTAAACTTAACCGCGGCTCACCTAACCTAACTAAACAACCGCGGCTCACCAAACCTAACTAAACTTAACCGCGGCTCACCAAACCTAACCTAACTAAACTTAACCGCGGCTCACCAAACCTAACCTAACTAAACTTAACCGCGGCTCACCAAACCTAACCTAACTAAACTTAACCGCGGCTCACCAAACCTAACCTAACTAAACTTAACCGCGGCTCACCTAACCTAACTTAACCGCGGCTCACCAAACCTAACCTAGCTTAACTTAACCGCGGCTCACCAAGCCTAACCTAACTTAACCGCGGCTCACCTAACCTAACTAAACTTAACCGCGGCTCACCTAACCTAACTAAACTTAACCGCGGCTCACCTAACCTAACTAAACTTAACCATGGCTCACCAAACCTAACTAAACTTAACCGCGGCTCACCAAACCTAACCTAACTAAACTTAACCGCGGCTCACCAAACCTAACCTAACTAAACTTAACCGCGGCTCACCAAACCTAACCTAACTAAACTTAACCGCGGCTCACCAAACCTAACCTAACTAAACTTAACCGCGGCTCACCAAACCTAACCTAACTAAACTTAACCGCGGCTCACCAAACCTAACCTAACTAAACTTAACCGCGGCTCACCTAACTTAACTTAACCGCGGCTCACCTAACCTAACTTAACTTAACCGCGGCTCACCAAACCTAACCTAACTTAACTTAACCGTGGCTCACCAAACCTAACCTAACTTAACTTAACCGCGGCTCACCAAACCTAACCTAACTTAACTTAACCGCGGCTCACCAAACCTAACCTAACTTAACTTAACCGCGGCTCACCAAACCTAACCTAACTTAACTTAACCGCGGCTCACCTAACCTAACTAAACTTAACCGCGGCTCACCTAACCTAACTAAACTAAACCGCGGCTCACCAAACCTAACTAAACTTAACCGCGGCTCACCAAACCTAACCTAACTAAACTTAACCGCGGCTCACCAAACCTAACCTAACTTAACCCTGGCTCACCAAACCTAACTTAACCGCGGCTCACCAAACCTAACCTAACTTAACTTAACCGTGGCTCAACGAACCTAACCTAACTTAACTTAACCGCGGCTCACCTAACTTAACTTAACCGCGGCTCACCGAACCTAACCTAACTTAACCACGGCTCACCTAACCTAACTTAACTGTGGCTCACCTAACCTAACTAAACTTAACCGCGGCTCACCTAACCTAACTAAACTTAACCGCGGCTCACCTAACCTAACTAAACTTAACCGCGGCTCACCAAACCTAACCTAACTAAACTTAACCGCGGCTCACCAAACCTAACCTAACTAAACTTAACCGCGGCTCACCAAACCTAACCTAACTAAACTTAACCGCGGCTCACCAAACCTAACCTAACTAAACTTAACCGCGGCTCACCTAACTTAACTTAACCGCGGCTCACCAAACCTAACCTAACTTAACCGCGGCTCACCAAACCTAACCTAGCTTAACTTAACCGCGGCTCACCAAGCCTAACCTAACTTAACCGCGGCTCACCTAACCTAACTAAACTTAACCGCGGCTCACCTAACCTAACTAAACTTAACCGCGGCTCACCAAACCTAACCTAACTAAACTTAACCGCGGCTCACCAAACCTAACCTAACTAAACTTAACCGCGGCTCACCAAACCTAACCTAACTAAACTTAACCGCGGCTCACCAAACTAACCTAACTAAACTTAACCGCGGCTCACCTAACCTAACTTAACCGCGGCTCACCAAACCTAACCTAGCTTAACTTAACGCGGCTCACCAAGCCTAACCTAACTTAACCGCGGCTCACCTAACCTAAAACTTAACCGCGGCTCACCTAACCTAACTAAACTTAACCGCGGCTCACCTAACCTAACTAAACTTAACCATGGCTCACCAAACCTAACTAAACTTAACCGCGGCTCACCAAACCTAACCTAACTAAACTTAACCGCGGCTCACCAAACCTAACCTAACTAAACTTAACCGCGGCTCACCAAACCTAACCTAACTAAACTTAACCGCGGCTCACCAAACTAACCTAACTAAACTTAACCGCGGCTCACCAAACCTAACCTAACTAAACTTAACCGCGGCTCACCAAACCTAACCTAACTAAACTTAACCGCGGCTCACCTAACTTAACTTAACCGCGGCTCACCTAACCTAACTTAACTTAACCGCGGCTCACCAAACCTAACCTAACTTAACTTAACCGTGGCTCACCAAACCTAACCTAACTTAACTTAACCGCGGCTCACCAAACCTAACCTAACTTAACTTAACCGCGGCTCACCAAACCTAACCTAACTTAACTTAACCGCGGCTCACCAAACCTAACCTAACTTAACTTAACCGCGGCTCACCTAACCTAACTAAACTTAACCGCGGCTCACCTAACCTAACTAAACTAAACCGCGGCTCACCAAACCTAACTAAACTTAACCGCGGCTCACCAAACCTAACCTAACTAAACTTAACCGCGGCTCACCAAACCTAACCTAACTTAACCGTGGCTCACCAAACCTACTTAACCGCGGCTCACCAAACCTAACCTAACTTAACTTAACCGTGGCTCAACGAACCTAACCTAACTTAACTTAACCGCGGCTCACCTAACTTAACTTAACCGCGGCTCACCGAACCTAACCTAACTTAACCACGGCTCACCTAACCTAACTTAACTGTGGCTCACCTAACCTAACTAAACTTAACCGCGGCTCACCTAACCTAACTAAACTTAACCGCGGCTCACCTAACCTAACTAAACTTAACCGCGGCTCACCAAACCTAACCTAACTAAACTTAACCGCGGCTCACCAAACCTAACCTAACTAAACTTAACCGCGGCTCACCAAACCTAACCTAACTAAACTTAACCGCGGCTCACCAAACCTAACCTAACTAAACTTAACCGCGGGCTCACCTAACTTAACTTAACCGCGGCTCACCAAACCTAACCTAACTTAACCGCGGCTCACCAAACCTAACCTAGCTTAACTTAACCGCGGCTCACCAAGCCTAACCTAACTTAACCGCGGCTCACCTAACCTAACTAAACTTAACCGCGGCTCACCTAACCTAACTAAACTTAACCGCGGCTCACCTAACCTAACTAAACTTAACCGCGCTCACCAAACCTAACTAAACTTAACCGCGGCTCACCAACCTAACCTAACTAAAAATTAACCGCGGCTCACCAACCTAACCTAACTAAACTTAACGCAGCTCACCAAACCTAACCTAACTAAACTTAACCGCGGGCTCACCAAACCTAACCTAACTAAACTTAACCGCGGCTCACCAAACCTAACTTAACTTAACCGCGGCTCACCAAACCTAACTAACTTAACTTAACCGCGGCTCACCAAACCTAACCTAACTTAACTTAACCGCGGCTCACCAAACCTAACCTAACTTAACTTAACCGCGGCTCACCAAACCTAACCTAACTTAACTTAACCGCGGCTCACCAACCTAACCTAACTTAACTTAACCGCGGCTCACCAAACCTAACCTAACTTAACTTACCGCGGCTCACCAAACCTAACCTAACTTAACTTAACCGCGGCTCACCAACCTAACCTAACTTAACCGCGGCTCACCTAACCTAACTTAACTTAACTTAACACGGCTCACCAAACCAACCTAAACTTACTTAACCGCAGCTCACCTAACCTAACTTAACCGCGGCTCACCAACCTAACTTAACTTAACCGTGGCTCACCAAACCTAACTTAACCGCGGCTCACCAAACCTAACCTAACTTAACCATGGCTCACCAAACCTAACCTAACTTAACTTAACCGCGGCTCACCAAACCTAACCTAACTTAACCGCGGCTCACCAAACCTAACTTAACTTAACCGCGGCTCACCAAACCTAACTTAACTTAACCGCGGCTCACCAAACCTAACTTAACTTAACCGCGGCTCACCAAACCTAACTTAACTTAACCGCGGCTCACCAAACCTAACCTAACTTAACTTAACCGCGGCTCACCAAACCTAACCTAACTTAACTTAACCGCGGCTCACCAAACCTAACCTAACTTAACTTAACCGCGGCTCACCAAACCTAACCTAACTTAACCGCGGCTCACCAAACCTAACCTAACTTAACCGCGGCTCACCAAACCTAACCTAACTTAACCGCGGCTCACCAAACCTAACCTAACTTAACCGCGGCTCACCAAACCTAACCTAACTTAACCGCGGCTCACCAAACCTAACCTAACTTAACCGCGGCTCACCAAACCTAACCTAACTTAACCGCGGCTCACCAAACCTAACCTAACTTAACCGCGGCTCACCAAACCTAACCTAACTTAACCGCGGCTCACCAAACCTAACCTAACTTAACCGCGGCTCACCAAACCTAACCTAACTTAACCGCGGCTCACCAAACCTAACCTAACTTAACCGCGGCTCACCAAACCTAACCTAACTTAACCGCGGCTCAAAACCAAAAACCTAACTTAACCGCGGCTCACCAACCTAACTTAACCGCGGCTCACCAAACCTAACCTAACTTAACCGCGCTCACCAAACCTAACCTAACTTAACCGCGCTCACCAAACCTAACCTAACTTAACTTAACCGCGGCTCACCTAACTTAACTTAACCGCGCTCACCTAACTTAACTTAACCGCGGCTCACCTAACCTAACTTAACTTAACCGCGGCTCACCAAACCTAACCTAACTTAACTTAACCGCGGCTCACCAAACCTAACCTAACTAACTTAACCGCGGCTCACCAAACCTAACCTAACTTAACTTAACCGCGGCTCACCAAACCTAACCTAACTTAACTTAACCGCGGCTCACCAAACCTAACCTAACTTAACTTAACCGCGGCTCACCTAACTAACTAAACTTAACCGCGGCTCACCTAACCTAACTAAACTAAACCGCGGCTCACCAAACCTAACTAAACTTAACCGCGGCTCACCAAACTAACCTAACTAAACTTAACCGCGCTCACCAAACCTAACCTAACTTAACCGTGGCTCACCAACCTAACTTAACTTAACCGCGGCTCACCAAACCTAACCTAACTTAACTTAACCGTGGCTCACGAACCTAACCTAACTTAACTTAACCGCGGCTCACCTAACTTAACTTAACCGCGGCTCACCGAACCTAACCTAACTTAACCACGGCTCACCTAACCTAACTTAACTGTGGCTCACCTAACCTAACTAAACTTAACCGCGGCTCACCTAACCTAACTAAACTTAACCGCGGCTCACCTAACCTAACTAACTTAACCGCGGCTCACCAAACCTAACCTAACTAAACTTAACCGCGGCTCACCAAACCTAACCTAACTAAACTTAACCGCGGCTCACCAAACCTAACCTAACTAAACTTAACCGCGGCTCACCAAACCTAACCTAACTAAACTTAACCGCGGCTCACCAACTAACTTAACTTAACCGCGGCTCACCAAACCTAACCTAACTTAACCGCGGCTCACCAAACCTACCTAGCTTAACTTAACCGCGGCTCACCTAACCTAACTAAACTTAACCGCGGCTCACCTAACCTAACTAAACTTAACCGCGGCTCACCAAACCTAACTAAACTTAACCGCGGCTCACCAAACCTAACTAAACTTAACCGCGGCTCACCAAACCTAACCTAACTAAACTTAACCGCGGCTCACCAAACCTAACCTAACTAAACTTAACCGCAGCTCACCAAACCTAACCTAACTAAACTTAACCGCGGCTCACCAAACCTAACCTAACTAACTTAACCGCGGCTCACCTAACCTAACTTAACTTAACCGCGGCTCACCAAACCTAACCTAACTTAACTTAACCGCGGCTCACCAAACCTAACCTAACTTAACTTAACCGCGGCTCACCAAACCTAACCTAACTTAACTTAACCGCGGCTCACCAAACCTAACCTAACTTAACTTAACCGCGCTCACCAAACCTAACCTAACTTACTTAACCGCGGCTCACCAAACCTAACCTAACTAACTTAACCGCGGCTCACCAAACCTAACCTAACTTAACTTAACCGCGGCTCACCAAACCTAACCTAACTTAACCGCGGCTCACCTAACCTAACTTAACTTAACCACGGCTCACCAAACCTAACCTAACTTAACTTAACCGCAGCTCACCTAACCTAACTTAACCGCGGCTCACCAAACCTAACTTAACTTAACCGTGGCTCACCAAACCTAACTTAACCGCGGCTCACCAAACCTAACCTAACTTAACCATGGCTCACCAAACCTAACCTAACTTAACTTAACTTAACCGCGGCTCACCAAACCTAACCTAACTTAACCGCGGCTCACCAAACCTAACCTAACTTAACCGCGGCTCACCAAACCTAACCTAACTTAACCGCGGCTCACCAAACCTAACTTAACTTAACCGCGGCTCACCAAACCTAACTTAACTTAACCGCGGCTCACCAAACCTAACTTAACTTAACCGCGGCTCACCAAACCTAACTTAACTTAACCGCGGCTCACCAACCTAACCTAACTTAACTTAACCGCGGCTCACCAAACCTAACCTAACTTAACTTACCGCGGCTCACCAAACCTAACTTAACTTAACCGCGGCTCACCAAACCTAACCTAACTTAACCGCGGCTCAACCAAACCTAACCTAACTTAACCGCGGCTCACCAACCTAACCTAACTTAACCGCGGCTCACCAAACCTAACCTAACTTAACCGCGGCTCACCAAACCTAACCTAACTTAACCGCGGCTCACCAAACCTAACCTAACTTAACCGCGGCTCACCAAACCTAACCTAACTTAACCGCGGCTCACCAAACCTAACCTAACTTAACCGCGGCTCACCAAACCTAACCTAACTTAACCGCGGCTCACCAAACCTAACCTAACTTAACCGCGGCTCACCAAACCTAACCTAACTTAACCGCGGCTCACCAAACCTAACCTAACTTAACCGCGGCTCACCAAACCTAACCTAACTTAACCGCGGCTCACCAAACCTAACCTAACTTAACCGCGGCTCACCAAACCTAACCTAACTTAACCGCGGCTCACCAAACCTAACCTAACTTAACCGCGGCTCACCAAACCTAACCTAACTTAACTTAACCGCGGCTCACCTAACTTAACTTAACCGCGGCTCACCTAACCTAACTTAACTTAACCGCGGCTCACCAAACCTAACCTAACTTAACTTAACCGCGGCTCACCAAACCTAACCTAACTTAACTTAACCGCGGGCTCACAACCTAACCTAACTTAACTTAACCGCGGCTCACCAAACCTAACCTAACTTAACTTAACCGCGGCTCACCAAACCTAACCTAACTTAACTTAACCGCGCTCACCTAACCTAACTAAACTTAACCGCGCTCACCTAACCTAACTAAACTAAACCGCGGCTCACCAAACCTAACTAAACTTAACCGCGGCTCACCAAACCTAACCTAACTAAACTTAACGCGGCTCACCAACCTAACCTAACTTAACCGTGGCTCACCAAACTAACTTAACTTAACCGCGGCTCACCAAACCTAACCTAACTTAACTTAACCGTGGCTCAACGAACCTAACCTAACTTAACTTAACCGCGGCTCACCTAACTTAACTTAACCGCGGCTCACCGAACCTAACCTAACTTAACCACGGCTCACCTAACCTAACTTAACCACGGCTCACCTAACCTAACTTAACTGTGGCTCACCTAACCTAACTAAACTTAACCGCGGCTCACCTAACCTAACTAAACTTAACCGCGGCTCACCTAACCTAACTAAACTTAACCGCGGCTCACCAAACCTAACCTAACTAAACTTAACCGCGGCTCACCAAACCTAACCTAACTAAACTTAACCGCGGCTCACCAAACAACCTAACTAAACTTAACCGCGGCTCACCAAACCTAACCTAACTAAACTTAACCGCGGCTCACCTAACTTAACTTAACCGCGGCTCACCAAACCTAACCTAACTTAACCGCGGCTCACCAAACCTAACCTAGCTTAACTTAACCGCGCTCACCAAGCCTAACCTAACTTAACCGCGGCTCACCTAACCTAACTAAACTTAACCGCGGCTCACCTAACCTAACTAAACTTAACCGCGGCTCACCTAACCTAACTAAACTTAACCGCGGCTCACCAACCTACTAAACTTAACCGCGGCTCACCAAACCTAACTAAACTTAACCGCGGCTCACCAAACCTAACCTAACTAAACTTAACCGCGGCTCACCAAACCTAACCTAACTAAACTTAACCGCAGCTCACCAAACCTAACCTAACTAACTTAACCGCGCGCTCACCAAACCTAACCTAACTAAACTTAACCGCGGCTCACCTAACCTAACCTAACTTAACTTAACCGCGGCTCACCAACCTAACCTAACTTAACTTAACCGCGGCTCACCAAACCTAACCTAACTTAACTTAACCGCGGCTCACCAAACCTAACCTAACTTAACTTAACCGCGGCTCACCAACCTAACCTAACTTAACTTAACCGCGGCTCACCAACCTAACCTAACTTAACTTAACCGCGGCTCACCAAACCTAACCTAACTTAACTTAACCGCGGCTCACCAAACCTCCTAACTTAACTTAACCGCGGCTCACCAAACCTAACCTAACTTAACCGCGGCTCACCTAACCTAACTTAACTTAACCACGGCTCACCAAACCTAACCTAACTTAACTTAACCGCAGCTCACCTAACCTAACTTAACCGCGGCTCACCAAACCTAACTTAACTTAACCGTGGCTCACCAAACCTAACTTAACCGCGGCTCACCAAACCTAACCTAACTTAACCATGGCTCACCAAACCTAACCTAACTTAACTTAACTTAACCGCGGCTCACCAAACCTAACCTAACTTAACCGCGGCTCACCAAACCTAACCTAACTTAACCGCGGCTCACCAACCTAACTTAACTTAACCGCGGCTCACCAAACCTAACTTAACTTAACCGCGGCTCACCAAACCTAACTTAACTTAACCGCGGCTCACCAAACCTACTTAACTTAACCGCGGCTCACCAAACCTAACCTAACTTAACTTAACCGCGGCTCACCAAACCTAACCTAACTTAACTTAACCGCGGCTCACCAAACCTAACCTAACTTAACCGCGGCTCACCAAACCTAACCTAACTTAACCGCGGCTCACCAAACCTAACCTAACTTAACCGCGGCTCACCAAACCTAACCTAACTTAACCGCGGCTCACCAAACCTAACCTAACTTAACCGCGGCTCACCAAACCTAACCTAACTTAACCGCGGCTCACCAAACCTAACCTAACTTAACCGCGGCTCACCAAACCTAACCTAACTTAACCGCGGCTCACCAAACCTAACCTAACTTAACCGCGGCTCACCAAAACCTAACCTAACTTAACCGCGGCTCACCAAACCTAACTTAACCGCGGCTCACCAAACCTAACCTAACTTAACCGCGGCTCACCAACCTAACCTAACTTAACCGCGGCTCACCAAACCTAACCTAACTTAACCGCGGCTCACCAAACCTAACCTAACTTAACCGCGGCTCACCAAACCTAACCTAACTTAACCGCGGCTCACCAAACCTAACCTAACTTAACCGCGGCTCACCAAACCTAACCTAACTTAACCGCGGCTCACCAAACCTACCCTAACTTAACCCGGCTCACCAAACCTAACCTAACTTAACCGCGCTCACCTAACCTAACTTAACCGCGGCTCACCAAACCTAACCTAACTTAACCGTGGCTCACCAAACCTAACTAACTAACCGCGGCTCACCAAACCTAACCTAACTTAACCGCGGCTCACCAAACCTAACCTAACTTAACCGCGGCTAACCTAACCTAACTTAACCGCGGCTCACCTAACCTAACCTAACTTAACCGCGGCTCACCTAACCTAACCTAACTTAACCGCGGCTCACCAAACCTAACCTAACTTAACCGCGGCTCACCAAACCTAACCTAACTTAACCGCGGCTCACCAAACCTAACCTAACAACCGCGGCTCACCAAACCTAACCTAACAACCGCGGCTCACCAAACCTAACCTAACAACCGCGGCTCACCAAACCTAACCTAACAACCGCGGCTCACCAAACCTAACCTAACAACCGCGGCTCACCAAACCTAACCTAACAACCGCAGGTCATAGCTCAGTGAGCAAGAATAGGAATGTAGCTGAAGTTATTATTAATATTATTATTAATATTATTGTTATTGTTATTATTATCATAGTAATTAAAGTTTTTGTATGAGACAAATGTGATAAAACGGAGACAAATGAAACATTTTGGTCATTATGTGTAAATAACTACAGTGCCCGCGAAAAGTATCCGATCACCCTTGAAATTTGTATTTTTTACATAAAAAACAATGTTTAAATGTATACTAACCTTATATTAGTATTTTGTCATCTGTCCTTTTGTTTGGATGACTTGTTCTAGACGTTTTTGGCATGGATTTAATCAAGTTTTGACAAACTTCCACTGATATTTCCTTGCACCATACCTTTTTGATGGCCTCTTGTAATTTTTCGACTGAGCCAGTGTCGTGGCATTCAACCTTATTTTTTATTTTAGCCACAGATTTTCTATCGGATTGAGATCTGGACTATTACCAGGCCAATCCAAAATATCAAATTTATTGTCAGTAATCCATTTTGTCACTATTTTGGCCCTGTGACATGGTGCACCATCATGCATGTATGTTTTTGTCCTTTGGATTGCCATTGCCATTGGAAGTTTATCCTGTAGCATTGCTAAATACCGTGCACCATTCATAGTTGTGTTCTTCGGGAGAAAATATAAGTTTCCACCCCATAGTAACCGAAACAACCCCAAACCATCACACTTGGAGGGTGTTTCATTGTCTTTAGGGTGTATTTAGGGTCCATCCTATTTGAGCCAAGAGGCCGGCGAACCTTTTTTGGACAACTTCTGAATGTCAAAATGTCGACTCATCGCTAAATAAACCTTCTTCCAGTCATCAACAGTCCAATGAATGTATTTTTTACAAAATGCGACACGTTTTTTACGCATTTTTTCATTAATGAACGGTTCTTAGCAGCATGGCGAGATGGTAATCCGAGTTCTTTTTGGAGCCGCTCCTGGATAGTTCGTTCAGAAACACCAGATAACAAATTATTCATATTAAATTTTATTTCTTTCGCAGTTATTGTTGGGTTTTTCATACTAAACGTTTCATAAGTTTGTCTGTTCGCGAATTTGTTTTTCTCGGTCTGCCAGATCGTTTTTTAGGGACTGGCGGTTAGGCCACCATTGTTCTTAGCCCGTGAAACCCATAAATTAACGGTACTTTGGGATATGTTTAATTCCTTAGCTATCTGTCTCTGTGATTTCCCACATGCATGCAAAGCAACAATACACCTCGACAATCACTCTTAAGTTGTTTTTTAGCACACATTATATATAATTTTATTTACACCACTTTCTGTAAAAAAAAAAAAATATCAGAAATTTACACAAACAGTGAAATCTGACAAATTTGAGACACAGCCACCCGCAACGAAGGCTACCAGAACACTAATTTGAGAATGCGTTGGATAGCTCTCATATCAGCGAGCAACCTCAAAGTTACCAGATGTCGCTAGAACAAATAGAAAGTGAATTACGTGTCTCTGAATATCAAGGGAAAATATTGTATTTTCTTGAGTGATCGGATACTTTTCGCGGGCACTGTATATTGAGAGATCTTATTTCTATATTATTTAACTTTATTCTTACTATATGCTTATACTTTCCTAAATGCTTAATTTTTCTCGTATTGTAAAACATTATTTCACTAATTTACTAATTATTAAGAGGTTTTGTAACACTTTAAAACCTAGGATTATTTTTGTTATGTTTTCAAGTTTATTAATTCTTTTCTCATCTTTTTAGATAATGTGAATTTTGTTGGTTAAAACCTAAATGGTCTGATTATTTGAATGTATTTGATTAACGTTACAATTATAACAATTATTATATCATCAGGGTTCAGTGTTAGGCCCATTGCTATTCGTAATTTACATTAACGACATAGATGTAGGATTGACTAGCAACATCGTCAAAGTTTGCGGACGATACTAAAATAGGTGGTAAGGTTGTTAATGAGGATGATAGAAATAGGCTCCAAGACGATGTAAATAGGATTATGGAGTGGACAGATAAGTGGCAGATGCAATTTAACGTAGACAAATATAAAGTTTTGCATATAGGTTCTCGTAACAATAATTACTCATACACGATGGAGGAGTGTGTGTTAGCGAGTGTTGATGAGGAAGTAGATTAAGGTGTACGCGTATCTAAGGATTTAAAAGTTAGGAACCAGTGCCTGGAGTCTTGCACAAAAGCTAATAGAATGTTAGGCTTCATAGCGTGTAATTTCGAATTTAAATCGAAGGATATTATATTGCCCCTTTACAAGTCCCTAGTCAGGCCTCATTTAGAATATGCTGTTCAGTTTTGGTGCCCGTATTTACTAGTGATGGGACGATACCAAAATTTTTAACGATTCCGATTCCGATACCACTAAAAAGTCTCGATTCCGATACGATTATCGATTCCAATTCTCAATATTTTTAAATATAATTCTATACGTGTTTTTCTGGGAATTGTCATATTTTACTCTGGTAAGATTAACTATTTATATTATGAGTATGGTAATATAAATTATAAATTATAATAGATTGGTTTAAAAATAAAAATCAACTGTAAGTTGTAACAATTCATTTTATTCTTCTTGATTACACATCATGGATATACATGTTTTAATGTATAGCTACAATACAATAAAAATAAAATTTATCCTCTTTCATTTAAATTTTAAAGTTTACGTTGCAAAACTGGTTCAATTAAAAGTTGAAGAATCGTTTTAAGAATCGGAAATCATGGTACAATTCTCTTGATTCTGATTCCAATTCCTGAAAAATGCTCGATTCTTCCGATTCTTGATTCCAATTCCGATTAATCGTCCCATCACTAGTATTTACGTGAGGATATTGATAGGTTAGAAAGGGTTCAGCGTCATGCCACAAAACTAATTCCATCATTGCGCAACAAGCATTATGAATATAGGATTAAAGAGTTAGATTTGCATTCACTCGAAACTAAGAGATTAAGGGGGGAGCTTATTGAAGTTTTCAAATTTGTTAATAACATCGATAATGTAAATTTTGACAAACTGTTCACTTTCAATAATAGCAATACTCGTAATAATGGATTTAAGTTGCGTGGCAGACGTTTCATTACTAATATCGCTAAAAACTTCTTTACGTTTAAAGTAATTGATAAATGGAATAATCTTCCTGCATCAGTCATTAACTCTACCAGTGTTAATATGTTTAAGAACCATTTACATAGGCATTTTAAAAATATTAACGTTGTTTAAAATAAAAAACAATTAGTACAGGAGCTCTGGGGGTGGTGGTCAAGGGTGAGTCTGTTGACAATTAATGCCAGCGTGATATGCCAGCAAAAATAATTATTAAAAAAAAAAATTAGACTAACACAAATGTAGATGTAGCTCGTACCGTAAACTAACCCACTTTTTGTTTAACTTTACCTACTTTTTTTTTTTCTTATCCTCTCCTTGCATGTCTGTAACTCTTTACTTGCATGTCTGTAGTTTGCATGGTATGACAGTGAGTTAAGACTGTCTTTGCATGGTTTGTAAGTGTCCTTATTTTACTACTTTTCATCTTTCACCCCTCTCCTATTCTCTTCGACTATTTTTCTGACTTGTCGGCAATGGCTGGTGGATGATGATGAGTCTTTTTTCTCTTTTTCTGAATGAATGTTAACCCAAGAGTGATAGGTGTTGCTACTTACTTAACCCCCTACTCTTTCTTTTCTCTCAGGCTAACCTTAGAGTGGATCTTAGGGTCTTTGTTAGCTTTAGCTTCTGTAGATCATCATCAGCCAGACTCTATACTTGATTCGTCAGCCAGACTACTGAATGGACACATCATTCATCAGCCAGACTCTGTACTGAACAGACGCATTTCCTGAGCTCTCTGATATTGCTTCTATTTTGCATATTCCTAACAACGTTACTTTTGCTAAGTTTTGAATTTTATATACTTGTGTTTATATTTACATTGTTATAGTTAAGTAATTGAATATTAGTGGTTTTTAGCGATTTAGAAGATTTTATAGCGTGCCGGCTTAGTTTAACTTAACTTGTGACGGTTATAAACTAATTTTAACGAGTGATGCCATCGCAGAAAGCGTCATGTGTTAGGTGTGGGGTAAACTGGTGGTATTTGGAGTTTAAAGATTATGATGGCAGTCCTATGGCAGTTACTGAGAGATCAGTTTGTTTCTTTTGCAAGTTAAGGGAGGAAATAGTTGAAATAAAATGAAGGCAGGGGTAGGGCTACGGTTGATGAAAGCTGATCCAATACTAACATTGAAGACATTCGTAATTTGAAGGGTGAGGTACATAATCTAGTTTAGGTAGCTTATCGGGAAGGTTGGATAGAGTTGAGGAAGGGGTTAAGGCTAGTCCGAGATTATTAGATGGGGAGGGATTTAGAGAAGTTAAGGGTGGAGCTAGGCCACATACGTTAGGTGATAGGAATCCCCCCCTATTGAGGTTTCAAACCCTTTCACCCATTTGGAAAGGGATGTGAATGAGGGGGAAACTATTTTAATTGGGGAGTCTTTAGTGCGCCATATGGACGCAGAGTTCATTGAACGGCATCCAACCAAGAGGAGGAGGGTCTGTCTCCCAGGGGCCAGGGTTGACAGAGTTAAGAGACAAAGTGGATAGGATTGACATTGCCTCCCATCACTTGATGTTGGTGATGATGGTAGGGGGCACTGACTCATATAGGCCCAATACGAGAGTGCCTGACGTTTTGGAGAGATATAGGGGGTTAATTAGGTCCCTAAAGGCGAGGTCAGATAGGTCTTTAGTTCTAGGTATTACCCATAGGCATGGTTTGGGTCTTAGGATTATGTCTAAAATGATATTTTTGAATGCTAAATTAGAAGAGATTTGTGCTGAGGAAAATGTATCCTTCGCAAAGCTGTGGTCAGAATTCAGTGATCCAAGCCTTTTTATAAAAGATGGGGGTGCATTTTAATGAAATAGGTAATGCTAGGCTAGGTAGGTTAATAGACGAAAATGTGCGAAAGACAATGGTGGGTATTTTCAATAACTTTTTTGCAACAGTTTTTACTGTAGAAGACGTAAATAATGTCCTTGACATGGACAATATCATTCCATTTAGTAGCGAGACTATTTTGGATGAAATAACTATTTACGAGGGTGAGGTTGTGCATTATAGCGATAGGCAAGGCTCCAGGCCCTGACGCTTTTTATCCCAGACATTTGAAAGATTTGAAAGATGTTATCGTAGGCCCCTTAACAAAGAATTTTAATCAGTCACTCGAAACAGGGATTATTCCTGAAGACTTCAAATTAGCTAACGTCACTCCTATTTTTAAAAAAGGTGACTGCTCAGTAGCTAGCAATTATAGGCCCCTTAGCTTAATGTAATTTGTCTGTAAACTTTTGGAATCCATAGTTAGGGATCGTATCATCGATCACTTAGAAAGTAGAGATTTGATTAATAGTAGTCAGCATAGGTTTCAATGCCATAGGTCTTGTTTAACTAATTTGTTAGAATTTTATAATGAAATAGTGCGCGAATACGATAGGCATAGAGTGGCTGATGTTATTTATTTAGATTTTAAAAAGGCATTCGATACAGTTCCACATAGGAGATTAATTGTGAAGGTCAAAGCGCACAGTATAAGCGGTCAGGTAGCTAACTGGTTAGAAGAATGGCTTCGTGCTAGGAGGCACAGGGTCGTAGTTAATGGTAGTGAATCGGGGTGGTTGGGTGTAGGTAGCGGTGTCTCACAGGGTTCAGTGTTAGGCCCATTGCTATTCGTAATTTACATTAATGATAGATGTAGGATTGACTAGTAACGTGTCAAAATTCGTGGACGATACTAAAATAGGCAGTAAGGTTGTTAACGAGGACGATAGAAATAGGCTCCAAGACGATGTAAATAGGATTATGGGGTGGATGGATAAGTGGCAGATGCAATTTAACGTAGACAAAAGTAAAGTTTTGCATATAGGTTCTTGTAACAATAATTACACATACACGGATGATAGGGAGTTAGCGAGCGTTGACGAGGAAGTAGATTTAGGTGTATGCATATCTAAGGATTTAAAGGTTAGGAACCAATGCCTGGAGTCTTGCACAAAAGCTAATAGGATGTTAGGCTTCATAGCGCGTAATTTCGAATTTAAATTGAAGGATATTATAGTGGCCCTTTACAAGTCCCTAGTCAGGCCTCATTTAGAATATGCTGTTCAGTTTTGGTGCCCATATTTGCGTGAAGATATTGATAGTTTAGAACAGGGTTGTGGAGTCGGTCCAAAATTTTCCGACTCCGACTCCGACTCCACACATTGTCAAAAATTCGACTCCGACTCCACACATTGTAAAAAATCTAAAAATCCGACTCCGACTCCTCACATTTTAAATATACGACTCCGACTCCTCTAGTGTTTCACTCTATAATTATCATAATAATAAGACATTTCATCACCACCACACTAAGTGTGAAATTTTATATTTTATATTTATATTTAAATAAATATTAATTGTATATTCTGAAAATGTAAAAAAAAAATATTAAAAAAACTTAATCTAGGGGCTATCAATGAATAAGGTTTATTGACCAAAAAAACTAAATAACCTAAATGTTAGTATTTAGGATTTAGAAATTAAGGGTGACACAGGACAGAAATTGGAGTCGGAAGTTTTTTACCGACTCCAACTCCACGACTCCAACTCCACGACTCCAACTCCACGACTCCAACTCCACGACTCCAACTCCACGACTCCAACTCCACGACTCCAACTCCACGACTCCAACTCCACGACTCCAACTCCACGACTCCAACTCCACGACTCCAACTCCAAGACTCCAACTCCACGACTCCAACTCCAAGACTCCAACTCCAAGACTCCAACTCCAAGACTCCAACTCCAAGACTCCAACTCCAAGACTCCAACTCCAAGACTCCAACTCCAACTCCAACTCCAAGACTCCAACTCCAACTCCAAGACTCCAACTCAAGACTCCAACTCCAAGACTCCAACTCCAAGACTCCAACTCCAAGACTCCACAACCCTGGTTTAGAAAGGGTTCAGCGTTGTGCCATGAAACTAATTCCGTCATTGTGCGACAAGTCTTATGAAGATAGGATTAAAGAGTTAGACCTGTATTCACTCGAAACTAGGAGATTAAGGGGGGAGCTGCTTGAAGTTTTCAAAATCTTTAATAATATCGATAACGTAAATTTTGACATTGTTCTTTTGATAAGAATAATACTCGTAATAACGGATTTAAGTTGCGTGGTAGATGTTTCATCACTAATATCGCTAAAAACTTCTTTACAATTAAAGTAACTGATAAATGGAATAATCTTCCTGTGTCAGTCATGAACTCTACCAGCATTAATATATTTAAGAACTGTTTAGATAGGCATTTTAAAAATATTAATGTTGTTTAATATAATAATAAAACAATCACCCTTTTCCCTCTCAGCCTCACCCTCACCCTCACCCTTTTCCCCCTCAGCCTCAGCCTCCCCCTCACCCTTTTCCCTCTCAGCCTCAGCCTCCCCCTTTTCCCTCTCAGCCTCAGCCTCCCCCTTTTCCCTCTCAGCCTCAGCCTCCCCCTCACCCTTTTCCCTCTCAGCCTCAGCCTCCCCCTCACCCTTTTCCCTCTCAGCCTCAGCCTCCCCCTCACCCTTTTCCCTCTCAGCCTCAGCCTCCCCCTCACCCTTTTCCCTCTCAGCCTCAGCCTCCCCCTCACCCTTTTCCCTCTCAGCCTCAGCCTCCCCCTCACCCTTTTCCCTCTCAGCCTCAGCCTCCCCCTCACCCTTTTCCCTCTCAGCCTCAGCCTCCCCCTCACCCTTTTCCCTCTCAGCCTCAGCCTCCCCCTCACCCTTTTCCCTCTCAGCCTCAGCCTCCCCCTCACCCTTTTCCCTCTCAGCCTCAGCCTCCCCTCACCCTTTTCCCTCTCAGCCTCAGCCTCCCCCTCACCCTTTTCCCTCTCAGCCTCAGCCTCCCCCTCCCCCTTTTCCCTCTCAGCCTCAGCCTCCCCCTCCCCCTTTTCCCTCTCAGCCTCAGCCTCCCCCTCCCCCTTTTCCCTCTCAGCCTCAGCCTCCCCCTCCCCCTTTTCCCTCTCAGCCTCAGCCTCCCCCTTTTCCCTCTCAGCCTCAGCCTCCCCCTTTTCCCTCTCAGCCTCAGCCTCCCCCTTTTCCCTCTCAGCCTCAGCCTCCCCCTTTTCCCTCTCAGCCTCAGCCTCCCCTCACCCTTTTCCCTCTCAGCCTCAGCCTCCCCCTCACCCTTTTCCCTCTCAGCCTCAGCCTCCCCTCACCCTTTTCCCTCTCAGCCTCAGCCTCCCCCTCCCCCTTTTCCCTCTCAGCCTCAGCCTCCCCCTCACCCTTTTCCCTCACAGCCTCAGCCTCCCCCTTTTCCATCTCACCCTTTTCTTTAACGTACAACTTTCCTTCCTCAATGCTACACAAGAAAATGTGGCTTACCAATATAAACCTGGTACATATGTGGCCTGTTTCTATGAAGGTGACTGGTTTGTTGGAAACATAGTTGAAGTGTGTGATACTGAGAAGGATCTATTAGTAAATACTAAATTTCATGAAAAAGAATCCTTTTAAATGGCCTGAACAAGAGGACATTTGCTGGATTCCATTCCAACATGTTTTGTGTTCAATTGAACCACCTACAGTTGCTGGGAAAATGGGGAGACAGTACAAGTTATCAAATGATTGTTTATCTAAAATTGAGTAGTATTTTAAAAAAAGCCTAAGTAACTACAGACCTGTATGAAGCTGAATAATAAATTGCCAATTTATGGCTATGAGGCCATGGAGTGTTGAAGACAATCAGACAAAGCCTGAGTACAATAATAAATTCCTGAGTCAGTGTCTAAACATAAGAGTTATTAGCTATATATAAGTTTACATACGAATTTACATAAAACAACACATATTAAAAAAAGAATATGAACTTATAGCCAATAATTCACATGCTTAAAAACTCAGGAATTCATTATTGTATAGAGCTAAGTACTGTACACTTGTATTAAGGGAAGTAATACAACAAAGCTACTTAAATTTAAGGTTTTGTACTGAAAATGGTGGTTATAGCTAGTTTATCTGTACTAACTGCATAATTTAAATTACTAGGAAGTGCTTAAAGAGCAGTAGAACACGGTTCTACATGATTTACTTAGGTAGATCCAAGTATTGAGCCTACAAGCTGGTCCATCTGTTGTGTTAACTGCAAATGTAGTAATAATCTAGGTATATATTGTCTTTTTTATGAGTAAAACTTATTTAGATAATTTAACATTTGTGAATTAACTTACCAAGTAATAAAATAGAAGTAAAATTACAATTCAATATTATAAAAAAAAATTTAAACATTTCAAAATTTTGAAAAAATTCAGAATTTTTCACAAAAAGTACTTTTCTTTGAATAGCCAAAACTATATGGAGTTGAGTTGAGATCTATTCCTTAATATGTTTTTGTACACATATGTATCTTTCTTTACTAGAAGTATCAACTCCCTGACTAATTTCAGACACCTTTATATTAAGCCCCAAAGTTGATGTTAATTTTGCAAATTTTGTGAAAATATCAACTTTTGGAAATTTTTAAAAATAAAAATAAATCCTTTTTTGGTTATTTTTTTATTTCACTCATAAATTTACAACCCATAGAGACTATTAGGAGTATTAAAACAGCTGTGATTGATGTAGAACTAAAACTTTTGAAAATGGTAGAGTCGTAAAAGTGGGAGGAATTGATGCAAGCTTCAAAATGGAGCCATGTTTAAGCCCTTGTAACTCAGAAACTATTTGTTCCACAGCCTTTTAGCTTGCAAAATTGAAAAGCCCACCAGAAGTTGTATTGGCATGACAAATTTGAAGCTTCTACTCCTATTAGAAGACACTTTTCAAGGCCTCTCAAAATGAAGGCATTGGCCATCAAGCCCAACATGGGCATTTTTTGTCGAAGGTGGGGGCCATTTAAGCGACCATAAAATTAAATATTTTTGACTACGGAAACTAAAATTTTAGATTTAAGCTATTGAATGGTGTATGAATCAACCCTGAAAATTTGAAGAAAATCGGAGATGGTCACCCGACCAACTTTCTGAAATCTGCACCAGTTGAGCTGGAATGACTCAGTTTGGATGTGAACAAATCACACCAAAAAATACCAGAAAAATGTGTTTTGGTCCAGAAAGGAGAGGGAGCACTAAAACAAATAATTACCAATCCCCATTTTTGAAGAAATGATGATCTGACATATCCTTCCAAAGGACCAAAAATGACCATTTTTACTGGAAAATGAAGGTCAGATTTGAAGAAAATATATAAAAATACACTAGAAAAATATGTGGTTGGGCTCTCTTATGTCCGTGAGGGTGGGACCAGTGGGTTCTCTATGAGGCCAGGTTCTCCCAAGGGCCGGGTTCGGTAAATATTTACTATTACACTGGTCTCTAGTAGAAAGTTTTAAAACCTGGTTTTCAATGTTTTTCAATGTGCTGAAAAATATAAATTTCACCTTCAAAATTGGCCGAACCTAAAACCTAAGCAAACCTAACCTAACCTAACCTGAAACTGATTCAAATCAGTGGAAATGCCATTTTTTTTACCCCTTCCCATTAGAGAGTTTAAGCTTCAATAACTCTTTAACAAATCATTTACGATGGAAATGAGTATCATTTTTTAATTCAACACATTGAAAAACATTGAAAACCAGCTTTTAAAACTTTCTACCAGAGACTGGTGTAATAGTAAAGAAATACCCTCAGCCCTTGGGAGAAGCCATCCTTTGGGAGAACCCAGGGTATTTCTTTACTATTACACCAGTCTCTGGTAGAAAGTTTTAAAAGCTGGTTTTCAATGTTTTTCAATGTGCCAAATTAAAAAATGATACTCATTTCCATCATAAATGATTTGTTAAAGAGTTATTGAAGCTTAAACTCTTTAACAGGAAAAAGGTAAAAAAATGGCACTTCCACTGATTTTAATTTTAATCAGTTTTAGGTTAGGTTAGGTTGGGTTTGTTTAGGTTGTTGTTAAACAACAATTACCGTTATTGGTATTAGTTACTTTTCAGCCCAGAATATTTCCCAACAATTTTGAGGGGTTCTACATTAATGTCTCAACAGGTACAAAACATTTATCAATAACATTTCCATTGCAAATGTTTAGTTCATGAGATAGTTATTTTGATAAAAAAAAAAATTTTTGGAAGGGGCATTCTATCGCCACCATAACAGGAGGTGGCACCATCTAGCGATGAATTATGTAAACATTTTTGAGGTTCCCAATCACAGGCCTCTATTTCATCACGTGACCTAATCCAGCAAATAACCGACTCATCTGCTTCCTCCTTCATCTCCTGTTTTCAGTTCAAATTCAGAATCAACATGGCTGTCCAGTGCAACCAGTGCCCTCCCGTTCCAGTTCGCATTTTCACACTTCGTTTTGAAAATAACGAAGCAAGCCTCAATTTCCTTCACTCGCATGGTGTTCTCCCTTTAAATGTAGTGTGTCCAACCTGTGGCAACAAGTGTATTTTGCGAAAAGACAGACATCAGTGGCAGTGTACCAGTAGCTACGTTATCCCAAAGACTAAGAAACGCTGTAATTGTAATTACTGTGTTTTAGACTATCACAGCACATTTCTTGAAGGAATCCATTTACAACCTTGGCAAATTGTGTTTTGTGTATTTTGGGGTTGAAAAGAGATTTAATCATGAGAGCGTTGTACGTAATTTGCAAATATCAAAACGAACAAGTATAGACTGGCGCAGTTTTTGCTGTGAAGTGTCTGAATATTGGTTCAACAATCAAGAACAAATTGGTGGCAATGGCATTATCATAGAAATAGACGAAACTCTCGTCGTTCACCGCAAGTACAACCGAGGATAGGAGCTGACTCAGACGTGGTTATTTGGTGGTATTGAGCATGTCTCAAAAAAGAAATTTGTAATTCCTTTAGTAGACGCTGCTACTAATACCCCTCAGAAATGTGATAAAACAACGCTTGTGCCATTAATTAAACAGTACATCAAGCCTGGTTCTATCATCGTCAGTGATTGTTGGTCTGCATATACATCACTTACTAACGAGGGCTACACGCACTACTCTGTTAATCATAGTGAGAACTTTGTTGACCCGCAACAGCCAGAGATCCATACGCAAAATATCGAATGATTGTGGAGGGATATCAAAGAGTGGATCAAGAAACCAGGAATCAGGTCAACCTTCCTACGGCAGTACCTGGGCCATCACCTGTTTTTGAAAGCAGCTGGTCACCAGGAAATACACGTCTTCTTTAAAGAGGCTGCCAAGCTTTATCCACCCATTCGTGGCCGCACTACTCCATGGATTCTTCCCCACATTGAGACTGACAGCGACTCTGACCCTGATGATCAAGACCAATAAGGTAATTTTTACATGGTTATCTTTGGTTTGGTTAGGTTAGGTAGGTTAGGTTTCCCTCATGGTTTTTGATGTTTCATGACATTCTTACCTTCATTTTCAATAGAAATGACGAGTTTTTCACCCCCCAAAAAAAATGATTACCCACAGGTTCTCCAATATTGATGGGGTAGGGGATGGGGTATATCTTAACAACCGACATATAAGGAAAGACTGGCGTATCTAAACATGTTCTCATTAAAAAGGTGGTGGTTAAGGGGTGATATGATAGAGGTGTATAAAATGATAAAAGGGTTGGATAAGATAGATTTTGAGTCTCTTTTCATTAAAGATCACAATAACCAGACTAGAGGTCATAGTATGAAATTATTTAAGCCAAGATGTAGAACATATTTTAAGAAAACATAATTTTACAAATAGAGTAATTAAGTTTTGGAACAGTCTGACAGAAGAAGAGGTGACTTCAGATACATTTGATTCTTTCAAAAGAAGGTTGGATAGTTTGATGTCTGCAAGGGACATCTGGTGATAGTGTTTAAGCCCATTTTTATTGCATAAATGGTACTAGTTTATTTCATATATATTATGTACATTTAGGTGATAGATCCCACAGCTCAACACAAGTGTTGTGGGATATAGGGAAGCATCATCTTGGGTTAGGAGATACTCTCCGTCCTTACACACCCCATTTAAAGATCCTAAGTATATATATTGCAATGTATATGGTTGTAAATTGTGACTTGGTCTGCAATTGATATGGACCGTGACTTATTTTTAGTTGGCAAGGTACTGGTATTGATGGGTACCATAATGAAATTGACTGGATTCTTTGGATCTGATATATTTCCATGTTGGTTATAAATAGATATATAGTGTAACATATTTGTGGATAGTAGCCTATTATGACTTTGATCCTCTGGATCCAGAGATTCTATCTTTAGTTTTAAATTGACAATTATTAGTTTTGTAAAAATTGGTTGTTGCCAATGTACAGGCAGTTTTTACATAGTGGAGCCACCTCGATGGGCCGAAGTGGCCCCTAGTGTGCCCACTATAAAAATTTCTTATGTTCTTACTCATTTATGTTCTATTTCTACATTATTTTTGTTTCAGAGGGGAAAAATGTGGTGTTTATTTGTATACCTGTTTATCATATTTGAAATGTGGTATTTATTTGTATACCTATTTATCATATTTGAAATATGGTGTTTATTTGTATACCTACCTATTGTTTTTGTGTACTTGCCATTGTAATGTGTATATATCTATATGGTTATTATTCGTTTTTTGACCCAGTCACACCCAGCTATAACAGCAATATATATTGAATAACCAATCAAAACTGAATAAGAAAATATATATATTATCTTGGGCAAATTTATATAAAATATGGTTTTTTATTAAAATATATTTCCTATTTTTGGTGTTTTTTCAATATATATATTATATATATATATATTGACTATTTGGTGAATATTTCTTATTTTGGGTGATTCTGGCTACTTCTGCGTAATTCAATTTATCCTGTTTTACAAATAAATCATTTTTAGCAATTATTCGTCTGTTCAGTTCAATTTTTTTGTGACGAAGTATGATGTGTCAGTTATGCGTATTTGATTTTGAAGACGTGATCTGCCATATTGCCCTCGATGAAGACAAGAGTTTAGACCGTTTTTTCTATCACGGAATAATTAAGACATCCGTGATCTGCCCTAAATGCAATAGTGCTTGTATTTTAAGAAAAAACCAGAAGGTCTTTAGGTGCCATAAAAAAAATCCTAAAAATAAACATGTGTCATTTTAGTTTAAGGGTAGGCAAAATTTAGCGGACTACCCATGCAAGGTTGGCACATGTTATTACATTATCATTTGTATAATTTAGGTCTCGGGGGTACGGGGGCAGAGCCCCCATAAAGCTCACACATCACAAATTGATCAGTCCTAATGTTTTGCAGACAGTTTAGTACGTGACACCGATTAAGTCAACTATTACGCCCTTGATGATTGGTTAGGTTAAGTCATGATATTTTCGTTTAAATGCGTTAGTTTAAATGAAAATGATGAGTGCAAACTTTTCTGGTTAATTTTGAGGTGTTTTGTACAAAACTACCATCCGTTTCCTGTGCAAATGTGTAGTTTTCAAGATGATGATATCTCGAAAACTACGCATATGCACAGGAAACGGATGGCAGATTCGTGCAGAACACCTCAAAATTGACCAGAAAAGCTTGTTCTCATTATAAAAAGAGACTGGGTCAAAAAATGAATAATTACCATTTATATTATTATTTTTGTTCTTCACAGATGTTAATATCTTTTCATGTTTTTTAAGCTGAATAAAGCCTTAAACAAATTCTGAATTTATTGCTTATTGGCTCTACATTTAGTTTTGAGAGACATCGTATGAGGGGAGATATGATACAGATGTTCAAAATATTTTCAGGTTTGGAAAACTTAGATGTACATAACTTTTTTTTTTTTTTTTCCTTTTTTTCAGTGAACCTTTGTGGTTATCCAACGTACCTAGAATTGCTTGAAAACAAAGAGTTTAAATTAGATTACTGAAACCAGTTAGTTTAATGCTTGGTTATACAATTTACACCCTGATTTACAACTAATTAGTTTTGTAAAAAGTGGTTATTGCCAATGTAGAGGCAGTTTTTACATAGTGGAGCCACCTTGATGGGCCGAAGTGACCCCTAGTGTGCCCACTATAAAAATTTCTTGCGTTCTTATTCGCATGAATCACATCAAAAACCATGAGAAAAACCAAGGTTTCATGGGAAATACAGTCTGGGCTGAAAAGTAACAATTACCAGGTTGTTTCAGGTTTGGCCAATTTTGAAGGTGAAATTTGTTTTTCAGCACACTGAAAACCACCTTTTAAAACTTTCTACCGGAGACTGGTGTAATAGTAACTACTTACCGGGCCGAGTTCACTAATATTCAATTGAACTTGGTTAGGTTACGTTAGTAATTTGCGCTTATGACTTTGTTTGGAGCAGGCTGAACTATGACTTGCAACTGGAATTTTACCTTTTCCATAACTCTCACGCTTAACGCGTCAGGCAAGTTTTAACTAAAATTAAGAGTGCTCAATACTTCAGGCGAGAATTTTAACACAAATTAGGTCTACTCAAGTTTGACACGAATAATTTCGAGGAAAGTTTCAACTGAAATTAACTGACGAATCTCCATTATTTTGATGACAACAATAAAGTACTTTTTCCTTATTCCTTTTTGTATTCAAGTAGCCCAAATATCAAATTTTGGGCTATATCAATTTTGTTGCACAATTTCGGCTACTAAAAAAATAATTAAAAGTAGAGGGGAAAACCGAAAAAATTTTAATAATTCACCCTTCTAATCATATCGACAATAACTGCATCATTGCGGGAGATTTAAAGGATCTTTTCCGTTTGACTGCCGCCATTGAAACAATTAAACTTTTTGTGTTTTGTATTTTAACTGAAATGTCTTGATGATACAAAATAAGTTACTTTATAAAAAAGCTTTTCTTAATTTCCCCTTCAAATTTTGTTTCTTATAAACAATTTTAATTACTTTCAAGATCCATGCTTAATTTTTAAATTTTAATCGTGTACTCAGAAAAATAAGGGGATCACCTGAAGATCAGGGCCTCCACCTTCTTTAGTTAGCTTTATAAGGCTAACTAACAAAAATATCACGACCTAACCTAACCAATCGTCAAGGTCGTACAGTTGACCTAACGATTGGTTAGGTTAGGTCGTGATATTTTCGTTAGTTAGCCTTATAAGGCTAAGTAAAGAAGGCTGGGGGCACTCACCTCTTATGTTTCAATGGCGGCAGTCAAACGGAAAAGATTCGATTTAAATATCGATCTTGCTAAAATAAATTTTAATAATAATAATGCTAACTTCTACAATCTCGTCACTGAAATGGCTTTAATTTAACTATAACTAAGCCAACAAGACTACATGGTACCACAAAAAACTCTGCTTTATTAGACCAAATCTGGGTATGATCTTCCCTTCATTGCACGTCAGGTATACTCCTATACATAGTACGAACCATCTGCCCACATACACAATGTTAATTAGCCATTTACAAAAACAGGAGAAAGTAAATATCTCAGACGTTAGACAGAAGATAGGGAGTGCTGCAACCCCCGTTTCTCCTGTTACTGTTCTCCTCAGCTGATCTTTTTCCGTGTCTCACCGACCGTGTGAGCAGTCCAGCTTGCTCTCAAACACACAATTCTCTCCCTTTTCCTCACTACATATACATGCATCTTACACACTACATAATCTTTCAAAAATTAAGAAATGAAATGGCATCAACTAAAAGAGCCTCGGAGTCCCCCGGGGAGGGGACCATAAATGTCCCTACTTCTGGCTCCCCCGCTGCCGATACCTGGAATGCAGACCAGAGCAGTGGGGCTGGATCTACTACCGCGTATTCAAGATGTTCTGGGACTCTGCCTGATTCACTTTTCATTAATTTCTGCAACATTTTTGGCCTTTTCTCAAATTTTTAATTTGTTGACAAACAAAACATCTTTATTGCGGATGATTCACAATCCATAGCCACTTAACCTAACACACAAGTACAATCTCACGTATACACTGAACTTAATACAAAAATAAGGCCAACATAGCCACTTAACCAAGCATACTGGCCAGTGGCGGATTTAGGGGGGGCCGAGTAGGCCATGGCCTACGGCCCCGCGCCTGTGAGGGCCCCGCGCCCTCACATATAATTATAATGTTGGATTCCACTATAAATAATACAATTGATTAATGATTAGTGATAATTATGGTATCACTCTCTTTGTTGGCGGGAGTTTAGTTCTATTCAGGCCGCTGTGGAGTGCACATGTGTGTGTGTTTAGTGGTAAGTAATGTAAAAGTCGTATCTCGAAAAAGTCGCCAGTCAATAAATGGGGATGGGGGAGTTTTAGTCAGCTTTATAATAACATAAATAAGTTGAAAAATGTTAAATTAATGTAATTAATTTTTTTATATGAAACGTACTTAGGCTAGGTTAGGTCAGTTTAGCTTAGATTTCATAATAAATACATTTTATACATATTTAAGGAAAAAGTCGCCACTGGTGGGGGCTGGCGACTTTTCCCATAAAGCGACTTTTTCACCCGAAGAACTGTTTAGTGTCTGTATTTAATTAATTAATTAAACTGCATTAATTAATACTAAACCGAGGGTCAAGTGTAAATAGTTTGTTTTTTATGTTTTTATGTTTCAGGATAAGGCAGTGAGGCTGCACTGAGGTACAATGGAGAAATCAACAAGTCGTGATCGTGATCAAGGGAGGAAGTATAAAGCTGGCTCTGTTAAACGACAAGAAAAGGCAGACGTAAACCAAAGAGTAAAAAAACTACCAAAAATAACTCAATGGTTGACATATCCAACAGTATCTGAATCTGCAAAATCACAAACTCAAACTGAATCCGGTCAAACTGAATCTGAATCAGTAGAGACACCAATTACGCCTGAAACAACTGGAGAAGCCACAACTAGTACTGAACCTAGTGTAGTTAGCGCAATTGAACCTGAACACAGTGACAGTGAGGAGACACAAGAGGAAGTGAAAGTTATGAATACCGGTACTGAACAAGGATTTGAAACGGATCTTGGATTATGGCCTAAAATAATTACTGAAAATGTGTGTGACTATTGGTTGAAAAAGGGAAGCGCAGAATATCGACACTGTGATGGTGACTTCAAAGAGTCAGCTGTGAAAGAGCTAAACAGAACCCGTCATTGTACAAAGACATTATTCACTCGAACTCATTCATTATCTGGCCAAGAAATTAATCTTAAATGGCTCTGTTACTCTAAAACAACTGGTAAAGTGTATTGTTTTGCTTGCAAGCTTATGTCAAAGGTGGAAAGCTCATTCACAACTGGCTTCAATGGTTGGAAGAACGCTAGGTATGTCATAGAATCTCACAGTAGGTCAGATCAGCACAGGAAAAGTATGGTCAAAATGATATATCGAAAGACTGCGGGTGCCCGTATTGACTCTAATCTAGTACAACAATATGAAAGTGAATGCGAGTACTGGCAAGCAGTATTGAGGAGGTGTGTAGATGTTTTAAAGCTACTTTGCGAACGCGGGCTAGCCATTCGAGGTAAAGATGAAGTAATTGGATCAGTACACAATGGAAACTATCTTGGGATTCTAGAGCTGCTGAGCACATACGACAGTTTCTGGCAGCACATATCAAGAAACACGCAAACAAAGGTAGTGGTCATACTTCCTACTTGTCCCATGTCATTTCTGAGGAAGTCATTGGAATAATGGCAGAAAAGGTTATGTCCTCAATAACAGATGAAGTAAAAACAGCAAAGTACTTCTCAATTTCTGTTGACTCCACACCTGATATTTCACACATGGATCAACTTACTTTTACAATCCGCTATGTACTGCCTACTACAGGTCCAGTTGAAAGGTTTTTGCAGTTTATTCCCATGCTAAGCCACACTGGCAGAGATATTGCTACAACTGTTCTTGATTTTCTTAAAGAGAAGAACATTCCAGTTATCGACTGCCGAGGACAGTCCTATGACAATGCCAGCAACATGTCTGGTAAATATCTGGGGACCCAACAGATAATCAAGAATGAGTGTAGTGAAGCTGAGTACATACCATGTATGGCTCATTCCTTAAACTTGGTGGCTAAGTGTGCTGCAGAAAGCTGTCCTGCTGCAGTGTCATTGTTTGCTCTGGTACAAAATATGTACTCCTTTCTTGTTGCATCTACTTATCGTTGGAGGAGACACCGTGAGGTACTAGAGACTAATAAAGATAAGAAGTTGAAAGTTGATAAAATACTTTCAGACACTCGTTGGTCAGCACGAGCAGATGCTGTAGCTGCTCTCAGTAGAGCAACAAAGAAACATCATTGTTCTGGAAGAGTTATTCTCAGATCAGAATCAGCCAGCTGAAACAAGAGCTGAAGCAAGTGGTCTTCCAAAGGTTTGAAAAAACTTGAAACAGTGATTCTTCTTGAAGTTTGGGATACAGTATTGGAAAGGTTTCAGAGTAGCAGTATCCAGCTGCAAAAATCTGGGCTCTCCCTCAACACAGCTGTCACACTGCTAGAGTCTCTTTTACAATTTGCTAAAGACCTGAGATCCCAGTTCGATGACTTTGAAGCAAAAGCTATGGCTAAGTGTGATCCCTGTGATGTGACGAGTAATGATGCATACTACGCCGACACGCAGCGTATTAGGAAGCGCAAGCGTCACCACGATGAACTAGACTCCGCGGAGGATGTTATGCTGACAGGGAGAGACAAGTTTAGAGTGACTGCATTCTTGCCCATCATTGACAAGCTCTGTGCTGCCCTACAACAACGCATTGCTGCTTACAGCGACCTTCGAGAGAAATTTGGGTTTTTATCAGAAATCTCAAACAAAACGAACACTGAGCTTAAAGCATCTGCTGAAAAGCTTGTGTCTTCATATCCTAAGGACTTGGAGGCTGGATTGGAGTCGGAGCTTTTGCAGTTTGCACACCTTATGAAATCCATTCCAAGAGATTCACCTGAAAGTGCTCCTTCATCAGGTGGTGCAAAGGCTGCAAAAAGTCCTGAACTAGAAATGTATGAGATAATTCACAGACATGACATGGTAGAAACATTTGCTAATGTTGAAATTGTATTACGACTCTATCTCTGCATGTTTGTCACAAACTGCACTGGGGAGCGATCATTCTCCAAGATGAAACTAGTCAAGAATTATCTAAGAAACACCATGGGGCAGGACCGTTTGTCTTCACTCACCCTGTTGAGCATTGAGCATGAGAAATTAAGGGTGCTTGATTTTACTGATGTCATCAAACAGTTTGCAAGTAAGAAGGCTAGAAAAAAATCTTTTTTGACTGAGAAATAGTTAAGTGTACCGTACAAATTGCCTGCAATAAACAAAACCCACTCATTGCATCATTTGCATGTCAGTCAAGTGGTATTCTCTTCAGTTAATGGTGTAATTATAGTTATTTTTGTTAATGGTGTATTATTATAGTTATTTTTATTGTTAAGCTTCAAAAAAACAAATGTGTAATGTTCAACTATGAAATGGATCATTTGGCTAATTAATTATCAATAAATTGAATATTGTTTAAAAAGTAAATTTATTTTAACGCTTCGCTCGCCCATTGATTTGAGGGCCCCGTAAGGTCACCACTGGGGGATGGGGGTGTAAATCTTCATTTCAGTTAATTAAGCTAGCTTTGCGTAGTTTGGGGCCCCGCACTCCAACCGGCCTAGGGCCCCGCGCACCTTAAATCCGCCACTGATACTGGCATACTGTTTGATTAATTATCTGACAATTTTATGTATATTGTTATTACATGAGACATCTTATAACAATTATAATAAATGTTATAATAAGTGGCTATGTTATAATAAGTGTTATAACACAACTTAATATGCATATATAATCTTTGCTACATTGAAAAATAAGGTATTGTAAACTAGCAGTTGTCTGAACCAAGACTGCCATATAGGTGAGAGGTACACAGTATCTGAAGACAGGACATTGTACAATAACACATTAGAGCTGTTTTGGACCAGAGTGAAATTATATATATATATATACAGTATATACAGGGTGTCCCATTCGAAATGAAACAACTTTGAAACCTTATAATTTTTTATTGAATGATGCAAATAATGTAATATTCACACAGTAAATAGTTAATGTCATAAAGTTTCATATGATATATGTGAATTATAACATTTAGATACATTAGATACATTGTGCATAGGATAATGTTTCCTTTTGTTAAGATCTTCACATGTTATATGCTGAAAAATGTGAAGCTTATATGGATAGAGCTGCAGCCGCTTGCGCACGACTCTATGCACAGTTGAACGAGGAATCTGCAGTTCGACACTGGCACGACGGCTGGACTTTCTCGGGCTACTACCAAAGGCGCTGCGTATTCGTTCAACATCATCTTCCGATCTTGTTCGTCCTCCACAGTGTTCCTTTAGAACACTGCCAGTCTCCTCAAATTTCTTGGGCCATGCATATAGGTCTCTTTGTGAAAGGTTGTACAGAATCGCCGTTGCACCAGACTAAGGGACTTCAACTCAGCCATCCATAACACACATTTCGCTTTTTCTTGTGGGGTAAACATAATTCAATCTGAAAAACAAAAAACATTATGACAAAAACTTATGCATATGGTGTAGTAACTGCTAAAGTTTCAACATTCTCACATTACTACTTTAAAAATTACAGTTTCAAAGTTGTTTCATTTCGAATGGGACACCCACGGGTCTTTTCCGTTTGGGGGCTAGCAGCGAATTTTAATGAAAATCGGTATACTAATGTAATTTTGGTCACTGGTTTCAAAAATAACTTCTTTTTTTTTTAGAAATAAAAAACAAACATGTTAGAGCACTTTAAATAATTAATGTGTGTTTTAACTAGCCCAAACTAATTACAGAGGATTGTGTTAAATTTAGCCAGAGTCAGAAACTGCTACTGTTTATGAAAAAGTGCTCTAAGTGTGGGAAAGTGTGTTCCTTTGATAAAAATACTCAGTTTTTTCGTTGTCAAAGGCGTCTGTCAAACGGTAAAAAGTGCAACTTTACGAAGATTACGTTTTTTGAGGGATCCCGGCAGATCTGTAAAGGTAGGAGAAAAAAAAATCAATAATTAATGCCCAGTTAGGTCAATTGAATGCCAGGTTAGGTCAATTGTACGCCCTTGACGATATATATATATATATTAGTGATGTAGCGGATGTCATTTTTTTCACAT
>JAJOZX010001683.1:32500-52500 GCA_023014485.1 Bathynomus jamesi | reverse complement strand
TTAGGGGTGTGCGAACCGTGCGGTCGCACAGGGCCCGCAACTTAGGGGGGCCCGAAAATTTCACAGAAATTTACCATCGACGTCAGAGTGTCAAAATTGGTGTAAATTAATGTAATTTATTTGTGTAATATATATTTGTGTATTAGCTTGATTTTTCTTTTTCTTCTCAGTCATTTTAAACAGTAGATAGATTTTAATGAAAAGATTTTTGTTACTTATATATCCTGCATTGGTTTATGTTTATTTTTATTAAATCTAGTTAATTCTTTTATGTTTTAGTATTCTTATTACAATTGCCAAATATTCATTTGTAGTTGATTAAGTTATTTTCTTTTTGTATATTTCAAACTTTATTTTGTGTATTTACTTTTGTTGAATATCCTAATTAAATTTAATTATCCTATTCCTAATTAAATATCCTAAGGCCGGCGCTGGTTGAAACCTCTTATGATAGTTTAAAATTTGATAATAATAAAGTAATAAGTAGTAATAATAGTAAAGGCTGTTGGTCGTTGGTATTCTGTTACAGGTGCATTGTATAGTTAAATTTTACTGTTGTACTTGTTAACAATCTACTAAAATAAAATGATTCGCAATGAAAAAACAATTTGACTTGTGTCATGGGGGACCCGTACAGTATACTCTGCACAGGGCCCGAAATATCCTAAGGCCGGCGCTGAAAGATAATATTGTGAACGTTATAGAAGTAAAGCACTCAATTCCAGAACCGATAGATGCGACTATAGCAGAACTTAAATTAAACGACTTCAAACTTCTTGTTGCGGTTATATATAGGCCCCCTAATCAAACAGCTGATACGGACGAAGCGTTATATCGTGAACTAAAGAGAATAATCGGTAGTGAGCAGGCTTTAGTTATGGGTGACTTTAATTGCGCCAACGTGAATTACGATACAATGCAGGGAGACGCGGAAGGTAATCGTTTAGTTAATTTTCTCGAGGATAGCTTTCTTAGTCAAAAGGTTGGGGAACCTACGAGGTTGGACAGTATTTAGATTTAGTAATAACTACGGATGATAGGCTAATTACTGATCTTCAAGTAATAGAACCGTTAAGCAATAGCGATCACAATATGGTAGAGTTTGTCCTCCAGTAAGTCACTCGAAACCACTAACTCGACTAAATTCCTAACTTCCAGCACGCAGACTTTTGTAAATTTCGAGATAAATTCTCACACGTCAATTGGGAAAACGTAATGGGGAAACTCCAACGCAAAACTAATGTGGGAATCGTTCGAAACAGTATTTAGGACTATAAATGAGGAATGTGTACCGTACAAAATTAAGCGTGCGAAAGTAAACAACAAGCCCTTGTGGTTTACTTCTAGAGTAGGAGACATTATAAAGAGTAGAGATAGGGCTTATAGGCAACATAAGTGCGATAAAGACAATTTGTTGTTACGAAACAACTACATATCTCTGAGAGTGAAGCGAAAAGTGTAATAAAAAACCCAAGCGCGAATTTGAAAACTCATAGCTCGTGACGGTAAAGAAAACCCCAAGCGATTCTTTCAATACGTCAATAATAGAAATCCAGTAAAAAGTGTCTCGGGTCCATTGAAAAATGTAAACGGAGATCTAGTTCTGAAAACAAGGAAATGGTACCTTGCTAACGAATTTTTTACGTCAGTTTTTACTATAGAAGATGTAACGAATATCCCTACGGTCATAGACATAAATACTTTGATAATGGTAATATTTGGATAATATTGTCGTTAGTGAAGGGGAGGTAATGCGCTATATTGATAAAATGAAAACGCGTAAATCACCGGGGCCGGATTCCAATATCCCACACAACTAAAAGAATTAAAAGATAGCATGTTGTGCCGCTAACAAAGATTTTTAATGCGTCTATTTCTGAGGGGTGCGTACCAGATAATTTCAAGTTAGCAAGCGTAACACCTATCTTTAAGAAAGGCGATAAAGGTGCGGCGGGAATTATAGGCCAATCAGTTTAACGTGTTGTAGGTAAGCTACTGGAATCAATAATTAGGGATCGATAGTCGAACACTTAGAATTCCATAAGCTAGTTAGAAATACGCAGCACGGATTTAGGCGAAACAAATCTTGCTTAACTAATCTTTTAGAATTTTTCCAAAGCGTGGTTGACGTTTACGATAGACATCGGGCGGTTGATGTAGTGTATTAGATTTCAAAAAGCGTTTGACTCCGTGCCGCACAAAAGACTCATTGAAAAAACTAAGGCTCATGGAATCAGGGGTGTAGTAATAAATTGGCTAGAGAGTGGTTGCGAGGTAGGAAAACAGAGGGTGGTCGTTGATGGAGCGGAGTCGTGTTGGGCTAATGTAGCGAGTGGCGTTCCTCAGGGTTCTGTATTGGGCCCCTTGCTTTTTCTATATATATTAACGATTTAGATGTCGGCCTAGTCAGTACAGTTTCAAAGTTTGCGGATGACACGAAGCTGGGTGGTAGGGCGATTAATGACGAAGATAGAGGTAAAATTCAGGAAGATCTGAATAAATCGTTGATTGGTCAGTCACATGGCAAATAAGATTTAACGTGGATAAGTGCAAAATTTTGCATATAGGTTCGCGTAACGGTAATTTTGCGTATAGTATGTCAGGGAAAGATTTAACAAGCGTAGAGCAGGAAAAAGATTTAGGAGTTATAGTCACTAGTGATTTAAAAGTAGCGAAACCATGTACAGCAGCGGTCAATAAGCCGAACAAAGTGTTAGGTTTTATAGCTCGAAATTTTGAGTACAAATCGCGCGATATTATAGTTCCTCTTATAAATCATTAGTTAGACCCATTTGGAGTACGCGGTCCAATTTTGGAATCCGCATATGCGCAAAGATATAGACAAAATCGAAAGAGTTCAAAGACGAGCAACTAAGATGATTCCGTCGCTTAGGTCAAAGTCGTACGAGGATAGGCTTAAGGAGTTAAAATTGACAACACTCGAGAGTAGGAGGTTAAGGGGTGATCTAATCCAGGTTTTCAAAATTATGAATGGGTTCGATAACGTAGATAGAGATAGCTTTTTCGAAATATCTCAATATAATAGGATTAGAAATAACGGGTGTAAGTTGACAAGTAGAAGGTTCGAGACAGCAGTTGCCAAAAACTTTTTTACGTATAGAATAGTAAATAGCTGGAATAGTTTGCCGGTAGAAGTAATCAGTAGCACGTCTATAAACATGTTTAAGAATCGATTAGACGCTATGTTGATAGATTGGGTATAGTTTAAGGTCGTAAAATTAAGGCTTTGTGGGGATAGATCCCACAGCTCAACACAAGTGTTGTGGGATATAGGGAGGCAGCATCTTGGGTTAGGGGATACTCTCTGTCCTTACACACCCCATTTAAAGAGATTCCTCTGCTGAGCGGTGCCCCCCATAGTACTGTGAGGTATTCAAAAACTCATGATCTTCACTTGTCCCACAAACACCTTTAAATGGGAGACCCAAGATGGGTGCACACACATTTCTACATTACTGTACAGTCTTTACAGCCACAACTACACTTTTCCTCCTAAGTGTATATATTGTAATGTATATGGTTGTAAATTTGACTTGGTCTACAATCGATATGGACCGTGACTTATTTTTCGTGACAAGGTACTAGTATTGATGGATACCGTAATGAAATTGACTGGATTCTTTGGATATGATATATTTGCATGTTGGTTATAAATAGATATAGAGTGTAACATATTTGTGTATAGTAGTCTATTATGACTTGATCCTCTGGATCCAGAGATTCAATCTTTAGTTTTAAATCGATAATTAATTAGTTTTGCTAAATTGGTCGTTGCCAATGTACAAATTGTACAGGAAGTTGTTACATAAATTTCTTATGTTCTTGTGGTTGGAACCCACGTAAAATTGTAGGTCCCCTCCGCCACCACGGAGGACATACACAATTACGAACACAGTTAGGTAAACCAGCCATATATAATATGTTAACCCCTCCGTCTATGGACTTGGTTGGTTCGAAGTCGACAGGGGTTCTAGTTAGTTGGGAGCAACGGATGTGTTATTTGCAGTAGTTTCTTCTATATTACTCTCCGAGTTCTTCTATAGTGGCTCGGAGGATTCTGGGAGGCTTGCTAAATTCTCTGAAGATTGTCGGATTCTTCTTATAACGTATCGGGAAATTTTAATGATTAAGTTCTCTGAAGAGAGCAAGGCTCGAAGGAGAAGATAAAAACTATTTCTTCCTGTAATTTACTGCTAAAATGTACAGGCAGTGCTCAGCCTTTGAGTTTACTTCTGAATCAGAATGAACATGGAAGAAATTATTGGGATTTATATACCCCAATTCTACGAACATCATCATTATTAAATGTTGAAGAGGTTGTATTATTTTTGCACAATAGTTAAAAATAAAGTAAATTTTTTGTTATGAAAATGGTTAAACAGATAAACAGGATATAGGAAGAAGAAGCCATATTTTTATCTTAATCGTGTATTTTCAGATCTGCTGTTTTCCTGATCCGCCGAGTTAATTAGAAACGGAAATTGAACTATGTATCTTTATACTAAGATATGCATATGAGCAAAAATTAAAGATTTAAAGCAAGACATGACTTCATCTTTTATAACGAAGAGATAATGCATACAAAACGCGAACACTGAAAGATCCAATCAGGATTCAATATCAAGCTAAATCTAAAAAAATGATTAAGAACTTTTGAAAAAGAACAAGTCACCAATTTTTTGGCAAAATAGGAAGCAACTACAAAATTTATCCCAACGAAAAAATAATAATACAAAAATAATAATATCGCCGAGTGTACATTCCTAAATGGCGATATAATGTCGGGTTGTACATTGAGTACAATCCCAAGTACATCACTAAGTACGTTGTAATTTTGGTTTATTACAGTTATGATTATAATTACAAATTAATTCACATTCACTTATTATCGTTAATTATAGTTTCATTAAAGTACATTAATTTCATTGTATTAAATTATTATCGTTAATTACAGTTTCATTAAAGTACTGTACATCAATCACATTATATTAAAATATTACAGTTAATTACAATTAAACAGTTAACTATATTTTTGTTTACAGTGTTTCATATTTATAGACAATTAGAATGTTCGGAGTATAACAAAGTACATTGGCACATACGGTATATATATATATATATATATATATATATATATATATATACAGGGTGTACATAAAGTCAGCATCTATTTTTGTGAAGCACTTGGAAATTATATGGAATTCAATCATAAAATGATAAAGTGGTAACATTTATTAAATAATTAAGAGTAGGATTCGACGTGACGTCCATCAGCAGGATTATCTAAATGGACGTTTTCCAAATCGCTGGATAGGACGCGGAAGCAACAGACCTTGTGTCGCGAGATGACCAGATTTAACCCCTTTAGATTTCTTTGCATGGGGCTTTATCGAGTCGCACGTCTATCAGACGAAGATTAAGAGTCTGGAAAACTTACGTACACGTATACGAACTGCTGCAGATAACATAACCCCGCAAATGCTCCAGAATGTGTTTAGAAATGCTGCGAAACGATTTGAGCTGTGCAGAGATACTGATGGGCGTCACGTCGAATCCTACTCTTAATTATTTAATAAATGTTACCACTTTATCATTTTATGATTGAATTCCATATAATTTCCAAGTGCTTCACAAAAATAGATCCTGACTTTATGTACACCCTGTATATATATAGATATATATATATATATATATATATATATATATATATATATATATATTTTTTACCTACGTTAGCGATATGAGTGGTACCACCAGGTGGATTGATCATTGTCTCACTCATAAGAATCTAAAGGATCGAATTATTAGAGTTCATATTTTGCATGATTTCCTTCTTTCTGATCATTGACCATTAGAAATATTAATTAACGTTACCAATTTATGCGCAACACGACTTAACAAGAACTCAATAGGTAAGAATAATCGCGTCGATTGGTCCAATGTTAATATGCAGCAGAGAATAGAATACAAAGACAGAACATGTCACCTCTTTAATAATTTAGAAATTTTGCACCTTGCCTGTAATAATCCTTGCTGAAATGATTCTAACTGTAAACTCATAGATAGGTATTATAGTAAGCTAATATCCCTGTTAAGAGAAGCAGGAAGCCCCCTGATTAAATGTTACAACTATCATACTAAGGTTATTCCTGGTTGGAATGACTTTATTGCCCCATGAAGAGTGAATCGAAAGACGTCTATGATTTGTGGTGCTTTCATGGTAGACCCAGATTAGGAACAGTATACATGAATATGTGTAGAAGTCGGGGTCAGTATAAGGCGGCCATAAGGCGATGTAAACAGGAAGAAGAGTCTATTCGAGAGTCTCCGACAATCGATGTGTTGTCGGGGGAGGATGAAATTGCAAAGCTGTGAAAAAACCACTACTCTAACATTCTTAACAGTGTAAGTAGGGATAATCTTAAGATAGATTGCAGCGAAACGATTGTGGGAGGGACAAGGGAAAATATTTTGATATCATTTTCTGAAGTAAAGAGGTTAATTAAAGAGTTAAAGACTGGTTCTGCGTCAGGGGTAGATGACTTATCGAATGAGCACTTAAAATATGAAAATGACGTAGTATGTCTGCATATATCATTGCTCCTATCAGCCATGCTGGCTCATAGCTATATTCCTGCAGAGTTCATGAGGGTATATATCTTGCCCCTGGTCAAAAATAAGTACGGAGACATTCTGTCCAGCAATAATTACAGGCCTATTGCTGTCGCTTCCTGCTTCTCGAAACTACTAGAAAAACTCTTGTTACTCCGATTAAATGATTTCCTATGGACATCTAATCAGTTTGGCTTTAAAAGGTCCCACTCAACTGACCTGTGTATCTATGTACTTAAAGAAACAATATCTAAATACATTGACAGTAATTCAACCATTTATAGCTGTTTCTTTGATATAAGTAAGGCATATGATAGGGTGAACCACAATATTTTATTTGAAAAACTAGAAGACAGGAAGGTTCCCATGTACATATTAAATTTATTGAAATTTTGGTATTCCCACCAATCTTTCACTGTTAGGTGAGGGCAATGTACTATCCGAGTGTTTGGCTCCTCTTGCCGGGTGAGACAAGGCTCTTTGCCTCTCCCCTATGCTGTTTAATGTGTATATTGACGGATTAATTGCTTCACTTAATGAGGCACAGTGGGATGTTGTTATAGATAACACAAGGATAAATAACTTAGTTTATGCCGATGTAGGGTGTTTTAATAAGTCCCTCTGTTAAAGTCTAGATCGGATACTAAACGTCTGCGAAGTGTATTCGCAGGAACATGATATTCTTTTTTAATGTTACAAAAAACTAAGTTATACAATTTCATCCTAAAAGCTGTAATCACAGTTGATATAAGGTTTAAAATGAATGGTGAAGTAATTGAGGAAGTACAAGAGTTTAAGTATTTGGGGTCAAACTATTAACCATCTCCTTGAGTGATGACTCGGATATAAGAAAACAATCTCGAAGCCTGTGTGCTAAAGCGGAATATGACCATAAGGAACTTCGGTTCTGTACAAGTGAAACTAAAAGACACACTCTCGTACTTTCTGCAGTAATATATACGGTCAGCAACTCTGGGTGAATTATAAAAAAGGTCTGGCAGAAACCCTAAATTTGCTGTACAACAGGTCTTTTAGACTCTTACATAAAATTACCCCCGAGATGCTCCAGCTTCGCAAATGTTGCTACCGCGCAATGTCCCGAGCTTCCCGAAGGTAACAAAGACGTGCTCAACACAGTCTAATGCAAAGAATTAAAACATCAACCAACCCGATCATCCAAGCTATCCATGAGTCCTGCCATTTGTCCTCTAAGCTATGGACTTTTTGGTACGAAAACGTCTGTCTGTAGCTCCACTTAACTTCGACAGTGCAGTATTATTTCTAATCAATTGTGTATATTTCTATCCTTAGTATATGAACTGTCATTATATTAATAATATTTGTCATATGGACTATAGTCTGCCAATAAACCTTTTCATTTTCATATAGAGGGTGTCCATAAATGATTACCCTGATTAAAACATGTTATAACTTTTAAATAAACACTCGTATTCAAATACAGTGTTAATTATAAGTAGATAAACATACAAAGTTTTGATACATAGTTAATGAACTTAATAAGCTTCCACATGTGCACCCCTAGTGGCACGTAAAATGTCTAAACGGTATTCACACTCACGCCACACATTTTCCAACATTTGTGGGTTAACTGTTGCAATTGCATCCATAATGCGTTCTCGCAATGTCCTGATATCTGGAACAACTGTTGCATAAACCAAATCTTTAAAATTACCCCAGAGAAAGAAATCCAGCGGGGTAATGTCTGGTGATCTTTGGGGCCATGGAATTGGCCTGTCCCTGCCAATCCATCGATTTGGAGATGTTGCGTCGAGAGTTTCACGAACATGCGCCCAATGAGGGGGTGCCCCCATCTTGTTGGAAGATGACAGTTGGCTGCCTGTCCTGTGACCGTGTGAAAGCAGTTTGAATGTTTTCCACCGTCCCATCGGAAACTGATGGTCTACCACTACTCTTTCCCTTTTCCACGTTTCCAGTTTCCAAGAATTTTTTCATCCACGACTTAATTAACTTCACATCAGGTGGATTCTTTCCATACTTTGTTCTGAACCTTCGCTGAACACTGACAGGAGATTTTGTTTCTGCAAGCCACACAACACATTGTGCCTTCTCTGTCACAGACGCCATCTTAACTGAACAGCTACCACAGCGCTCCTAGCGGCGAATGCGGAAGACGAAACACACCAGCACAGAAACTCTATGCGTGTACGAGATCACCTGTAAAAAGAAAACGGATGTAAGATTCGTCATTAAAACATGAGAGCATACTGTTTTCAGGGTAAACATTTATGGACACCCTGTATATTCTATATATATATATATATATATATATTTATATATATATATATATATATATATATATATATATATATATATATATATATATATATATATATATATAAAATATATATAATATATATATATATATAATTATATTTATATATTTATTTATATATATATATATATATAATTAAAATATAATTATTTATATATATATATATATACACCTTACCTTACAACCTTACAAAGGTTCCGCGTGATGATTTCTCACTTCGCGAAGGTCAAGCTTGTCGCCCCTCCTCTCGAGTTGGCCTGGTGAAGTAGTGAGTTGGATTCTTGCGCTCTCCACCTCACATAGCCAGGTACGCCCGGCTCATCGGCGATTGTTTTGAGCCAGGCGTCTAGTCTTCTTTTGAAGATGTCCACTGCAACTCCCTTCGTGTTTTTTAGGTCTTTGGGCAACTGATTAAACAGTTTTGGTCCTCTCACTACAAAACTATTTTCTTTCAGGGTTAAGGATTTTCCCTGTCTCGCCTTCAATTTGGGAATACGACACAGTCTACCGCTTCTACTTTCCACCGTTGTTTGGGGAGTTATGGGATTCAGAGTAAGATTAGGGACTAGTTTCTCCATTATTTTCCAAGTGTAAATAATGGTGTATCTCTCTCTTCTTCTTTCCAGTGAATATAGGTCTAGTGCTTCTTTGGATCCCCTCCAGCTGTCTAATGTCTTCTTTTTTATATGGGGATGTTAGGACCGAGCAGTATTCCAATTTGGGTATTATCAGGGTTTTCAATAGAGGAATCATTACATTCCTATCCCTTCGTTTAAAGGTTCTCAATATCTGACCCGTTATTCTCTTTGCTCTGTTTACCGCTATCTTATTTTGTGTTTCAAATTTCGCATCATCTGTCATTAAACCCCTAAATCTTTTGCTCTGGAATTTCTCTGAATTTCCTGTCCATTTGGGGTATAATATTCCATGCACTTTAGGTCTTCTCTTTTTCCGTACCGTAATAGCTGAAATTTCTCGGTGTTAAACTTCATATTGTTGTCTTCCGTCCACTTGTAGATTCTGTTTATGTCGGTTTGTAGAGATCCTATGTCTTCTGGGTTTCTTATTTTTCTACTGATCTTTGTGTCATCCGCAAAGGATGTTACTGTGCTGTCTCTGGTAACGTCCTCATCTATGTCAGTCAGCATGATTATGAAGAGTAGTGGAGCTAATACTGTTCCCTGTGGTACCGAGCTGAGGACCTCTGATTCTGATGAAGATACTCCTTGTACTGTAACGACTTGCCTCCGCTCACTAAGGAAATTATATATCCATTTCCCTACTTTTCCTGTTATTCCCATATATTTCAGTTTATGTATTATGATTCCGTGGTCACACTTGTCGAACGCTTTAGCAAAGTCTGTGTATAGTACATCATAGTTTTCATTACTTTCAAGTGAATCAATAATGTTGTTGTAGTGTTCCATTAGTTGTGATAGGCATGATCTGCCTGACCTAAACCCGTGTTGGTTATCATTGAATTTTTTCTGAGTTTCCAAAAAGTCATAGATTTTCTGTCTAACTATTCTTTCAAATATTTTAGTGAGATGAGATGTAAGCGACACTGGCCTATAGTTTTTGGCCTCGGATCGATCTCCACCTTTGTATATTGGGACTATGTTCGCGCTCTTCAGGATGCCCGGTATTTCTCCCATGTCTAATGATCGTCTCCATATCCAGTATAGGGGCTCAGCGATTGCATTCTTGCAGTTTTTGATCAGTGTGGCATTCCATTTATCCGGTCCTGCCGCTGAGTGTGTTTTTAGTTTCCCTATGGCTTGTGTAATATCATCCGTCGTAAAGTCGAAATCCGTTATACTTTCCCCTTGTGGTTCTTCTTCAAAGAACGCGTTTCTATCGCATATCAATTTGTCAGTTTTTGGGATACTGAAAGATGATTCATACTGAGCTTTTAATATTTCAGATACTTCTGTTAGATCATCAGATAAATCACTGTTCTCATTTTTTAAAGGTCCGATAGTCGCATGGTTTTTCGACTTTCTTTTTGCGAAATTATAGAAGTACTTTGAGTTCGCCTTTATCGCTTCTATAGCGTCATCATCTTTTTCTGTATGCTTCTCGATTAGTTCCTGTATGACGACATCGATACTTTGTAGTTTATCATTTAATATTTTTCTGATGTTGTTATCTTTACAATTACTTAATTTTGCAGTCACTCTTTTTCTCTTTCGGAACAATGCCCTCTTCTGTCTTTCGAACCTACTTCTCTTTCCTCTTTGTTGTATCTTTGGGACATGTTTTTCCATAATAATTTCTAACGTCTTCTCTTCTAACGTCATTAGCATCTCTTCCGTTGTCTTGGCCTCGAAAATGGTTTTCCAATCTATTACTTCCATATTGGATGTCACATCTTCCCAGTTTATAGCTTTGGAGTAAAAATTAAAAATTTCGAATTTGCTTGTTTCTGTTGTGCGTGTTCTTTCCTTTCCTGTTGCCTTTATATTAGTTGTTATTTCAATGATGTTGTGGTCTGATATCATAGTTGGGGATATTTCTACATTATCAATTAGATTACTGCTGTTTGTGAATACCAAATCTAGGCAGTTGTTTTTTCTTGTGTTTTCTGTTATTTCTTGCGTTAACATAAATTCATCAGCTAAAGCTTGTAGCATTTTTACCTGCTCCTGGTCTTCTCGTGTGCCCCCCTTGTCCTGGTGTATACATATATTTTTTCCTATCCTTTTATATTTCATGAATGGGAAATTAAAATCACCACAGAGAAAAATATTTGGGGTTGGAGAGTGTAGATCTTTTACCAAGTTTCTTACCTCTGTAATGGAATCTGAAAATTTTGAGGTTGGCGTGTTTGGGGGTCTGTACATTACAATTAGTACCATATTTAATTTTTCAATTTTTGCTGCTACACATTCTACGTAGTTGTTTGAGGTACTTATAGCCATTTCTGCTATGTGCCTTTCGCGTGTGTAAATAGCACATCCTCCTTTACGTCTCACTGTTCTGTTGGCTCGGAGGATGTTATAATTGTAAATCTGTATTTCTTTTTTGTCAATACAGGACTCACAATTTTCACAGTTCGCCTGGCAGTCCTTCAGATGAGTTTCCGTGAGGCATGCAAAGTCTGCTCCGGCTTCTTGCACGAGTCCTTTCAGGTATGCAACTTTCTTCGTGGAATGGATTGATTTAAGGCCCTGTATGTTGGCTAGGATTATTTTTATTTTTTCTTTCTTTTTCGCATACAGGTGGTTCCGATTTGTTTTCCAATAGGGGTGCCGGTTTCGTTGCCTTGTGGTCCTCCGAGAATTTACCTCTTTTTATCTTTGTCGGTACCTGTTGTCTCGATAACGCATGAAGTGCCTTTGTTCGTACCTTCTGTCCGGCTCTCGGATTTCTATATTTATATTTGTCAGCCGGTTTAGTAATTGCTGGAGAGTATTTAGCAGCTGAAATGTGTTGGCTGCGTCTAAAAAATTGGCACTCTTCTTTGATGTTCGTTTTTTCTGTTCCCTCGTTGCGTTCCTTTGAGGGTGATGGTATCGGCATTTTTTTTCATATTTGCAACTCCCATATCTTTCGTAAGTGTTGCAGACCGTAAGATGGTGGAACATGCATTTCTTATCACACTTGCAGTATCCACTTGTGTAATATATATATATATAATATATATATATATATATATACAGGGCGTCCCAAAAAAATGTATACACACTTTAACAGCTGATAGCTCAATTGATGTTTCTTTCTTTCCAAGTTAAACCCATTAGAATTAATAATGGCAGTCAGACTAAGCTTTGAACAAAGGAAATTCATTTTAAAATGCTACTGGAAGTGTGAAAACGCAGTTGAAGTGCAAAGACAGTTTAGGAGGGAGTTTCAAACAGATCCACCAACGCGACTTACCATCACTCGAATTAGAGATAAGTTTGAAGCCGATGGAACTGTTCAGAATGTCCACAAGAAGCGTTCCGGAAGACCACGGACATCGACAAGCCCCACAAAGCAAGAAAGAGTACTGGAAACGTATCACCAAAGTCCAAGAAAATCTGTGCGGCAAGCGAGTCGTGAGGTAGGAATTTCAGAATCGTCTGTCCAACGCATTTTGAAGCGCTGTCAATGGAAAAGTTACATTCCAAGATTAGTCCATGCTATTAATGAAGATGATCCGGACCGAAGAGTGGAGTATTACGAGTGGTACTTGGCACGATGTGGATGTGGATTGGACGAAGGGATTTCGTAGAATACCCTCCGCGTTCACCAGACCTCACACCACTAGACTTTTTTATGGGGGTACTTAAAAGACAAAGTCTACGCTATAAAACCTGCAACAGTCGCTGAATTGAGAGCAGCCATTGAACGAGAATGCACACAAATACCAAACGAAATGTTTCGTGATGTTTGCGATTCCATTGCTTCGCGTTATCAGCAGTGCCTGGACCAGAACGGACGTCAGTTTGAAAACAGGCGTTGACAAAACAATTAAATAATGTCTGTAGATTCTATTACATTTTGAAAATGAAATGTATTTTAATAAACACTGCCTTTATAAGTATTTAAAGTGTGTATACATTTTTTGGGACGCCCTGTATATTATATATATATATATATATATATATATATATATATATATATATATATATTAGAGATATATATATATATATATATATATATATATATATATATATATATATATATATATATATATACGGTAGTGAGCAGGCTTTAGTTATGGGTGACTTTAATTGCGCTAACGTAAATTACGATACAATGCAGGGAGACGCGGAAGGTAATCGTTTAGTTAATTTTCTCGAGGATAGCTTTCTTATTCAAAAGGTTGGGGAACCTACGAGGTTGTACAGTATTTTAGATTTAGTAATAACTACGGATGATAGGCTAATTACTGATCTTCAAGTAATAGAACCGTTAAGCAATAGCAATCACAATATGGTAGAGTTTGTCCTCTCAGTAAGTCACTCGAAACCAGCTAACTCGACTAAAATTCCTAACTTCCAGCAGGCAGACTTTAGTAAATTTCGAAATAAATTGTCACACGTCAATTGGGAAAACGTAATGGGGAATTCCAACGCAAAACTAATGTGGGAATCGTTCGAAACAGTATTTAGGACTATAAATGAGGAATGTGTACCGTACAAAATTAAGCGTGCGAAAGTAAACAATAAGCCCTTGTGGTTTACTTCTAGAGTAGGAGACATTATAAAGAGTAGAGATAGGGTTTATAGGCTACATAAGTGCGATAAAGACAATTTGTGGTTACGAAACAACTACATATCTCTAAGGCGTGAAGCGAAAAGTGTAATAAAAAAGTCCAAGCGCGAATTTGAAATCTCCATAGCTCGTGACGGTAAAGAAAACCCCAAGCGATTCTTTCAATACGTCAATAACACTGGTATGCATCAATTTTGCTGTCAAGGGTTTTGTAAGTGATTCTTATAGAGCTTTTCCTGCTGATTTCGAATCTGCAATCCGTTTTTCTCAATCAGCTCAGGTTATCCGGCTATGGCCTCATAAGTAAAATAGAATTTCGTGATTTTGTCAAAGCGGAATTGGAACAGTAACATCTATCATCACTTGTTTCACTTGTATAATATCTTTTTTTACTTTTCAGGCATATAGATAAAATATTTCATAATGAATAGAGCGTGTAAAAATGATCCCAATAGATTCTGCTACATATGTGGGACGGTTACCATGCCAAACAACCAGTCCCAAATCACTAAATTTGTGAAGACAATGTATAGAGCATACTTTGGAATTAAGCTAGGGGACCAGGACAAAAATTTCGCCCCTCATATGTGCTGCAAGACGTGCATTGAAAATTTGAGAAGATGGAGCAAAGGCAGAGCGAAATCTTTGCCTTTTGGAATTCCCATGATTTGGAGAGAAGGAAAGGATCACGTGACAGATTGCTATTTCTGCATGACAAACCTCCAAGGTGGGCTTATAAATTTATTTTTCTTAAATATTTTGAAATCCTCGTATGAAACTTGACATAATACTCACCATAATGTAATATTCACCATATATAGCATAATATTCACCATAATGGTAATCATACATTTACATATACATATTGTTATAGAAAATACATTTACACATACATATTGTTATACAAGTTACATTTACATATAAAATGATTGTATATTTTCTTTCTTTTTCATTCATATTGTCCCCGAAGGGACAATATGAATGAAAAAGAAAGAAAATATACAGACTCCATCGACCTATTTCATATCTTACAGACCGCAGCCTTCCCTCACGAGCCGCCACTGTCTGAATGCTTCTTCTATTTCATATGCAAGTTTTATATCCATGTTTCTGTGTTTCTATTTTCAGGAGTTAACAAGAAGAATAAACACATTGTTGTATACCCTGACATTCCTTCTGCTATGAGACCTGTACCCCATGGTCCTGGAATTCCAATACCCGACCCACCTCAAACCCTGGACTTCGATGATTCTGATGATGAATCAATGACCAATGCCAATGACCAGTCCCAGTCGTATATACCTCAAAATACCGCTTCAAATGAGCCGAGGCCTCTCAACCAGGCCAAACTTAATGATCTTACCAGGGATTTAGGACTTTCCAAATTAGCTGCCGAGATCTTGGGCTCACGACTTCGAGAGGACAACTTGCTGGCTCCGGGAACAATATTCTCCTGGTATAGGAAACGAGGGGAAGAATTCCGCAAGTTTTTTGCAGTGCACGAAAATACCTCTTCCTTAGTGTACTGCTGCAATGTTGAAGGGCTAATCGAATCCTTGGGCCTGCCATATAACGCATCAGAATGGAGGCTATTTATAGACTCGTCTAAACGAAGTTTGAAAGCAGTACTTCTCAACATTGGGAATAGGGTTGCATCAGTCCCTGTAGCACATTCCGTACAACTTACTGAGAGCTACGATAACATGAAAATTTTACTGGATGCTCTCGTATACGACCAACATAACTGGAGGATCTGTGGAGATTTGAAGGTAATACTAATATCATAAGTAAACTATTGCTATTGACTATGTTGTTTTTCCAAAGGTTATTTGAGAGCGTATAAGAACACTTAACTTCCCCACAGAAGTGATACAGTCCAATGCATAGATTTTTTTATCTGATAGAACAAATTCTCTAAATTCTTTAAATATTTTCATTTTTTTTCAGATTGTGGTATTTGGATTGGGAATGCAAGGGGGATACACGAAATACCCATGTTTCCTCTGCAAATGGGATAGCCGAGCGGATGAGAAGCACTATGCACAGCGTGAATGGGCATCCAGAGAGAATTTTGAACCTGGGTCGCATAATGTCGTTTCAGTGCCCCTTGTACCACCAACAAAAATTTTGCTCCCACCACTTCACATTAAGCTGGGCTTGATGAAAAATTTCATCAAATCAATGAATAAGGAGGGTTCAGCATTCCGATATCTCGAGAGTAAATTTCCTCATATATCTGATGCTAAACTAAATGCTGGGGTTTTTGATGGTCCTCAAATTCGAACTTTGATCAAGGATACTCAGTTCGAAAACGCAATGACTCCAACTGAGAAAAATGCCTGGCAGGCATTCAAATCAGTTGTCACTGATTTTCTTGGCAAGCGTAGAAGTCCAGAATACGAGTCCGTTGTCGAAAACTTGATGGAAGCTTTCAAAGCTCATGGGTCGCGCATGTCCATAAAAATGCACTTTTTGTGGTCCCACTTGGACTATTTTCCTGAAAATTGCGGGGATTATAGTGAGGAACAGGGTGAACGATTTCACCAAGATATCAAAATAATGGAATAGAGGTACCATGGAAACTGGGATATCAATATGCTGGCGGACTATTGCTGGTGTTTGAAGCGAGACGTGCCCGAAGAAAAACACAGACGGAAAGCCAAAAAAACTTCATTCCTTCCTCAATAGACTTTTTTCCATATTCATTGTATGAATAAAAGTATTTATTCACACAATGTTTTCATTTTTCACGAGTGTTCTTATAATATTACTCGTATCTACAGTGTTTAAGCTAAAAAAATCAATAAATTTGGGGATAAAATTGGACTTATAATAAATGGCCAATAGAGAAAAAACCTGACCTGATTGAGGAAAACCAATGTCATTTTCGAATTCAGCATGGTCGAATTATATAATATGAGTTGAAAAAACCCTCACAGCAGACAAAAAAATTTCATATGCATACCAGTGTAATAGAAATCCAGTAAAAAGCGTCTTGGGGCCTTTGAAAAATGTAAACGGAGATCTAGTTTCTGAAAACAAGGAAATGGCTACCTTGCTAAACGAATTTTTTACGTCAGTTTTTACTATAGAAGATGTAACGAATATCCCTACGGTCATAGACATAATACCTTTTGATAATGGTAATATTTTGGATAATATAGTGGTTAGTGAGGGGAGGTAATGCGCTATATTGATAAAATGAAACCGCGTAAATCACCGGGGCCGGATTCCATATATCCCATACAAATAAAAGAATTAAAAGATAGCATTGTTGTGCCGCTAACAAAGATTTTTAATGCGTCTATTTCTGAGGGGTGCGTACCAGATAATTTCAAGTTAGCAAACGTAACACCTATCTTTAAGAAAGGCGATAAAGGTGCGGCGGGAAATTATAGGCCAATCAGTTTAACGTCTGTTGTAGGTAAGCTAGTGGAATCAATAATTAGGGATCGTATAGTCGAACACTTAGAATTGCATAAACTAGTTAGAAATACGCAGCACGGTTTTAGGCGAAACAAATCTTGCTTAACTAATCTTTTAGAATTTTTCCAAAGCGTGGTTGACGTTTACGATAGACATCGGGCGGTTGATGTAGTGTATTTAGATTTTCAAAAAGCGTTTGACTCCGTGCCGCACAAAAGACTCATTGAAAAACTAAGGCTCATGGAATCAGGGGTGTAGTAATAAATTGGCTAGAAGAGTGGTTGCGAGGTAGGAAACAGAGGGTGGTCGTTGATGGAGCGGAGTCGTGTTGGGCTAATGTAGCGAGTGGCGTTCCTCAGGGTTCTGTATTGGGCCCCTTGCTTTTTCTTATATATATTAACGATTTAGATGTCGGCCTAGTCAGTACAGTTTCAAAGTTTGCGGATGACACGAAGCTGGGTGGTAGGGCGATTAATGACGAAGATAGAGGTAAAATTCAGGAAGATCTGAATAAAATCGTTGATTGGTCAGTCACATGGCAAATGAGATTTAACGTTGATAAGTGCAAAATTTTGCATATAGGTTCGCGTAACGGTAATTTTGCGTATAGTATATCAGGGAAAGATTTAACAAGCGTAGGGCAGGAAAAAGATTTACGAGTTATAGTCACTGGTGATTTAAAAGTAGCGAAACAAAGTACAGCAGCGGTCAATAAGGCGAACAAAGTGTTAGGTTTTATAGCTCGAAATTTTGAGTACAAATCGCGCGATATTATAGTTCCTCTTTATAAATCATTAGTTAGACCCCATTTGGAGTACGCGGTCCAATTTTGGAATCCGCATATGCGCAAAGATATAGAATAAAATCGAAAGAGTTCAAAGACGAGCAACTAAGATGATTCCGTCGCTTAGGTCAAAGTCGTACGAGGATAGGCTTAAGGAGTTAAAATTGACAACACTCGAGACTAGGAAGCTAAGGGGTGATCTAATCCAGGTTTTCAAAATTATGAATGGGTTCGATAACGTAGATAGAGATAGCTTTTTCGAAATATCTCAATATAATAGGATTAGAAATAACGGGTGTAAGTTGACAAGTAGAAGGTTGGAGACAGCAGTTGCCAAAAACATTTTTACGTATAGAATAGTAAATAGCTGGCATAGTTTGCCGGTAGAAGTAATTAGTAGCACGTCTATAAACATGTTTAAAAATCGATTAGACGCATATGTTGATAGATTGGATATAGTTTAAGGTAGTAAAATTAAGGCTTTGCGGTGATAGATCCCACAGCTCAACACAAGTGTTGTGGGATATAGGGAGGCAGCGTCTTGGGTTAGGGGATACTCTCTGTCCTTACACACCCCATTTAAAGAGATTCCTCTGCCGAGTGGTGCCCCCCATAGTACTGTGAGGTATTGAAAAACTCATGATCTTCACTTGCCCCACAAACACCTTGAAATGGGAGACCCAAAATGGGTGCACACACATTTCTACATTACTGTACAGTCTTTACAGCCACACCTACACTTTTCCTCCTAAGTATATAAACTGTAATGTATATGGTTGTAAATTTTGACTTGGTCCGCAATCGATATGGACCGTAACTTATTTTTCGTTGACAAGGTACTAGTATTGATGGATACCGTAATGAAATTGACTGGATTCTTTGGATCTGATATATTTGCATGTCGGTTATAAATAGATATAGAGTGTAACATATTTGTGGATAGTAGTCTATTATGACTTGATCCTCTGGATCCAGAGATTCTATCTTTAGTTTTAAATCGATAATTAATTAGTTTTAAATCGATAAGTAATTAATTTTAAATTGATAATTATTTAGTTTTGCAAAATTGGTCGTTGCCAATGTACAGGAAGTTGTTACATAAATTTCTTATGTTCTTGTGGTTCGGAACCCTCGTAAAATTGTAGGTCCCCTCCGCCACCACGGAGGACATACACAATACATAATTACGAACACAGTTAGGTAGACCAGCCATGAGTGGATCCTAGGGTCTTTGATGGTCTGAAACATTATAACATTATACATATATATGTAAAAAGTGAACAATGAACAATTCCTACACCATCATTATATGGATTCATTGTCTTCATGCAATACTTATGTTCGTATAGTTTTATGTTCGAATGTCCATTTTTACATAAGAAACCAAAAATCGCATAAGCGAGGTTTGGATAGAATTTCGATTTGTACGTCTTTATTCATTCCTGTATTTTTCTAATTCATCTTTCTAATAATGACTTATACACTATGACGTCATAAAATAACTTTATTCTCTTTACGTTTCCCACTCTTTGTCTCTAATTCGTTCTTGTAAATCTTCCTAATAATGATTTGTACTATACGTAAAAATTCAATAACTATGACGTCACATTTTCCCTTCATCATATATCTAGTATCCAATGT
>JAJOZX010001683.1:0-25000 GCA_023014485.1 Bathynomus jamesi | reverse complement strand
CCCCCAAGAGAAAGAAGGAGGAGGAGGAGAGGTGTTCACCTGGCAGGAGCCAAGTGCACACTAAGACTTCAGGCGAGTTGGCGTTGTTTTATAGGCTCCTAATCAGCCAGAATCAGCCAGTTGGCTGAGCCAAGGTGAGAGAGACGCCTGAAGGAGAGAGAGAGACAGTGAAGGGAGAGAGAGACCTGAAGAAGAGAGAGATGCCTGTAGGAGGGAGAGACGCCTGAAGGAGAGAGGATAGGTACACATGCAGGAGGTACACATGCAGGAGGTACACACACATACGCACACATGCAGGAGGTACACATGCAGGAGGTACACATGCAGTAGTTACACATGCAGGAGGGAGAGAGACGCCTGTAGGAGAGAGAGAGCTGAAGGAGGGAGAGAGACGCCTGTAGGAGAGAGAGAGACGCCTGTAGGAGAGAGAGAGAGACGCCTGAAGGAGAGAGAGAGAGTAGTTGCCTTTAAGGCATATTATTTTCGTTTTCCTAACCTAAGAGGCCACTAAGGGGTTTACCAAAGGGCCAGAAAGAGAAGGACCAGAGGTCCTTGCTCGGCTGGAGCGGAGCTGGGAATGAATCTTCACCAGCTTCTCGATCTTTTATAAGCCTCTATTCTGGCTGAGTTGCCAGATAGCGCAATGTGTTCCAGATAGCGCCATGTGTCCCATTAATCATCCATTGTGCAACACAATATGACGATAGTTATTCCAATTAAATCTGTTTAAATACACCTTTATTAATTGCATACCTTTCCAGTTTTTTTTTTGCAATGATCGATTGCTAGATATATATTATTATGCTATATATATATATATACACATTCTTTCTTATGTTAGGTAATATATATAATATATATATATATATATATATATATATATATATATATTCTTTTCTTATGTTAGGTAAATATATATATATATATTTATTTTATAACATTTAATTTTAGTTTAGAAGCAAATTTAACATTAACTTCATTGAACTTAAAGAAACAAATAACATAGTTTACCTTCGAAAACACCATGATAGAAAATAATTAATTTTACGGTTAACTAGCTTATTTCGTTCACTATAATTATATCAGTCTTTTAAAACAGCTTATGATATATATATATATATATATATATATAGTGTAGATGAAGCCAATTTAATTCTACTTATTAATAAATAACTTTTTACACACAAATACATCTTAACTGCAAACACATTGCACATCAATTCTTATTATCATTATTATTATTATTATTATTATTTCTACAATGAAACGGGGTCGGGTCGAAGAAAGGGTGAGAGATCTTCCCCCAATATAATATATATATAATATATATATATATATATATATATATAAATAAAAATAAACGAGTAACAACTCATGCACACACACACACACACACACACACACACACACACGATGAAAGGCAGAAGCTAAATCAGTTCGAATCGTGTCCCTAGAGACATTTTTCGGGTCGACGAGGATTATCCTTCTACAAGCTATTCGAGCAGAAATCACCACTGACTTCAGATATTAATATTGTCATTGTTATTACTTCTACAATGAAAATATTTACGTAATTTGTATGGTGTCATATAGAAATAATAATGATATATATATATATATATATATATATATAGTGTAGATGAATCCAATTAAATTCTACTTATGGCAGAGTTTGTTTCTAGTGAGAAAGGATAGCCTATGTTCTTAGTGAATGGGTTTTATATGTAAGAGATCAGCAAAGCCCAGCTGTTCATCATTACACATAATAAAAGAAAGTGGTTGGCAGATAAATGGGTACCCTACGTGTCCTAGTGGTTAAGACGCTGGGCTGTTGATGGTTCCACGTTAAACTGTAGGTCTAAGGTGGTCATTCCACATAATAAAAGAAAGTGGGTTGGCAGATAAATGGGTACCCTATATGTCCTAGTGGTTAAGACGCTGGGGCTGTTGATGGTTCCACGTTAAACTGTAGGTCTAAGGTGGTCATTCCACATATAAAAGAAAGTGGTTGGCAGATAAATGGGTACCCTACGTGTCCTAGTGGTTAAGACGCTGGGCTGTTGATGGTTCCACGTTAAACTGTAGGTCTAAGGTGGTCATTCCACATAATAAAAGAAAGTGGTTGGCAGATAAATGGGTACCCTATGTGTCCTAGTGGTTAAGACGCTGGGCTGTTGATGGTATTCAAATAACGGGGTATGCTTGTATGAGTTTACAATTACATCATTATGCTCTGCATTACGCAGTATATGCGGCTTAATAATATTTCACCGCTTAAAGTATAAGGTAACCTGTACTCGATATGAAGGGCATTCATATCGTTCAGTACTATTTTTGTTCCCACTTTACAAAAATGAACACCAAATAATTGTCCCCCGAGCCCCATCTATATATGTAATAAGCGAATAAACAACTCGCGCACACACACACACACACACACACACACACACCTGTATATATATATATATATATATATCATGAAAATCAGGAAAATAACAAACGTGTATTAATTTAAATGAAACTAACATACGAGCCTCATTCCCCAACCCGGCTATATATATATATATATATATATATATATATATATATATACAGGGTGGGCGGAAAGTAGCTCCCTATTTTGGATTGGTAAAAAAATACATATATTATCCATTTATTTCAGAAGAAAATAATATGAAAAGGTAGGCATACATGGTAGGTTTTCTCTAAAATTCAATGTGGGCTCCAACTCTTTCCACCAGCTTCTGGAGCCGCCCAGGAATGGCGTCCACTGACTTTAGCAGGAACTCCGGCGGGATGGAGGACATGACTTCCCGAATTCGGTCCTCCAGTTCTTCCAATGTCCTCGGTTTGGTGCGGTAGACTTCTTCCTTTACCCACCCCCAAAGAAAGAAGTCGCACGGTGTCAAGTCGGGGCTCCTGGCTGGCCATTGATGTGGACCACGACGACCCATCCAACGCCCAGGGAAGTGGGCATCCAGCCACTCACGGACAACAAGAGCGAAGTGCGGAGGGGCGCCATCTTGCATAAATATCAGATCGTCGATGTTCTCCCATGTGCTGACAACCGGCCAGACCTCGTTTCGCAACATAGCAAGGTACCACTCAGCATTCATGGTGTTGCGCAGAAGGAACGGGCCCACAACCTGATCTGAGGTCATACCACACACACCGTTACACTGAACCGATTCTGCCGTTTTTCAGCGGTAACCGTGCGACTTCTTTCTTGGGGGTGGGGTAAAGGAAGAAGTCTACCGCACCAAACCGAGGACATTGGAAGAACTGGAGGACCGAATTCGGGAAGTCATGTCCTCCATCCCGCCGGAGTTCCTGCTAAAGTCAGTGGACGCCATTCCTGGGCGGCTCCAGAAGCTGGTGGAAAGAGTTGGAGCCCACATTGAATTTTAGAGAAAACCTACCATGTATGCCTACCTTTTCATATTATTTCTTCTGAAATAAATGGATAATATACGTATTTTTTTACCAATCCAAAATAGGGAGCTACTTTCCGCCCACCCTGTATATATGTATATATATAATATATATATATATATATATATATACGTGTATATATGTGTATATATGTGTATATATGTGATATATGTGTATATATATATATATATTATATATATATATATATATATATATATATATATATATATATATAATAATAATAAACGAATAAACAACTCCACACACACACAACACACACACACACATACACACTTCCCGGAATTTATTAACCGGATTGAATAAAAGTAAAGGCAACTTTCAATATATTTTAGTAATATAACAGAATTAACAAAGTTACCCAATAAATATTTCGTTAGACAGAAAATGAATTTTTATAAGGGAAGCCCAACTAGCTATGAATATATCACCAAATCAAAAATAATAACAAACGCTTTATTTACGTTTGTTAAAAAAAAAAAAAAAAAAAAAAAATTCGTTTTATTCTTTCCTTATTGATAACTTATTTAAACTAACACATTTATTATCATTCCACTTGACAACCAGAACTTCTCCCCGTGTGACAAATGAATAATTATAGTAACCTCTGTCTTGTTTTTTCTGGTCTACATTCTTCAAGGGACAATCTTGCAACCTATTTTCTCTGACAGTACCTGTGGCTCTTATTCCATGCATTTGTAAATGCACAAGTAAGTCTCTGGAGGTGAACAAATTATCGAAATATACACATGATGAATATTGCATTACTAGTCCTTCAGTCATGCTGAGAACTACCTTTGTTCCTAGATTCAATTCGTCATTTGGCTGCCCTGAAGATTTTCCACAATACAAATCAAATTTGTAACAGTATCCTGAAGCTCCACATAGAGCCCAAAGTTTATATCCAAATCTTATTGGCTTTCCTCTAATAAATTATTTCAAGGAATGATGACCATAATAGCCAACCATCATTTCATCTACTGATACATTTTTTTTTTTTTTCCATGACTCCAAATTGCTGAAACGAATTGTTAATTTTATTGAATAAAACTCTTACTTTGAAGCCCCGATCTCCTTTGCATTTTTCAGCTTCAGAACTATCTGTGAAGTGTAAAAGGCTCTTTATTTCAAGAAATCGATTCGGGACAATGCTCTTTTTACAATATCAATGCCCAAGTCTTCTTCATTTGACCAATAATGTCCTTCAGAGGGCAATCGATGGTATCCTGTGAATAACAGTATTCCAAAAAATTGCTTTCATTTCATCCATGGACACAGTAATACAGCACTGAATAGAAGCTATTATAAAAGAAAATGGGCTTTTGGTACAACTTGCATAATTATGATAGAGTCCTAGTCCAAACGTATTTGTCACGCAGTTTACAAATTAGTTGACAAATTTATGAAAAAAGTGTGTGGAAACCATTCATGTGCAAAAGTCTTAGTTTGATAAAATATGGTAAATGTGGTACACAGTAGCTCTTTAGTTAATTTCAAGAAAAATTTAGACACTTTCATGAGTGAAAGAGATAGTTTGTAGATTGTATATCGTGTATATCCTTAGTTTCAGTTTTGTAGGCTCTTTTGGTGGATGTAAATAGTTGTATATTAATTAGCTAGTTTGAGGGTCTTCCGGAACGCTTCTTGTGGCATTCTGAACAGTTCCATCGGCTTCAAACTTATCTCTAATTCGAGTGATGGTAAGTCGCGTTGGTGGATCTGTTTGTCTCGTCATGATATACATTAATATAGTGATAAAAATACTTAAGATTGTCCATGATCACGAGATTCACATTTTCAGTCGTAGGGTATGAGTAATCGACATGGTGTAGCATGACGTAATGCCGCTTGTCACACCACCCATCCGCAAGACTCATTATCCATACCTGCTGCTTCTCTTCTGCACGCGTTGTTTCTTTTACTTTACGGTATATGTGAGACTTTATAAAGTTTAGCTCTGCAGCATACTTCAGCACATCGTCAGTGCAACGAAAGCCTTCAATGGTCTCACCAGAACATCCGTAGAGTATTTGTACATCTTGGAACTTCACACAATCCAATGTGGTTTTAAAAGAGGCATAGGAGGGGGAATAGGAAGTTTTTCGGTATCCACCACATCCTGGCACTTTGCTGAATACCATTTCATAAACGTTGTACAAGCAATATTAAAGGTAGCCATTTGAATACACGTCTGATTTTTCTTCTGAATACACGTCTGATCTCTCGGTCTTACTGCAGTCGACTGACCACGCAGGGAATCACAGATAGTAGCATGACTCACGGTCTTACAGTGGGCGGAGCTTAGAATTTTCGCCTGTGCACACACAAAGGAGAAAGTGAAACGCTAATTGAAACATGAGTTATTTAATAAACGAGATATTCAGTTAACACAAGAAATAACAGAAAACACAAGAAAAAACAAATGCTTAGATTTGGTGATCACAAACAACAGAAACCTAAAGAAACCTGTACTCGATATGAAGGGCTTTCATATCGTTCAGTAGTATTTTTGTTCCCACTTTACAACCGGATGGTAAGTCATCTTTAAATACGTCTAGAATACAATCAAAAGCACGCACAAAGAGTTCATCGTTAGTTACATTATTAAACACAAGTTTATAAACACGCTTTTCCAATCGAGGGTTTATTTCTACCGACCCGAGCTTTTCAATCGTGAACACGTCTTCACTCAACATAGCGGCAATTGAAATAATCTTCTAAATCGTTACGACAACTGCGCGTTATATAAAGAAATAGTTCTTCAGGATAATTTTCACGAACTAGGCATATTTTATAATGTTTTACTAAACATCTTCACACACCGGCGCACTATTTGAGAGGAACATATGCTCATATTTTTCCTTTCTGCCCGTCAAACGATACTCATCTCTAAAGTCTGTTAAAAACTCACGCAGGACACTAGCCACAACCTCACTACGAACCTCGTCATGATATACATTAATATAGTGATAAAAATACTTAAGATTGTCCATGATCACGAGATTCACATTTTCAGTCGTAGGGTATGAGTAATCGACATGGTGTAGCATGACGTAATGCCGCTTGTCACACCACCCATCCGCAAGACTCATTATCCATACCTGCTGCTTCTCTTCTGCACGCGTTGTTTCTTTTACTTTAGACTTTATAAAGTTTAGATCTGCAGCATACTTCAGCACATCGTCAGTGCAACGAAAGCCTTCAATGGTCTCACCAGAACATCCGTAGAGTATTTGTACATCTTGGAACTTCACACAATCCAATGTGGTTTTAAAAGAGGCATAGGAGGGGGGGAATAGGAAGTTTTTCGGTATCCACCACATCCTGGCACTTTGCTGAATACCATTTCATAAACGTTGTACAAACAATATTAAAGGTAGCCATTTGAATACACGTCTGATTTTTCTTCTGAATACACGTCTGATCTCTCGGTCTTACTGCAGTCGACTGATCACGCAGGGAATCACAGATAGCAACATGACTCACGGTCTTACAGTGGGCGGAGCTTAGAATTTTCGCCTGTGCACACACAAAGGAGAAAGTGAAACGCTAATTGAAACATGAGTTATTTAATAAACGTGATATTCAGTTAACACAAGAAATAACAGAAAACACAAGAAAAAACAAATGCTTAGATTTGGTGATCACAAACAACAGAAACCTAATACTTTAAAGAAAGCATTCTATTAAATACTTTTAGCCTATGTTCACGAATTAATACCGGTTTTAAAATAGATTCGACAAGAAGACCGGCTGGACTGATTTTATAGAAATTCAAGGATTCCAAGTTGATCACGAGAGAAGTTATGTAGTCATCTTCCATGCTGCAAAATCTCGTCGTTAGCCTGCCTGCTCAGAGCACCGACAAGAGGTAAAATCGAATCCACATCAACACAAAATTTTAGTCGCTAAAATAACAGCCTGAGTATTGTTCATGTTCTAAATTATCTTTGATTCGTTTTGATAAAATTGAGTAAACTGCAGCCTTTGTTTCCTGATCAGAAACTCTCCGTCTTTTTCTGGTATGGTGCAAGGCTTCGTTGCAACCATATTCACTGCACGAGTCTACTTCACAGTCGTTGCCTTCTAATCTAGATTTACACTCTTCACTAATGCATTCGATGGGTGAATAATCATCTTGGTTGATATTATTGACACCACATTCGAGAGGGCTCACTGGGGTAACGGACACTTCAGGTAATGGCGCGGACGCTTGAGGTGGGTCGGGGACAATCTCCTCAGGTTGCCCTTGTGGCGGGGCAAATATTGTGTGGGGGTAATTATGTGTTGCTTCTAAGTAAACAAAACGGGCCTTATGTAACACAGTGGCAATTAATAATGATTTATGCAAAGATGCACCAGCTCTTCTGGAACGTCTGGATGCAATTTTACCGAGCGATATATTTATCAACTTGTATGCTTCAAACCCGTTTGGAACGTCAGATATCATGTTCACCACCTAGGAATTGGTCAAGGCACAGAGAGCTAACTAACACGACTCTATCCTCTATTCCAATCTTGTAATGAGTTAAAGTGAAAGTTTCGCCTGCCTTTATACAATGTCGTTCTGACGTCGTTATCAAGCTCCACACAGGGAACTTCCAGGAAGTAACATGAATCACGTTGCTGTTCTTTCACCTGTACACACGCACGCACACACACACACACACACACACACACACACACAAAGGAGAAAGTGATACGTTGGTTGAAACATGATTTATTTAATAAAAAAATATTCAAGCTATATATATATATATTACAAACACGTGTAATAAATAAGTTAACAACAGACATCAATGATTATATTCAAGACATATTTACAAACGTGTGATAAATAAGTTAACAATTGAATTCTGTAACCCGAGAGACGACGGACGGAGTCATTACAAGCTCGGCTCCGCCGAGCTTGTAATGACTCCGTCCGTCGTCTCTCGGGTTAACATAATTCATTTGTTAACTTGTTTATTACACATGTTTTAAATATATATGTCTTGAATATAATCATTGATGTGTCTGTTGTTAACTTATTTATTACACGTGTTTGTAAATATATATATATAGCTTGAATATTTCTTTTATTAAATAAATCATGTTTCAACCAACGTATCACTTTCTCCTTTGTGTGTGTGTGTGTGTGTGTGTGTGTGTGTGTGTGTGTTTGTACAGGTGAAAGAACAGCAACGTGATTCATGTTACTTCCTGGAAGTTCCCTGTGTGGAGCTTGATAACGACGTCAGAACGACATTGTATAAAGGCAGGCGAAACTTTCACTTTAACTCATTACAAGATTGGTAATAGAGGATAGAGTCGTGTTAGTTAGCTCTCTGTGCCTTGACCAATTCCTAGGTGGTGAACATGATATCTGACGTTCCAAACGGGTTTGAAGCATACAAGTTGATAAATATATCGCTCGGTAAAATTGCATCCAGACGTTCCAGAAGAGCTGGTGCATCTTTGCATAAATCATTATTAATTGCCACTGTGTTACATAAGGCCCGTTTTGTTTACTTAGAAGCAACACATAATTACCCCCACACAATATTTGCCCCGCCACAAGGGCAACCTGAGGAGATTGTCCCCGACCCACCTCAAGCGTCCGCGCCATTACCTGAAGTGTCCGTTACCCCAGTGAGCCCTCTCGAATGTGGTGTCAATAATATCAACCAAGATGATTATTCACCCATCGAATGCATTAGTGAAGAGTGTAAATCTAGATTAGAAGGCAACGACTGTGAAGTAGACTCGTGCAGTGAATATGGTTGCAACGAAGCCTTGCACCATACCAGAAAAAGACGGAGAGTTTCTGATCAGGAAACAAAGGCTGCAGTTTACTCAATTTTATCAAAACGAATCAAAGATAATTTAGAACATGAACAATACTCAGGCTGTTATTTTAGCGACTAAAATTTTGTGTTGATGTGGATTCGATTTTACCTCTTGTCGGTGCTCTGAGCAGGCAGGCTAACGACGAGATTTTGCAGCATGGAAGATGACTACATAACTTCTCTCGTGATCAACTTGGAATCCTTGAATTTCTATAAAATCAGTCCAGCCGGTCTTCTTGTCGAATCTATTTTAAAACCGGTATTAATTCGTGAACATAGGCTAAAAGTATTTAATAGAATGCTTTCTTTAAAGTATTAGGTTTCTGTTGTTTGTGATCACCAAATCTAAGCATTTGTTTTTTCTTGTGTTTTCTGTTATTTCTTGTGTTAACTGAATATCACGTTTATTAAATAACTCATGTTTCAATTAGCGTTTCACTTTCTCCTTTGTGTGTGCACAGGCGAAAATTCTAAGCTCCGCCCACTGTAAGCAGTGGCGGTCCTAGCTTACATGACGCCCTGGGCGAACCTCACCTTCAGCGCCCCCCCCCCTGTTCGCCAACACACACACATTCGAATCCCCCCAAAATAAAGGACAGACATAACTCTTAACAAACAAAATAACTTTTTATTGGACTAATTGTTGGAACTTCAGAACCAAAACAAAGACTCAAATTTCTGAATTTTACAAATCCTTCATCACGTAAATAGAATAACTCACTTAAGAGAATGTAATTATGATACTATGAACAGGAAAAATACAAATTAAATTGCACAACTGCCATAAATAAACTAGAGAATCAAATTTCTAAATTGTACAAATGCTCTATCACATAAATAGAATAAGACACTTAAGAGAGGGTAATTATTATGCTACACTTTGAACAAGAAACAAAATAAATTGCACCACAGCACAACTGCCATCTAAAGCCTGACTCTTCTTACCTTCCTTGATGCAAAGTCATGAATTAAATCATCATATGAAATCTGCTCAGCAATTGTATGATTTATACTGATGATGGCCAGACCGGTAAGGCGTTCCTGTGACATAGTTGACCTCAGGTAGGATTTGATGAGCTTCAGCTTTGAAAAGCTCCTCTCTGCTTCAGCAACAGTGACTGGAAGAGTAAGACCAATTCTGAGAGCAGTCCACAAATTTGGATATATTTCAGAGAGCTCCCTTTCATGGATAAATGTCAGCAGTTCAAGCAAGGATATGGTCTTTGATGGCAAGTCAGGCAAGTTCTTCAGCTCCTGTACAAGCTCTCTGCCATCCAAGTCAGATTGTCCCTTAAAGTGTAGTGTAGTACTAAGGTTCACACATTGTTCTGTCAGCTCCTCAAATGTGAGATTTTGGAAATGTGTCAGCACTCCAAACTTCTCTCCCACAATTTCCAACGTGGAAAATCTTTCCTGAATGGCTGATGTTGCAGCATCAACCACTGCATTGAAAAATGTCACCTCCAGCTTCTTCAAAGCATCAATCAAGGGCTCATCAGATGCTTCATAGGAGAAGTGCCGCTTTGTGGACCTCAGCCGTTTTTGTTTTAACACAGCCTCCACATTCATTTGTTCACAGATATCTGTGGCTGTCATTTGTGCAGCCACAAAACCTGTTGCCCTGTAATTGCGGAGACCTCTCTCTGTTTTTTTTAGGAGATTTACTGCAACATCAACGTGCATGCTAGGAGACTGCATCTGCTTGCTCACATGCTGAATTTGGCACAACAGGTCATGCCACACCACTGAACAAATGGCGAAGCGGTATGACCCAACCTCCTCTGACAGAGATTGAGCCTCGACCTTTATTACAGAGTCTTTGGTGTGGTCCCTCACCTCGATCAGTGCATCTCTCACTGCAGCTGCCTGATATCTCAGGGGCTCCACACTCTTGATCTTGCTTTCCCACCTTGTATCAGACCACATCTTCAATGTGATGTTCACATGATTTTTCAAAATGGCCCATCGTTGTGTGGAGGCTGAAAACAAGTTGTAAAGCTTCTGCAAGATGCCAAAGTAACTTGTGGCATCAATAGATCCCTTAGCAGCATCGGCCACAAGCAAATTCAGAGAATGAGCCCCACATGGAACAAACAGAGCTCTGGGATTAATTTCTAGGAGCCTGGATTGAACACCCTTGTTTTTTCCCCTTATGTTGGCCCCGTTGTCGTATGATTGTCCTCTACAGTCCATGAAAGGAACTTTTAGCTCCTCCAGTCTCTTCAGAATCAGAGATGCCAAATGTTGACCAGTGGACTCCTCTGCCTCCAAAAACCCCATGAAATGTTCCTTTATATGGGGCTTCCCCTCCAGTGACAACCCGAATCACAACTGACAACTGTTCAGTGTGGCTGATATCTGGAGTGCAATCTAGAATTATTGAAAAAAACTTTGATTGTTTGATGTCGCTCACCATTGCTGAAATGGTCTTGCTGCTCGACAAATCAATGAGTTCGTTTTGTATGTGGTGGCCGAGGTAGCTGGTGTGACTGGAGGTCCCTTTTTGGACACGGTTAATGTGCTCTTGCATTATAGGATCAAATTGTGCCATCAGTTCAACTTCTTTCAGAAAATTGCCATTTGATGGTGAGAACAATTTTTCTGTATGTCCCCTTAGTGCCAAATTCCTAACTGCCAGAGAATGCACAATAGCAGTGAGACGTGTCAGCACCGCTCTCCATCTCAACTTCTCAGCCTTCAGAAGTGCCATCTCCTGCTTGTCAATGGTCTCCCCCTTTCTCATCCTCACTGCCAGTTCTTTCCAGATTTTCATAGAATTTAGGTGTTCTGAACTGTTGTCATGTGATGTGAGCAATGAGCTTGCATGCTTCCAGTCCGAGAGTCCCAAACTTGTTAAATTTATTTTCCTCTTGGAAAATAATGTACAACAGAAACAGAAAAGGCTGTTGTTTTTAAGGAATAGACCAACCAACTTCTGGTTATATTTTCCCCACTAACCAATGACTTCCTGAAGTATTGATGGTGGAAACTTCTTCCGTCACTGTCGTTTCTAGGGAATACAAAGTCAGATGGTACTTGACTTGGTCCCCTGGAAACCAGTTGTGTCCGAATTCTCTCAGTCAGAACTGAAGGCCAGTTAGCAGGGTCAGTGGACAGAGACTCATCCTCAGGAGGCGATTCTGCTCCAGGCATTTCTAATAGAAAGAACAAGAGCATTACTCATTTGTATACACACCTAAGTTAGATAACACATTATTCACAGCACTTTGTTATGGTGGTGGTGTATGGAATTATGGTGGTGAAACACCACACATACCCAGTAACCCAGACCCAGTGATAATAACATTATAATTTATAACTGTTTGCAAAATGCTTTGCAGGGATGCACACACATACACATACACACACACGCACACACTCACAGACATATGTGCACACAAACTCACCTGAAGAGTCCTGCCGGGGAGAAGTAGAAGCAAATGGGTCTTCATCCTCAGGATCAGACTGCATTTGTGGAGACATATGTGAGGCTGAGGAGGTAGATGGCTCCTCAGCCTCAATAATGGCAGAAGTAGACGGCTTCTCATCCTGGCTAGTGGCAGAGGGTGTTCCAAAATATTTCAAAGTGCCCCTGCAAAAAGTAAAATAGAACATAACAGACCAATGCATGAATAGGCTAGTACAATTAATTTAACATGTTATTAAGCACAATTTATTAAACTTTTAGAATAGGAAACAAATGAATAATACAACCTCCTTGGTTAATGGCTAATTATATACATAATAGTACACTTCAAATGACTCAGAAAGCTATATCACAAAATAGCAGTGCAATATAGCAGTGAAGAGTAGATGACATAGCTCTATACCTTTATCTTTTGCTCGTTTCTCCTCTTCTTCTTTCCTCTTTTTTCTAAACTGAGCACCTGATAGCTTTGACCTCTTCTTATCCATTTGCGGTTATTTGACAGACCTTAGTGGCTTAGTGTGAAGATTCGTTCTGTAATAAATAATATACATTTCACTATTTAACCAAACCCAGAAAAATAACATTACATATGTTAAAGTATGGGCCTTTATTCCCAATAATATTAATCTGGAAGCATTTTGCATTGTTTAGGTCTTTTATGGGAAGGTTTATGGAAAATGCAATAGATGGTTTTTTATTAATAAAAATATATTTATTGATCTTTTATTATTTATTTATTTATTTTTTATTTTTATTTATTTCTTTATTTATTTATTCTTATTTTTATTTTATTTTTTGCAGGCGCTCATGCCGCCCCTCCACAAATGCCGCCCTGTGCGGCTGCCCATATTGCCCATATGAGGAACCGCCACTGACTGTAAGACCGTGAGTCATGTTGCTATCTGTGATTCCCTGCGTGATCAGTCGACTGCAGTAAGACCGAGAGATCAGACGTGTATTCAGAAGAAAAATCAGACGTGTATTCAAATGGCTACCTTTAATATTGTTTGTACAACGTTTATGAAATGGTATTCAGCAAAGTGCCAGGATGTGGTGGATACCGAAAAACTTCCTATTCCCCCCCTCCTATGCCTCTTTTAAAACCACATTGGATTGTGTGAAGTTCCAAGATGTACAAATACTCTACGGATGTTCTGGTGAGACCATTGAAGGCTTTCGTTGCACTGACGATGTGCTGAAGTATGCTGCAGATCTAAACTTTATAAAGTCTAAAGTAAAAGAAACAACGCGTGCAGAAGAGAAGCAGCAGGTATGGATAATGAGTCTTGCGGATGGGTGGTGTGACAAGCGGCATTACGTCATGCTACACCATGTCGATTACTCATACCCTATGACTGAAAATGTGAATCTCGTAATCATGGACAATCTTAAGTATTTTTATCACTATATTAATGTATATCATGACGAGGTTCGTAGTGAGGTTGTGGCTAGTGTCCTGCGTGAGTTTTTAACAGACTTTAGAGATGAGTATCGTTTGACGGGCAGAAAGGAAAAATATGAGCATATGTTCCTCTCAAATAGTGCGCCGGTGTGTGAAGATGTTTAGTAAAACATTATAAAATATGCCTAGTTCGTGAAAATTATCCTGAAGAACTATTTCTTTATATAACGCGCAGTTGTCGTAACGATTTAGAAGATTATTTCAATTGCCGCTATGTTGAGTGAAGACGTGTTCACGATTGAAAAGCTCGGGTCGGTAGAAATAAACCCTCGATTGGAAAAGCGTGTTTATAAACTTGTGTTTAATAATGTAACTAACGATGAACTCTTTGTGCGTGCTTTTGATTGTATTCTAGACGTATTTAAAGATGACTTACCATCCGGTTGTAAAGTGGGAACAAAAATACTACTGAACGATATGAAAGCCCTTCATATCGAGTACAGGTTTCTTTAGGTTTCTGTTGTTTGTGATCATCAAATCTAAGCATTTGTTTTTTCTTGTGTTTTCTGTTATTTCTTGTGTTAACTGAATATCTCGTTTATTAAATAACTCATGTTTCAATTAGCGTTTCACTTTCTCCTTTGTGTGTGCACAGGCGAAAATTCTAAGCTCCGCCCACTGTAAGACCGTGAGTCATGCTACTATCTGTGATTCCCTGCGTGGTCAGTCGAGTCGACTGCAGTAAGACCGAGAGATCAGACGTGTATTCAGAAGAAAAATCAGACGTGTATTCAATTGGCTACCTTTAATATTGCTTGTACAACGTTTATGAAATGGTATTCAGCAAAGTGCCAGGATGTGGTGGATACCGAAAAACTTCCTATTCCCCCTCCTATGCCTCTTTTAAAGCCACATTGGATTGTGTGAAGTTCCAAGATGTACAAATACTCTACGGATGTTCTGGTGAGACCATTGAAGGCTTTCGTTGCACTGACGATGTGCTGAAGTATGCTGCAGAGCTAAACTTTATAAAGTCTCACATATACCGTAAAGTAAAAGAAACAACGCGTGCAGAAGAGAAGCAGCAGGTATGGATAATGAGTCTCGCGGATGGGTGGTGTGACAAGCGGCATTACGTCATGCTACACCATGTCGAATACTCATACCCTACGACTGAAAATGTGAATCTCGTGATCATGGACAATCTTAAGTATTTTTATCACTATATTAATGTATATTATGACGAGACAAACAGATCCACCAACGCGACTTACCATCACTCGAATTAGAGATAAGTTTGAAGCCGATGGAACTGTTCAGAATGTCCACAAGAAGCGTTCCGGAAGACCCTCAAACTAGCTAATTAATATACAACTATTTACATCCACCAAAAGAGCCTACAAAACTGAAACTAAGGATATACACGATATACAATCTACAAACTATCTCTTTCACTCATGAAAGTGTCTAAATTTTTCTTGAAATTAACTAAGAGCTACTGTGTACCACATTTACCATATTTTATCAAACTATGACTTTGCACATGAATGGTTTCCACACACTTTTTTCATAAATTTGTCAACTAATTTGTAAACTGCGTGACAAATACGTTTGGACTAGGACTCTATCATAATTATGCAAGTTGTACCAAAAGTCCATTTCTTTTATAAATAGCTTCTATTCAGTGCTGTATTACTGTGTCCATGGATGAAATGAAAGCAATTTTTTGGAATACTGTTATTCACAGGATACCATCGATTGCCCTCTGAAGGACATTATTGGTCAAATGAAGAAGACTTGGGCATTGATATTGTAAAAAGAGCATTGTCCCGAATCGATTTCTTGAAATAAAGAGCCTTTTACACTTCACAGATAGTTCTGAAGCTGAAAAATGCAAAGGAGATCGGGGCTTCAAAGTAAGAGTTTTATTCAATAAAATTAACAATTCGTTTCAGCAATTTGGAGTCATGGAAAAAAAAAAAAAAATGTATCAGTAGATGAAATGATGGTTGGCTATTATGGTCATCATTCCTTGAAATAATTTATTAGAGGAAAGCCAATAAGATTTGGATATAAACTTTGGGCTCTATGTGGAGCTTCAGGATACTGTTACAAATTTGATTTGTATTGTGGAAAATCTTCAGGGCAGCCAAATGACGAATTGAATCTAAGAACAAAGGTAGTGCTCAGCATGACTGAAGGACTAGTAATGCAATATTCATCATGTGTATATTTCGATAATTTGTTCACCTCCAGAGACTTACTTGTGCATTTACAAATGCATGGAATAAGAGCCACAGGTACTGTCAGAGAAAATAGGTTGCAAGATTGTCCCTTGAAGAATGTAGACCAGAAAAAACAAGACAGAGGTTACTATAATTATTCATTTGTCACACGGGGAGAAGTTCTGGTTGTCAAGTGGAATGATAATAAATGTGTTAGTTTAAATAAGTTATCAATAAGGAAAGAATAAAACGATTTTTTTTTTTTTTTTTTTTTTTTAACAAACGTAAATAAAGCGTTTGTTATTATTTTGATTTGGTGATATATTCATAGCTAGTTGGGCTTCCCTTATAAAAATTCATTTTCTGTCTAACGAAATATTTATTGGGTAACTTTGTTAATTCTGTTATATTACTAAAATATATTGAAAGTTGCCTTTACTTTATTCAATCCGGTTAATAAATTCCGGGAAGTGTGTATGTGTGTGTGTGTGTGGGTGTGTGTGTGTTGTGAGTTGTTTATTCATTATATATATATATATATATATATATATATATATATATAGCCGGGTTGGGGAATGAGGCTCGTATGTTAGTTTCATTTAAATTAATACACGTTTGTTATTTTCCTGATTTTCATGATATATATATATATATATATATACAGGTGTGTGTGTTGTGTGTGTGTGTGTGTGCGCGAGTTGTTTATTCGTTATTACATATATAGATGGGGCTCGGGGGACAATTATTTGGTGTTTCATTTTTGTAAAGTGGGAACAAAAATAGTACTGAACGATATGAATGCCCTTCATATCGAGTACAGGTTACCTTATACTTTAAGCGGTGAAATATTATTAAGCCGCATATACTGCGTAATGCAGAGCAATAATGATGTAATTGTAAACTCATACAAGCATACCCCGTTATTTGAATACCATCAACAGCCCAGCGTCTTAACCACTAGGACACATAGGGTACCCATTTATCTGCCAACCACTTTCTTTTATTATGTGGAATGACCACCTTAGACCTACAGTTTAACGTGGAACCATCAACAGCCCAGCGTCTTAACCACTAGGACACGTAGGGTACCCATTTATCTGCCAACCACTTTCTTTTATTATGTGGAATGACCACCTTAGACCTACAGTTTAACGTGGAACCATCAACAGCCCAGCGTCTTAACCACTAGGACATATAGGGTACCCATTTATCTGCCAACCACTTTCTTTTATTATGTGGAATGACCACCTTAGACCTACAGTTTAACGTGGAACCATCAACAGCCCCAGCGTCTTAACCACTAGGACACGTACCCATTTATCTGCCAACCACTTTCTTTTATTATGTGTAATGATGAACAGCTGGGCTTTGCTGATCTCTTACATATAAAACCCATTCACTAAGAACATAGGCTATCCTTTCTCACTAGAAACAAACTCTGCCATAAGTAGAATTTAATTGGATTCATCTACACTATATATATATATATATATATATATATATATATATATATATATATCATTATATTTCTATATGACACCATACAAATTACGCGTAAATATTTTCATTGTAGAAGTAATAACAATGAGAATATTAATATCTGAAGTCAGTGGTGATTTCTGCTCGAATAGCTTGTAGAAGGATAATCCCGTCGACCCGAAAAAGGTCTCTAGGGACACGATTGGAACTGATTTAGCTTCTGCCTTTCATCGTGTGTGTGTGTGTGTGTGTGTGTGTGTGTGTGTGTGTGTGTGCATGAGTTGTTACTCGTTTTTATAATATATATAATATATATATATATATATATATATATATATATTGGGGGGAAGATCTCTCACCCGTTCTTCGACCCGACCCCGTTTCATTGTAGAAATAATAATAATAATAATAATAATAATAATAAGAATTGATGTGCAAGGTGTTTGCAGTTAAGATGTAGTTTGTGTGTAAAAAGTTATTTATTAATAAGTAGAATTTAATTGGCTTCATCTACACTATATATATATATATATATATATATATATATATATATATATATATATATATATATATATGTATCATAAGCTGTTTAAAAGACTGATATAATTATAGTGAACGAAATAAGCTAGTTAACCGTAAAATTAATTATTTTCTATTATGGTGTTTTCGAAGGTAAACTATGTTATTTGTTTCTTTAAGTTCAATGAAGTTAATGTTAAATTTGCTTCTAAACTAAAATTAAATGTTATAAAATAAATAATATATATATATATATATATATATATATATATATATTTACCTAACATAAGAAAAGAATGTATATATATATATATATATATATATATATATTTACCTAACAAGAAAAGAATGTATATATATATATATAGCATAATAATATATATCTAGCAATCCGATCATTGCAAAAAAAAAACTGGAAAGGTATGCAATTAATAAAGGTGTATTTAACAGAATTTAATTGGAATAACTATCGTCATATTGTGTTGCACAATGGATGATTAATGGGACACATGGCGCTATCTGGAACACATTGCGCTATCTGGCAACTCAGCCAGAATAGAGGCTTATAAAAGATCGAGAAGCTGGTGAAGATTCATTCCCAGCTCGGCTCCAGCCGAGCAAGGACCTCTGGTCCTTCTCTTTCTGGCCCTTTGGTAAACCCCTTAGTGGCCTCTTAGGTTAGGAAAACGAAAATAATATGCCTTAAAGGCAACTACTCTCTCTCTCTCTCCTACAGGCGTCTCTCTCCCTCCTTCAGCTCTCTCTCTCTCTCTCCTACAGGCGTCTCTCTGCCTCCTGCATGTGTAACTACTGCATGTGTACCTCCTGCATGTGTACCTCCTGCATGTGTACCTCCTGCATGTGTGCGTATGTGTGTGTACCTCCTGCATGTGTACCTCCTGCATGTGTACCTATCCTCTCTCCTTCAGGCGTCTCTCCCTCCTACAGGCATCTCTCTCTTCTTCAGGTCTCTCTCTCCTTCAGCTGTCTCTCTCTCCTTCAGCTGTCTCTCTCTCTCCTTCAGGCGTCTCTCTCACCTTGGCTCAGCCAACTGGCTGATTCAGCCAACTGGCTAATTCTGGCTGATTAGGAGCCTATAAAACAACGCCAACTCGGTTGAAGTCTTAGTGTGCACTTGGCTCCTGCCAGGTGAACACCTCTCCTCCTCCTTTCTCTTGGGGGATAACGCCGCCTCCAAGTTTCATGACCCCCCTTGTTGCACCTGCAGCATCCCCCCTTTGGGGGAATTTTTTTTCTTCTTTTTTCTTTTCCTTTTTTTTATTTTTTTAATTTTTTTGCAACCCCCTCCCCTCCCCCCTTTGCAACAACCCCCACCCCCCTTTGCAACATTACATAATAACCTGCAACATTCTTGCACTCTCCCCTTTTGCGGCTATACTACTTATCTTTAGTTTTAAATCGATAATTAATTAGTTTTAAATTGATATTTATTTAGTTTCGTAAAAATTGGTCGTTGCAAATTTACCGGCGGTTTTTACATAAATTTTTAGTTCTTGTGGTTCGGAACCCACGTAAAATTGTAGGTCCCCTCCGCCACCACGGAGGACATACACAATACACGATTACGAACACAGTTATGTAGACCAGCCATGAGTGGATCCTAGGGTCTTTGGTTGGTCTGAAACATTATAACATTATAACATTATATAATATATATATATATATATATATATATATATATATATTATATATATATATATAATATATATATATTATATATATATATATGGAAAAACCACAACATGGTATCGTATGTGATACCTTTATTTCATAATTAAATATAAATTATTAATTAATTGAATTAATTATCTATACAAAATTGGCTCGGGATTGTTGACATAGCCTAATGGGAATGAAATGATTGCCATACATACATGGAAACCGTATGTAGGCGTCGGTCTGCATAACCACGTGAAACCTTCATTTATTTCACGTGAAACGAAATCTTCCATTCGCTAACCCATGCAAAAACAAGGAGAAAGAGTCAACAACCTTTGCAAAATCAGCAATTTATACAGAAATATGAAGATATATTAAAGGAATAGTCTCAGGGCTGTTTATGTTACAGTAAACGCTTTAAACGGGAGGATGTCTAAAGTCCTCCCTAAAGTTCTGTGTGAATTCCTTATAATATAAAACCTAATGATTATAAAAGGGTAGGCCTATTCCTTCAGGGGTAAATTAGTGATTGCCTATATTAGTAACAAAGTGTTAATTCGTCGTGTAACTCCATCGTGGCGGCCCTACACCGAAAAAGATCGTAACGCCCAACATCGAAGTAAACTATGTATGATCCATCAAAATTAAGGTGAGGTAATTTCATTTTCATTCTAGGGCGTCTAAAATCCCGACGCTAAAATTACCATAAACAATTAAATATAAAGAGGTCCTTTAAAGACCTACATATTCATAACTCTCTAACGAAAGTATATAGGGCTTTTGTCGTTCACTCTCCACTGAAATCTGCTGGACATTTCCAACGGATGAGGGTAACAGGCAATCAACCCAATGCCCTATATAGTTTTTCACATGGTGGCCCGTGTGGGGAAGGGTTATTTGCTGTGAAAACCTTAACCTTGAATAAAATAACAAAACAGAATTAAAACAAACAAATAATAAAATTACGCCTTACCAAAACATTTGACATCTGAACAGAATTTATTCCATGTTTGGCTTTTTCATTACATATAAATAATAATAAATTACGAAGCCTACCTCACAAAGTAGACCCTACTCTTTACACTCAAGGCCTATTCTAACTAAAAACACTAAATTTATAATTCAACCTGTGGTGTAGGTTATAAAATTTATTTCAGCAATTTAACTTATAAGACTCATTAACATCACAAAAATTAAGTGCAGAACTGTAACATCACAAAAATTAAGTGCAGAACTGTAGCATCACAAAATTAAGTGCAGAACTGTACATCACAAAAATTAAGTGCAGAACTGTAACATCACAAAAATTAAGTGCAGAACTGTAACATCACAAAAATTAAGTGCAGAACTGTAACATCACAAAAATTAAGTGCAGAACTGTAACATCACAAAAATTAAGTGCAGAACTGTAACATCACAAAAATTAAGTGCAGAACTGTAACATCACAAAAATTAAGTGCAGACTGTAACATCACAAAAAATTAAGTGCAGAACTGTAACATCAAAAATTAAGTGCATAACTGTAAACATCACAAAAATTAAGTGCATAACTGTAACCACAAAAATTAAGTGCATAACTGTAACATCACAAAAATTAAGTGCAGAACTGTAACATTACAAAAATTAAGTGCAGAACTGTAACATCACAAAATTAAAATTATACATACAGTATATAAATATATACACAAAACATTGTAATATTTCCTATGGAAAATAAATTAAATTGCAACACCCTTTCATTTTGGAAAGAGTGAGGACTTTATAAAATGCTACACTTTTTATATTAAAAAGTGAGGAAAAACAAAAATGAAATAACAAATAAAACGTAAATTAATTATAGGTAATCTAAGATGGGTTTTGTGGCCTTTCCTTGGCCACAGCTCAAACTATTACTATTACAAGGGTTTTGTGGCCTTTCCTTGGCCACAGCTCAAACTATTACAATCACAAGGGTTTTGTGGCCTACCTTGGCCACAACCCAAACAATTACAAGGGTTTTGTGGCCTCCCCTTGGCCACAGCCCAAACAATTACAAGGGTTTTGTGGCCTACCTTGGCCACAACCCAAACAATTAAGGGTTTTGTGGCCTCCCCTTGGCCACAGCCCAAACAATTAAGGGTTTTGTGGCCTACCTTGGCCACAACCCAAACAATTACAAGGGTTTTGTGGCCTCCCCTTGGCACAGCCCAAACAATTACAAGGGTTTTGTGGCCTACCTTGGCCACAACCCAAACAATTAAGGGTTTTGTGGCCTCCCCTTGGCCACAGCCCAAACAATTACAAGGGTTTTGTGGCCTACCTTGGCCACAACAAACTATTACAAGGGTTTTTGGCCTACCATGGCCACAACCCAAATTATAACAAGGTTCTTGTGGCCTTCCATGGCCACAGACCAAACTATTACAAGGGTTTTGTGGCCTACCTTGGCCACAACCCAAACAATTACAAGGGTTTTGTGGCCTCCCCTTGGCCACAGCCCAAACAATTACAAGGGTTTTGTGGCCTACCTTGGCCACAACCCAAACAATTACAAGGGTTTTTTGGCCTCCCTTGGCCACAGCCCAAACAATTACAAGGGTTTTGTGGCCTACCTTGGCCACAACCCAAAACTATTACAAGGGTTTTTGGCCTACCATGGCCACAACCCAAACTATAACAAGGTTTTTGTGGCCTTCCATGGCCACAGACCAAACTATTACAAGGGTTTCGTGGCCTCCCCTTGGCCACAACCCAAACTATTACAAGGGTTTTGTGGCCTACCTTGGCCACAACCCAAACAATTACAAGGGTTTTGTGGCCTCCCCTTGGCCACAGCCCAAACAATTACAAGGGTTTTGTGGCCTCCCTTGGCCACAACCCAAACTATTACAAGGGTTTTTGGCCTACCATGGCCACAATCCAAACTATAACAAGGTTCTTGTGGCCTTCCATGGCCACAGACCAAACTATTAAGGGTTTTGTGGCCTCCCCTTGGCCACAACCCAAACTATTACAAGGGTTTTGTGGCCCCCTTGGCCACAGCCCAAACTATTACAAGGGTTTTATGGCCTCTAATGGCCAGAGACCAAACAGCATAAAAACAGTACAGGATTCAAAGCCCCAAGCCCTCCAGATCTACCTGTGGAGGAGTAACATTTACTCCACTAAAACTACGGGTATTGACTAGTCTGAAGTGGTAGGAGGTTTGAATACAGTACAAACTCTTTCAACCAAACAACATAACATGGAAGTATAGTACATTTCAATTAACTCACCAACGTAGAAGTCATTTTAATTAAAACATAAATCATTAACAAAACAAAAACATGACGAAACTCCAAAACAACATTAGTAAACCAGCATTTAAAATTGGTGACAAAAATTTACACAGATAAATAATGAGCAAAAGTTAATAACTTTACTTTAATAACATAAATTTCCTATACCTAAGGGGAGTCGAACTGATTGAAATAACTTTAACCAAACTTGAGAAGCTAACCTCTTGAACTTTTATATTTAAATAGGTCTTGAGTAACCTTTCTCTTCCTAAATTCCTATTTCATTCTTTTCAATCCATTTCACATGGTTTTAAAACACAGTTTATCAAAAAATTGATCTATAACACAAATTTTTCTCCGGCCCCCCCCCAGTATATGGAAAAACCACAACATGGTATCGTATGTGATACTTCATTTCATAATTAAATATAAATTATTAATTAATTGAATTAATTATCATACAAAATTGGCTCGGGATTGTTGACATAGCTAATGGGAATGAAATGATTGCCATACATACATGGAACCGTATGTAGGCGTCGGTCTGCATAACCACGTGAAACCTTCATTTATTTCACGTGAAACGAAATCTCCATTCGCTAACCCATGAAAAACAAGGGAGAAAGAGTCAACAACCTTTGCAAAATCAGCAATTTATACAGAATATGAAGATATATTAAAGGAATAGTCTCAGGGCTGTTTATGTTACAGTAAACGCTTTAAACGGGAGGATGTCTAAAGTCCTCCCTAAAGTTCTGTGTGAATTCCTTATAATATAAAACCTAATGATTATAAAAGGGTAGGCCTATTCCTTCAGGGGTAAATTAGTGATTGCCTATATAGTAACAAAGTGTTAATTCGTCGTGTAACTCCATCGTGGCGGCCCTACACCGAAAAAGATCGTAACGCCCAACATCGAAGTAAACTATGTATGATCCATCAAAATTAAGGTGAGGTAATTTCATTTTCATTCTAGGGCGTCTAAAATCCGACGCTAAAATACCATAAACAATAAAATTAAAGAGGCCTTTAAAGACCATACATATTCATAAACTGTTCTAACGAAAGTATATAGGGCTTTTGTCGTTCACTCTCCACTGAAATCTGCTGGACATTCAACGGATGAGGGTAACAGGCAATCAACCAATGCCCTATATAGTTTTTCAATAGAATATATATATATATATATATATATATATATATATAATATATATAGATATATCTATTATAATATATATATACATATATATATATATATATATATATATATATATATATATCTATATATATAAGATATATATATATTATAATATATAATATATAGATATATATATATATATATATTATATATATATATGTAAGCAAACAACCACAGGAAAGGAAAACACAAAGTCCGAGCGCTTTCGTGATATATTCACATTATCAAGGCTTATTAATGTCACGTGTTATTTTGTGATTTTAGTGCATATATACTATATAATATATATATATATATATATATATAATAAATACGCTATATACAGTATATATATATATATATATAATATATATATATATTATATATATATAATATATATATATATATATAATAGCTATAATATAAAGGGTGATCCAGAGAATGGGACCAAAGAAATCCTGTAAACTCTTTAAAGTATAAGTCCTTTTATAAAATCATACGCATCATTCGAAAGAGGTAGTAACAAGTTTGTAAGGATTGTATAGGTTTTGAC